>VZTD01003765.1:3271458-3384943 GCA_013397725.1 Rhagologus leucostigma | reverse complement strand
GGATTTTTTTTTTTTTTTAATTTGGTTGTTTGTCACTGTAATGCTTTATGATGAGCTTAGCCTGAAGAGTAACACCTCGCAGACAGGCGTTAGCGATGGCATCAGTGACTGAAAAAAAGCACCCAGGAGTCTTTTCTGTTTAATCCTAGCACAAATTAACTAAATTTATTCTTTAATTTCCACATTGGTATTTAATAATTATTTGTAACTATTGTCTACTTTGTATGTTGTAACTACCAACTTTTACTTGCACTTAACCTGGGTTACCTCGAGGATGATTTCAAAGTATTTTGACAAAGAAAGACCAGACTCTCACAAAGGGTGGTAATCTATGAACCTATGAATTTATTTCTTCAAGGCAGTCTAGGCATATTCTGCCGGGTATAGAATGTATAACAGGAAGTACTGCAGGGGAATTTTCAGAGATCATGCAGAGAGCTTGAATCAGAAAAGTCAGAAGGAAAAATGGCTAACCGTTCTCTTCGGTTATGCAGGACAAAATTCAGGAGAATTTCTGAATTGAAATGGTTCCCCCAGGGAATTTGTTGCATTGGCATGGTGGTGAGTACATCTTTGGTTCCACAATGTGTCACATTTGCCTTACACACCTAGAGGCCAATATAAACATTTGTACCACAGAAGTAAATTGCTACCCCTCTTCTATAGTACCTATATATGACAACCTTCTCCTGTTCCGGTTCAATAAGTCCTTCAATGATTTCAGTCACAAATTTATTCAATATCACACTTTTATTACACACTTTTATCAAATTGTCTGCAAAAGACTCCTATATTAACAGCATCCTAAACAACAATCAATCTGAAATGTGTTTTACTGAAACTTATCAGAAGGTGTGATGCTTTAGACTGTCCTACCACTGTGTGCCAGCACTCAGAGAGACATTTACCATATCTACATGTGTCCTGGTTTGAGACAAATTTGGAGGAATGTCCAAAATGAATGTCCTCTGGTAGAAGGCAGGTTACAGCCACCCCTCCCCCACCAGGTTCGGAAAGAATTTTCCTTGGAGGAAAGTGAAAAAAACATATTTATTTAACAAATAAAGTGCATGCAGGCATGGAAGAAAGAATAATGCTAAATAATAAAACCTCTCGCTGTAGAGACAACCTGGTAAAATTCCAAGTCCTTTGTGGGAGTGGCTCTCTCCTCTCTGGAGCTGGGGTTTGGCGCGAGCCCCTCCAGGCCGCAGTGTAGGGTCTCCCGGTGATGTTCTGGTGTTGCTGAACAGTCCAGAAGAGAAGAAGAAGCCAAAGTCCCAGGGCTCCCTACTTTTGCTAACGAACAAGAAGGCAAAAGGAATGTAACTCTCTTCCCTGCTGCAGAAAGCCCAGCAGCCAGGCAGAAGAAGATAGAGAGCTATCTCTGGTTTTGAACGAAACGCTGAAGGAATTCCACCAGCTCCCACCCCCCTCTCTCTTAAAGGTACAGAAAGGCACGGGATTCATGTCTGGCATAGGGCAGACAATAGGGAATACAGTATCATACAGTCACCCCAAGACTTGGCTCTTCAGTTTCCGTTGACTCCTTTTCTCTGTCCCTCGTTCCTTGATCCTGGCCTGCCCAGTTCCACACTCTGCTGGAGCATCTTACATCAATCCAGCTTTACTGCTCACCACCCCTGGTGTCCTCCCCATGTCCCAGTGTCTCCTCCTGTTACCCAGCTTTCTTTCCCACCAGCATCAGCTTCTTGTCTGATCGTTTCTTTCTTGCTACTTGCTTCATTCCCCCTAGATTGGTTCAAAATGACAAAATGACATTGTACTTCAAAAATATAAGATTTTAGGTATAGAAGACAATTTGGGTTATTTCAGAGTTTATTTGTCTCCCACTACCTTATATTCTGTATACATTTAGATAAAATGGTAAACAAAGATTTCAAAGTAGAGAGATAATAAAACTAATCTCAATTAGTTAAAACTAATCTAAAATTAGTTAGAACTAATAAAAATACTTGAAATAGGTAAGGAAAGCTGTTTTTCTTAATTTCATTTTTGAGGCACAGGCCAACTTCTGGCATAATCCCCTTCTGATCCTTGTAATTAGAGATTTCTTTTCCTAAGAATAGTTGGATATGGTCAGAAACCAAATGGGTCCTTGCAAGATAATGAAGCAGAGTCCTGTTGAATCTTGGGAGACTCCTCTCTGAGCTGACTAACACAGCGAGAGAGGAGAATTAAACCTTTCTTGGGACTGGTTTGCTCTAAGCAATAGAAATGCCTGGAGTGTTCCAGCAGCCTCTCTCTTCCAGGCAGACGTAAATTTATCTTATATTACTGAAATGCAAGGATCAGGAAAGAAAGTACATGGTAAGGCAGCAATAACATGCTTTAAACACCTGCCAACTCCAACATGAAGTATCCAATGATACTCTGATTTGGCTTTGCAATGCTATCTTTATGGCTTCCATTCACAAATTTTCTTGCAGAGGTTTGTAAGACCCTGCCACATACTACTGAAATTGTACAACCAAAGATGTATTGCACCAAACTGTGATAAAGACAGTGGAAGACGAGAAGGCTTGCTTAAACCAAGGCTTCTGCCAAAGAAATTGTCTTGGCTTAAGACAATTTAGAGGGCAGACACTGCAAAATGTGTTACCTCCCCTTTTAGTTTTAACTGGTCCCCTTTCACCAGTAGAGAGAGATGTATGTGAGAAGATATAAGTGGAAAAATAACAGTTTACTAAAAAAATGAAACAGCAACAATCAATGTAACAGTAATAAGCACTAGATACAACAGTGCTGAAACCCATGGACTACCTGGGAACAAACAACACAAGATGGCAGATAAGCCCCTCCCTCAAGATGACACGCTCTGTAGAAGACTGTGTGGTCCAAGGGACAAAGCCAAGATGGCAGATAAACTCCCTTTTCCTGACCATGTGGTGGACAGAGAAGAACACAGGCAGAGAGAACAGAGGGGAAAAAAAATCAAGAGAGCAACTGAACCTCTGCAGTGACAAAAATTCCCTCTTTCCCCAAACAACAACCAAAAGGCAACGAGGACAAAACAAAAAGAAACCTTGATTCCAAAACCAGTCAAATGCCCCTCGAGCCATTTGCTCCACACCGCTTGACAGGTTGCTCCACTGGCAGTGGCAGTTCCGTTGACAGTGGCGGCTGGAATTCGGACAGTGGCAGGAACTAGCAGTGTGAATTTCTCTACTTTTTTTGCAGGCTGGACCCAGTTGGTGTCAGCACTGCAGTTCTGAGTTGGCACCACGTTGCAGGGGAAAAGAAGCAGTCCCGCTGGGCACCGAAAATGGCAGCCCCTGCCCCCGGTCCTGGCTTGGTGGCTGCAGACAGGTATTTGTGGAATTTGCCCAGGGACAGTTTAGGATTGGGAAATGCAGTTTCTTGGAGACCTGTGCCAAACAAGGAACTTGGAGAGAAACAAAAGAAGGTTTCTGCATTGGCTTGGAGAAGCAACTCTCTTAGCAGCCCTGCAAGAATGGCAAGAGAAAGAGAAAGAGAAAGAGAAAGAGAAAGAGAAAGAGAAAGAGAAAAAGAGAGGAAGAGAAAGAGAAAGAGAAAAAGAGAAAGAGAAAGAGAAAGACAAGGAGACTTTGTATGAGCGTTGCCCTCTCTCTTAGAGGGACCCTGGGCCAACCAGCTTCTTGGCCCTGGGTCTTAAAGGAACAGTAACAATCTTGGGCAGAACTGGTGTAGCACAGATAAAATACACAATACAATACACATTATTTAGGTTACCCAGGACAGAAATTTTTGTTTTTTTCAGAGCCTCTCAATTGTAAATAAGCCTGTTTACAGAATTTGAATGCACATTTTCTTCACATCAAGGTAAACAAAGAAAATTTACATCTTGTAAATTCATCTTGTTGGTGAATCCATGTATATAAGCAATTTATGACATGAAACTTCATAATTATTCCTTATAATTACTTAGATAGAACTGCTTGTTGTTTTGACTAGCTTTTGATAAGGAGCAGAAAAGATAGTAAATAAGCATAACTGAAGTTGATAACATTGTGGGACACCGTTTGCTGCAATCTAGGGATGCTAAGAACAAGCAAGAAAAAAGCCAAGTGAATTAAATAAGAAGCCAAAAAGTTTTGTCCAAAACCAGAAAAAATTTAGAGTAGAGAAAAAACCTGAGCAAAACCAGAGAGATCAGGAAAGACTTTCCTCTATATCACCTAAGCTTTTTCCCACTGAATCTCAAGTTTTACTGATACTCATACAACTTTAATGCTTATTTCTTGTCCAAAGTGAGTCCACAAGTCAAGACTGCTTTGTTGAGAAAATCCTCGCATCAATCTTCAGATGTACAAATCTGAAATCCGTTAGTTCAAATGTGTCAGTAAAATTTCTGATTGTAAATGCAGAGCCTACAAGCAAAAGCTTGTAGGTATCCTAGGTATCTGGGACACGAGCATGAAGATTATTTTCTCACTTTATGCATTCTGTGCTGGCAAGCCTTGTGATTTTTTTCTGTGTTTCATAACTGTTGTGAATTTTCAAAAACCCCAATCTCGGGAGTCTTACTAGACGTCTGCAAACCCTCGGATTTTCTTTAAATGCATTTTTCAAACAAGTTTCAGTCATCAGAACTGCAGGGGAAAAAAACAACAACAAAGCCTAAAAAATGATAGAGAGAACTTTCAGCATTCAAAACTCTACATGGCAAATGGCATGTTCAAAAAGTATTTGTGGTTTTATTTCATTAATTTCATACTAAGACTTTGAAAAGACAGTGTTGGAGATATCAAAGATTTGCTTTACTGAGAGTAAAAATGGAAAGATTGTAAGTGTTTGTGTGATTTAGAGAAATCTTATCATAAGGCCATCTCGTACACATTGACTATGGGATTACTGGGTGAAGAAATTTTTTCATTTATCTTCAATCTTTTTTCTCTGTAGAGAATGATTAGGAGCATTAATAGTTTATAGTATCATTCTTTTCCTAGAATTAGAAGCTCAGAAAAACAGAGTCTCACTTCCACTAGTCTGAGATAGATGTGAAGGTCTACTTTGACAATATCCAAGCCTACCTTTTTATTCTGTCTCCTTATAAACTTCGCTTCTCTGCTTGCTGTCTTTCATGACTTTGCCTGGATAGCCACTTTCTTCACATTCTCTTCTCCCCAGAGCTGTGGTTTAATTTGATGATTGCAATCACTCTGTGTAGACATTAAGCTTTTTTTGTCACTTTTTAAACTTCATCACAATTTTTTTTATTAGAAAGGCAAAGTCTCTGTTTCCCAGGCAATTGGAGACAAACTCTGATCATTGCTTGAGGCAGAAACTGGATATAAAACAGTTCCTACTCTTTTGTCCTTGCAACGCTTAGGGGACAAAGTGACACAAAAACAGTGAATGCCCTACCTGTTCATCTGTATGACAGGATTTGGCTTAGATAACAGATAAATGCTCTGGTCTCAGTCTCAAGTGAACATTGTCAAATTAACACAAGCCACTATATCAGTTGTCAGCTTAGTCTTTGTTCCAACAAATGACAGATATGAGCAGCTACTCATACTTTTTTCACACCCCAAGAGCACATGATGGCATACTGTTCATATACAATGAGAAGCAATGTACCACTGGGATTAGTTTCCTCTGTGCAAAACCTGTCACAGCCATGAGAAGCCATTACTGATGTGGCTACACAGTTGCATGAATGGGATATGGGTGCCTTGGGAGCTGAGCACAGCTTGAGAGAAACCCAGTGTGAAAAAGATTCTGCTCTGTTTTCTCATTGTGACACTTAATGTACCTCACTTGAAAGAATATGCTTTGAGTGGTGTGAAAAGTAGGAGTTCTGCCCCCTCTGGTCATTAAAGAAGCTGTGATACTTTATAAAGTGACTTCACAAAGAATAGGAATTTCTGTCCTGGTGTTCTGAGAAAATCCATTTGGAAAAATTATATCCTCCCCTTCAAGACTACTCTTGTAGTTTTAATTGCCCATAACATCCTGCTTTATTTCTGCCCTTAATTATTCTTAGTTGCTCTTGAACACTGCTAACTTCTTATTCAGAAGTATCTCTGTTTTACTGGTAGGTGAAGTGATTGCCATTTATATTAAGGGGATTTATTATGTCGTTCTCTAGATTAAAGAAGCCATTAAAAGCCAATATTTTCGCACCAGGAAGATACTATAAACTATAATTAAGTCACCTTTCAATCTTTTTTTTATAAAATACAGTGATTCCTTTAAGTCTCTTGGTGAGGCCTTTTCTTAAGCTATTGAATTATTGCAACAGCTCTTTTGTGTATGCTTTCAGATTTCCCAATATCTTTTTAGGAGAAGGAATACAACAGAACCATGTCTCTATTTTAAGAAGTCAATCTCAGCAGTTGTAATGGAACCCTATATATATAGTTTTGTCAAGTTAGTCCCAGCAATGCGTCATACAGTGATAAAATCATTCCTCAAATCCCGGTTCAAAGTTGAGCTTTTTCTGCCACTGTTTTGCATGTAGATTCATGTTCAGGTACTAATTCGTAGTGACCCAAAGTGTTTTAGAAGTGTTGTCTTCCAGGGGATAATGTCTTATTCTGGAGCTATGGCCAGTGTTCCTAATTGCTCAGTACATATTTTGCATTCATCTTTAACATGGAAGGTGGTGGCTTGCTGAGAAACTCTGATTCCTGTGCATAATTGGTTGGTCCTTATTAGATTGCCACTCTGCAGTTTGTGTGTCAGCTACATATGTTGTGAACTGTAGTTTGACAACTGCATACAGGTGAAAATGTGAGTTCCATATATAAATTAATGTGTACCTCCACGAGTACTATCTCTATGTAGTCATGATTGCTCACCCACAAATACATCATGAAATATGTCAGCAAGCGACTTCTTAATTAATTTGGAATGTACATGGATGATAGTGTATAGTGCTTATTTTTTAATCAAAATGTCATGAAGTTCTAAAACAAGTATCTTACGTAAGTCTATATCTCTCAGTATCTGGACTTTTAATTTAACCAAATAATGAAGTCATATTTGTCTGATAAAGCCATATTAACAAAGACTAATGATAATACAATAGTTATTAAAACAAAAATATCTTCCAAAGTATATATCACCTAAAGAATCTTAGTCAACATGAACAGCACAATTCTCAGCAATAGCTGTATATCCTCCAACACCAAATAACTACTACCAGCAAATATAGACTGTGCACGAAGGTAAATCTATCCTTGAGGAAACTTCAGCTCTGACAGAATGAAATGAGATTAAAGATAGAGAGAAGGAGATAGATTGACAAGACTGAATTAAACTTTTTACTTCAAACACCCAAGGGTTTCTAAGATTCAGGTGCCAGTAGCATTTACAAGACCTTACTCAACCGATGCCTAAACCTGTAAAAGTCTATAGCTGCAAGAAAGCTGATCCCCAAAGGGATTTATCCTGCTGGCTTTTAATTAACTGAAAGTAATAGAAGTGGTGACTGCTTCAGATTCAGGACCTTAAAAATCTTTCTGAGTCTTGATCCCAATACTTATATTTCAATGACTACATCTGTACATCACTAAACAAACTGGAACACTGCTGAGTATCTCAAGGTCTATCCCACTCCTGTGTGTAAGACAAACTTGTGTAATGAGCATTTCTTAGAGCACCTCATTGGAAATTCCAGGCAAAGACCCAATGCTCTCAAAACAGTGAGAAGAAATTAATGATGCAGTGCAGCAATGCAGAAAAGACAGGTTTAATTGATTCTGATTTTGGAGTGTTTAGTTTTCTACAAAATTTTAAGTGGAGGTTCCAACGCTGGTTTGAACTCGAGGCTGCCAAAGGAATTCCATAATACAGGCTATAAGGTTGTTCTCAGCTGTAGTGTTTTATTTTCCCCACTCCTGTGCCCACCAAATTGCCTGCCTTTTCACGTAGGCACCCCGTTCCCTGTCCCTAGCCCTAACCACTCCCTCGGGTTTCTCCCATTGGTTCTGTTACCCCAACTCCGCCCATGTACTGCCCTGTGACCATTGGTCCATGTGCTCTCTCCGACCCCCTTGCCCAGGATAAATGGAGGCTGTTTGCCAGGTGATGTACGTTCTCTCCTTGTCTTGTTCTCTGCTTGTACCTTGGGGCACCAGCCTCTCCCTGGGGGAACCATGCCATGTGCTGGCTCCCTGCCTTTGGGACCCAGCACATGTGCTGGCTCTAGGCTTCTGGGAGCCACCATGAAATAAAGATCTGCTGCAGCCTCCATGCAGAGAGCCTTCTCCTCTCCTTTACCGTCACTGTGTTGCGGGGCTTCAGCTAGCCGGAGCGTGCGAGGGGCAGCCTGGAAGAGGCACGGGAAGCGGAACAGCCGCTCTCCCCGAGCAAGCCTCACTGTGCTCTCCAAGAAGGGTGTGGCACGCCATACCACCGCTGGGAACCAACACACTGCAACGTTCAGCCATGCTGTTTCCACCAAAATTTAATTATTTTGCATATTAGAAGCACTTCAATAGAGATTAATTAAGAATTCCTCTCTTGAAAAGAAAGAGGCCTTCTCAAAGAGGCCAGGGCTTTGTGCATTTGTACAGGCACAAGTTTAAATTGGTATTGTAACTTAGACAATTTAACCTTATCTACTCACACTCCACAGTATTCCAACAACTGAATATGCACTGAAGAGAAAAGCAGAATCCCTACTATTTTAGAAGAAAAAAAAATGTGGGTTACAGGTTCTAGATGCATAGAGTTTCTAGACAGAGTTTCTAGATGCACATCTTAAGCAGAGGAAAGCATATCCATCTCTTCTGGAATCAAACATATCGTGCAGCCTCTCTTCTTTACAACATTTTCTGCAGATGAGTCTATATAGCTCCCTTCTGCAAAGTGGATTCCTTTTTGAGTTCTTTCCCTTTGTGGAGCAGTTCTATTTCCTAATTTGTGGGTGAGTTTCTAGTCACTTGTAAAGCATCTAATAGTTAGCCTTAGATATATTTTACTCTCTCCCTTAGGAAGCTAATCTTAGCCACAACAACCTGTCATCAATCATGGACAAAACATCTCAGGTAGGGACCTAAAAAAGTATTTGGTTAGACTTGCAGTGACTTCATTGACCTGAAAGTAAGTGTTGACAGTTTCCAACAGTAATAGATCTTTTGTATTGCACATGCCAGCCTCAGTTTTTACTGGAAGAAGAGTGCACTCAAGCAAAGCACAGCTCTGAGCCTCAGAGTCCCTGCTTGTTTCCAGAAATCCGAGAAAAACTGTCCAAAGTACAGACAGGTAGTAGTGGTAACAATAACAGTAACATGACCATTGATATTGTTCAGTGTTATTGTAAAATAATAACTGGTTGGTGGTGTTGTTCTTTTTGTTGTGATTGTTGTAGTCGTTGTTCACGATGCCTTTATTAAGTGCTTTGTAGTACTGTCTTGTCTCCCAGCTAGGAGACTTTCTGCTGGATGCTGTGTTTGCGTGTCATAAAAAGACATCCTTTAAACAGCTAGAGTATTTAAAGCAACAAACATCGCAAAGCCCAAAGCGACAATGAGACATTTCTGATTAGTGTAATAAGTCGAACTCACTGCATACAGCATGTTCTACTTTTGTCAACAATTCCACTAGAGTTGTAGTCCTGGTAGGTTTTAACTTGCTAATAAATTTAGGATGTTATTTTGTAGGAGACTATTTCTCTCTCCTTACCCCACAGAGAATTAGGTCAAGCACAAGGAGTTATAACTTTGACATTGATCAACTCTTGCTCATAGTAAGACATTCAGATTGAAGACCCTCTAGGCTCTCAGGATTGTCTCAATAGCAAGGGCTGATAAGGGTCAATTATATCAACTTGAAAAGTTAGTGAAGGTAATGCTGATGAAAGTCAAGAATAACTCAGATAAAGTTCAAGTAGGATGTAGGCATACTTCCCTATAAACAGCTTAATGCACAACACTTCTATGACATAAAGTACCCAATTTCATCTCTTCTTCTTCTGAAAAGTAGTAAATTTTATTCCATGTCCCTTTTCTTCCTGCCACATTTAGATCATCCTGCTCAGTACCCTCTCCTGGGAGAAGAGCTTTGCCTGCCTCTCAAGGGAGGAGGCATGGGCAAACGAGTTCCAATCTGACCAAAAATGAATATTCTATTTCAGAAAAACAATTGAAGCCAAAATTTCTCTGGATGGTTTTGGGGTTTTTTGCCATAAAATGAAATTTATAAAATATTTTTGTGAGCTCTAAGTGAAGGCAAACAAACACAATTAATAGTGCTTATGGCCAGGGATTTTTTCTCGGTTGTCTCTACACAGATGAATATTACATACATTGAAAATTCTGTTTGACTTTCTGAAAATGATCTTGGAAAATACCCTATGAAAGACTAGAGTTTGTGGATTAGAAGTTTCATGAGATGGAACAAAGTAAGTGAGGTGTTGCTAAGGCAAATTTAAACACTTCAGAAGTGCAGGATAGAGGGCGTGTATAGAAATTTTAGGCTAACAATGAGACTAATATTACAGCACCAGAGAAAGAGATTCTGTGAAATATAATATACTCCTAACATTGTGCAAGGATGATAAATGCTTCAGGGGATCCTAAAGATCCTAAATAACCATAAATCCATAGAGTGTTGTGCAAACGTGGAAAATGAGGCATATATTATTTTGTGTGTTTCTCTCTATTTCTCACGTTGTCAAATAAAGGCTGTCTTTTGCTTTGTGTGTGGTTTTGCTTGTTTGCTTGTTGTTTTTTTTGTTTTGTTTTTAATACATTATATTTTGTATAGTATTAAATACTTTCGAAGATCTGTGTGGGGTATTTTTCAGCTATCATACAGTCCCTAAATAATTAACTAGTAATTCCAAACTTACATAGGATTTCATTCCCAGGAGGTCATGACAGAAATTTATTGGTGTGTGAATGCTCCTTGGGTCTTTTAGAGGCCTATATCTTTGGCTTTTAAAAATCAACTCATGAAACTCTGACAAAGGAATTAGAAAAAAAAAGGAGAGAAAAACAAAACAAAACAAAACAAAACAAAACAATGCTATTGCTTAGGACACATTAAAATATAGATCTTAAAATTTGGACCCACCTCTGTCATCTGGTGCCCTCAGGAAGGGCTACCAGGGCTATAAACACTGAGATCTTGCTCCCTTATCTCACTTCTCCTACACATCTAGATGAAAGCAGAAATTCCACCCTATTTGAAAAAAGTGTTTCCTTTGCCATGAGTACATACAAGAAAGCCATTGACATACTGAAGTTAGTCCAGTGAAGACCCCAAGCCGAGGAGAATAAAGCGCACATCAGACAAGGACTGAGGCTGAGACCTCTTTTTGTCCAGCCTGTAAATGGGAAACAGAAGGGACACCTTATTACTGCCTACACCTGAAGGACTGGAGGATACAAAGGAGACAGAGCCGTACAGTTGGAGGTGCACAGCAACATGATGAGAGGCAATGGGCACAAGATGGAACATGTGAAGTTCTGATTCAGTATTCAAATGGGGTTTTTAACCATAAAAATGATTAAATACTTAAGTTGCCTAGATGGGTTGTGAAGCATGTGTCCATGGAGGGATTCAGAACTGGGTAGGACACAATTCTGAATAACCTCATCAGGACTCTGAGGCTGGGATTGGACTAGATGACCTCTGGAGATGTCTTCCAACCTAAATTATTTTACGAGAATTCTCTGATTCTATAGTTCTCTATTGTGTTTGTCTTGAATACCTACGTGAAGTCCAAGCATGGTCAGTCCTAACTTGGAAATAATGAAGACCCATGGTTACTGTACCACACTGTATGGAGACAAATTTTGTGAGAATTTGGCAGAAATAAATTGAGAAATAGCCCCCAGTAGATCAATTATAATGCACTCAGAATATCAAAGGTGGGATGAAAGCTTCTATGGTAGATGCTGAATTTATAATTCTTGGAAAAGAGCATGAACTGCAGATTTCTGAATAGCTTGGTGTATGCTTAAGATAGACTTTATTATGAGATAGGAGTAATCCCATCAGCAACAAAAGCATTAATCATTTTCAATATCATGCTCAACAGTACGTAAATCTAGCAAGCTGTGATAAAGGACTATAGACCACTAAAGACAGAATAAAATAGTACAAGGAGTCTTACAAAGAGAAGATGTCTCTCCCAGCCTTGTCCATTCCTAGTTTTTATCCCCTCGGTTTCTACACAATTCTTTCAGTGGAATACTTTACCCACTATCCCTATGGGCTTTCTGTTTGTTGGGCTTCATTTCTTGTTTTCAAGGGACATATGATCTAGAATCATTTTTGTATCTCATGATAACTGATGTAAATTTAGGGTACAGCAAACCCTTAACTCAGAGTTGAATCATGAGTGGTGCATCATCCCAAGAAAGTAACAGACATCTCCCATCCTCTGATATAGTGTTTGTCTGTCATTCTCCTTTTTTCCACTGAACAGGAACAATCTTCACCAGCTCCTCTGAAGATTCAAACTCTGATGACTATTGGGTAAGGAAGGATATTCCCATGGATTTACTTAGTTCCTACATCCTGCACTTCTCTCAAGCAGAGAGGAGCATGTAGTCAACTCTGTACCCAAACCGTACTTAAGTCATGTTAGGCTTGTACCAAAACAGATTTATTCCATTTGACATATAGGCACAAGTCTGCTCTAATGTACAGACCAGCAAAATTTTGGGAAAAGGAAGACTGTCATTTTGGACAGGTTACTTTCCAGATCAATTCAAAACTATTTTAAGACTTCTTTAAGTTAGGTATCTAAGGAAGTTCTTTTTCCAGGAGAATAAAACATCCAGCTGTTTGTCTCAGGAAAAAGAGTACCATCTGATGAGGTGTAAAAAATGTGTATATTTATCTTTGATAGATAACATGCCAAAAAAAGGCAACACAAATAGCTAATGGCTGATTGGATTGGTGCATTAGTCTTTAAGGAAGTGCTTTTCCTGGCTACTGCAGGAGGTGAGCTACCCATGTAGATAAATCAATGACATAATTGATTTGGCAAATCTCATTTTCCAGCCAGTCAACACTTGGTAGTGTTCTGTCCGAACTTCTGAGAAAATCTCTGACTTTAAAATACTGGTTTCCACTGAAAAGCCACTAAGACACTTGTTTTTAAAAATACTGTGAATGTTTCAAAATTATCTTGACTGTCTTTCAGGAATATACTCTAAAATTATGTCTAAAAGAAGATAAACTAAAAGTGGGTTTTGTCTTCCATTGCACACTTCTTCCATATTGAAAGTACAACATAGGCACAGAGGATGGCTGTGTTAAAATGCACTCTTATATTTTTCCTGTGTTTGTGGCCCGTTGATGTCATTTGGAAATGTCTCAACCCCAGGTGTAAGCCTGAAGGCACGATCCGATTGTTGACATCTGTTGGGGAACAGAGAGAGGGGTAATCTATAGGTTCTGAGAACTTCAGATAGAGAGACATCCCTCTGAGGGAAGGGGTGTGCTGCCAGCACTCATTGGCACACACAGGGATCCCTTCAGCATCGTATGTCATCTGCATGCATATGAGCTAACACTTTGGGCCACGGTGTCTTAAAAGAGAAGATTTTTCCACAAAGTTGAAATGAACACAACATTTTTATTCCTGGTTCACAATGGATGGACAAGAAAGCCACGTACAGGATTTTTAGGATGAGAGGTCTGCCAAGTCTCTGAGACAGGAATCCTAAACAAAAGCTGACTTGCTGCAGAGCTTCTTGTGAAATGTAGCCAGAAGAGTTCAGAGAGGATAGGAAGCTTGCCTCCATATGGCTCACAACAGCAACCAAGAGCAAGGGGCAAAACCAACAGCTGCTGAGGCTGAGGGCCCCAAAACAGCAACCTTGGACAGGAACCCTGGTGCTCCTTGCTCAGCAAAGCTTCAGATCATGTTGCTAATAGAGTCCCAGGAAACTATACATCACTTAGGAGCAACAGCAGATGACTGTGGAACAGTTGGATTTCTCTGAGGCTGGGCAAAAAACTGTGAGTGGTGAATAGCCCAGAAAGGAGAGGGGCACTCCGCCAACATACTGACAGCTGTCAGAAGAGGACAGGCTGATAACAAACAAAGCCCAGAAGTGCCAGTGTTCCTTTCTTTCAACTATTTAGGTTTTCCAAATCGCCTTAATATGTTTCTCTCATCCTTCCCCACGTCACATAACTGTAACTCTTCAGTGCCTTTTTAACTCAGGTGAGAAGTCCTGTTCTTTAGCATGTTCAGGTGACATGATATATTTTCCTGGGCTCCTGTGGGAAGCACTTGGTGTCATTTAACTACTTTTTAGCAGGAGCACAGAGTGTTGGTCCTTGTCCTTTTTCACGCCTGGCAGAAAGCTCATAACACATGTAATTTGAAATTCTCATGGAAAATATATTGTTAAGAAAACACTCAAGTTAGTGTTTACCAAGATTCTGTATGACACTACCTAGCCCAGTATCTGTGTTCTGATGAGTTTCCATATGCAGGACAGAACTTTCTTTTTATCCAAGCCCTCAGGTTCCAGAGAATGCAAAATCTGTCAGTGTTGATCTTGCTAAAATTAAAAGTGCAGATTTATTAGTAAGATTAAACCAAAATCATATAATAGCAGAGATAGATTCACAAGAATAAGATGAACACTAAAATTCAATCAGTTGAGCTCCAAGCCATATGCTGAGATCAAATGGTAGTATTCACTGAAGTTCTGCTTGATGCCAGGAAAAAAGTAGCAGCCCAATGTGTTGCATTTAAGAAATATATTTTTGTGTAGCACAGAATGACATCAAATTGCACCTGTCAGGAGACTGAGATTCTGATATAACTTAAATCATGATATCCAAATGGCCAAGTTCTGAGCTGCGAGGAACACCTGCCAACATAACTAATAGTGAGGACAAAAAGCCTTTGGTAGCAAGTCCCTTGAGAAGGAGATAATAATATATGTGCCCTGTTCAATAAGCTCTTAGCCTGAGGTATTTCCAGTATGCAAAGAAAAGAAAGCTTACTTTTAATTTTTTATGCTGTCCCCCTTTATCTTGATACGTTTGTTCCATTTTCCTCAAAGAGGTTCTCAATTAGTTTAACAGAAGTTTTCTTTTCTAAAACCAAATCCAGTTCTCTGTGTAAGCCTTTGATGGGAGCTTCCATATGAAGAGAGATTAAAGAAGTGAGGGCTAATTATGGAAAGAATAAGCGCAACTGTGGATATAACAAAACCAGCACATATAATAATTCCTACTGTTGAGGAGAAGGTCAGACAGGCTCTCTTGATTATTCTTAACCAAAGCAAAAGAAGGAAACACTCCATAAATTAAAAACCAAGATACCATTATATATACACACACAAATTTTTATAGAAGAAATCTCACTTTGTATGATACGTGGCTACAAGAATTTACTTGTACAGTAAAGAAAGTTTGCTGTGGAGAACAAAATATGTACCGTCTCAGGACAGTATGTTCTAGATAGTTTTGTTTCTAAAATGGAAATCTTGTATGGAGAAGGAACAAGAGGAAAAGGTTATTGTGGATTAGAATTGGATTATTGCAGGACTGCAGAGAGCAGTCAGATCCACAGCAGTTCTCTTTCTCCTTCATGCCCTCTACTCCAAATTTTATCCATTATTGATGCATTTTTTAGTAACAGAAAAAATATTAACTGCAATCACAGGCACAGAGCAAGCTCCAGCTGGACTAGGAGCTTTTCACTGGATGTTACTGCTGCTTCAAATCAGAGGAGCCGTCTCTAAGGTTGAGCTACACCTCCCACTTTGGATGTAGTTAAAGATTTTGTGCTGCTGCCACATAGTTGAACAGACAAATGAGCATCTATCATGTGGATAAAATGTGCCAGTCTTCTCTGCATGATGTCACAGCTTCTCGTCATGTGATAGTGTCTTGGAGTGACTTTATGATGTTGTATCCCCCATTGCTGCTCCATGCCCAGATATGAATCTTGTGCCTTTCTGTGCCTTTAAAACTGGGTGTGAGAGAAAGACAAAAAAAGCCAGATGAACTTTTTAAAGCAGTTCTGTCCTCCAAGGTCACACTCCTCTACGTGCTTCTGCAGCGGCAAGAGTGGAGGAAGCACCCTTCCTTTTTTCCCAAACTTTTTCAGCTTTTTCTCAGGAGAGAGACAGACAGTTAAAATTCTTTGCTGTTCAGCTGGCTTGCTAGCTGAGGCAAGAACTTTCCTTGGACTGTTCTGCTCCGGTCTGGATCACCAGCACCAGGAGGCCCACGCCACAGCCTGGACCGGGGCCACACCCCAGCTCTGGAGAGAGAACAGCCACACCTACAGAAGGACTTTGAATTTTACCAGGTTCTCTCCACAATGAGAGGTTTTATTATTTAGCATTATTCTTTTTCTGTGAGTTTGTTAAATAAATAGGCTTTTTTCACTCTTTCACTTTCCTCCGAGGAATATATCTTTCTCAAACCTGATGGGGGAGGGGTGGTTGTAACCTGCCTCCTATCAGAGGACATTCCTTTGAATTTGTCTCAAACAGGGACAGATATAAAGAGCATGAACACTGAATCAGCACCTGCTTGCATACAAAAATATGGGAGAGGAAGTACCAGAGACAATCAAAACATACAGGTTCTTCCATATCTGATGGACCCATGTTCAACCAAAAAATGAAGATGTACAAGCAAGTTGCAGTCTTAATCTTTCAAGGAGACTTGAATTGTCACATAAAGGCATGCTTTCTTATCATATTGAGAAGGGTCATAGGGAAGGAAGGTAACAGAAAAAAAGTTTACAAACTTGATGTTTTTTTCTGTCTAAGAGAGGTTATGGAATAGCTATTAAGAGGCTTTTTAAGAACAGGCCAAACAAATTTGAGGGAAATGATAAATGGTATCTTTTTGTACAGCAAGAAAGCAGATAAATATTTTGCAGAGTTTCTGTTTATGAATTCAACTCAGAAGGCCATCTTTGCATTAAAGTATCTATCAGTTGACTATAATTTATAATAAATATGTTGTGAATCTTCTAGTTTTGGCTGTTCTCTGTATTGATGATATGGGGATCAAGATGACTTTCAGTTGTACAGGACATACTGTGCTTAATAAAAAATGCGATGTACGTAAACCCCTCACCTGGCTGAGGCCCAGCAGAGAAAGTTCACTTGGTACAGCAATCACAGACAGACTTGCCAGCTCACTTCTAAACGTGTCTTTCTGGCTTTGGCAAGACACTGTAAGTTCAGGTGTGTCTGCATCTGTCACTGTTGACCTATTGTACAGTAGAAAAGCTATGCAAACAAATTTAAAGTTCATATCCTCAGTTGCTTGCCATGTTCTCTCAAAAGCACTACTGTTTGTTGAATTTCAAGTATCAGAAATCCTCTGGCTTACTGCCACACAGTATGGCCTTTTTTTCTGAACACTGAGGACTTTTTCATCTTGTCTACGTAGAAAAATTGATCAGCACAACATTCTTACATTTTTCTTTTCGGGGGATAGGGAGGGGGAAGAAGACAGAGAATGAGATTGGATGGGACATCCCATTACAAAACAGGATTGAGGAAGGATCATATAAATTCACTGGTTTGGTGATAATGGAAAAAATACACTCTTATATACCTCCTATTATAACTTTCTTTGAAGACTTATACTGGAAAGAAAGGTTATACTGTTATACCTATTGGGCTGTTACAATATTATTGCTCTACTGTAACTCTAGCTATGAATAAACCTTTTAACATCCTTCTTGTTCATGGAGGTGTGTTCAGGGAAGAACAAAGGCACCTCACTAAAGGTAACATGCTGACTGATGGCACAGGAATAACACAATGGACTGAGTGATAAATTTAACCAAGAAGTTTAATTATAAGTTACGATTGATTCATATTATGTAGTTCCATGTGTGTAGCTGCTCCTTACTCAATGTTGATTGGGATGGAGTATCTGCAGAACCATTCTCTATTGTCTTCTCTACCACAAAATAATCTGTATTTTTTGTTCTACACTGTTATCAATGTAGTATCTGAGTTAAAAAAAGCAATAAACATTCCCATGACATAAAAAAAATTATTTATACGTACGATCCTTACGCTTCAGAGTTCATGCTGAAGTATTTCCATCCCATTAGGTGAAGTTGTTATACACAGTGCGCTTGCTTGTAATTGTTACATAGAATGTTAAACAGGCAGCCACTAATAGCAGACATCCCTTAAAAAAAGGTATTTAACTGTGGATGTACATACAGAAGAAACTCCTAGATGCAGATGTACAGGACATCAGCAATTTCTATGTGCTGTATGTGTGTAGGTGCTGCTGTAATGGGACTGTAGGGGTAAGAAGATGAGGCTGTGCTCTGATGTGTTCTGATGATAACTTCACAAAATAAGGAAAATTGGAGAAGTAATAATAATGATAACATTAAATTTAGAATTTATGGGGAAGAAGGTTATGAATATTGCTAAATAAATCCTTGTTCTGCAGTTTTAGCAGCCATCTTCACCTTCATGCCCAAGACATCTGCAATAGAAACAAAGATCCTTGGATCATAATGCCCAAAGATATATTGCAGTTTTTATCATGTAGTCATATCTGCCTGACCATAATAAGCTCTGTTTAAGACCAAAAAAATATAGATTCTTGCCCAATATTTCTGTTAGAATATTGGTACAAAATCTTATTCTTCTAGTGTTGCAAAATATCATAAATTGTAGGCTAAACTGAGTCACATCTACGTTTTGCTCATTTGTTCTTGTGTCAGCATTGCCCTTTACCAAACAATGTTATTTTGCTCATTTTAGGCAATAGCTTTTTTTCTTGAACTTCCTTCTCTTCTGTTTATTCCCCTGAAGTATTTTTAGGAAACAATAATATCCTCACTCAGTCTTGGTTTTGCTGGTTTTCCCTGCTAGGCTGAAGAACTTAGTTTGTTTTCTTTCTTCGCTTGTGCGGAATATGTTCTACATCATATGTGAAATTTTAATGCACTCTTTCTCATCCCTTTACAGTTAACTTTATTGAGTTTTGGTGACTACATGCAGAATTTCAGGCTAAGCCATACCGGTATTAATAGCATTAATTCTCTAATATCTGACCACAGTTTTGGTCAGCAGGCAGGGGCCTGAGGGCTGTGAGCTGAACCTTTTTACCGTGAAAATATCCCAGACTGACATAGATGATGGCTTTAATCCTAACCAACAACAAAAAGATATTGCAGTCATTCAAATAGCATTTGATATTGTAGCGTAAAAGAATTTACATGCGTTACTGTGAAATTTAATCTTTAATTAACTTGTTTTCCTTTTCAGGGACTTGTATACAAATGAGTTTTCTGAGTAAGCAGTGCATGATTTATCAGACATCATTCACGACCTCCAAAGAAGAGTTTTCGCTCTGTTTTTACCCTTATCTTACCTATTCTCTGTGGTGAAGGAATTCCACCTTCTCTCATCTGTCTATCAAGTACACACTTACTGTATTTCCTTTTCCTTTGTCTTACTTTTCTGCAAGCTGCATAAAAGTGAGACCAAAAGAAGAGATGAGAGGACTGGCAGATGGGTGATGTGTCCAGTAGCAGGGATAAGGAAGAAAGGAAGAGAACATGGGTAAGAAAAGGTGATGAAAGAAAGAACTCCTTTTTTTCCTCCTTTCTCCCTATGAAACAAGATGTCGTACTCAGACTTCCGTAATGCTGTCTTTTCTGAGGGCCCAAAGTGTACCAACACTTGAATAGAGTTGATGTAGATATCCTGAAACGACAGAACATCAATGTGAAATAGCAACAGCACTTGCTGTAATTATTACTAGTGTCCGTTAATTAGGGTTTAGTAATTAGTATATTAGAGTTACAGTACACTGATGACTATTTTCTCTTTGTTTGCAACATGGCACAGGTCTTGTCTGTGGCTGCTGTTTACTAGCCTGTATTTTCTCTCTCCTTTTCTCCTTGACAGAAACTTCTCTCATGCATTAAATTCTCCTGCACCACTGCACTTAAAACAGCCTTTTGCCGGGTGATCCATCCCAGATGATTCATCTGACTTTTCCATTAGTGCAGTTTCTCCCTGTTCTTGCCCATTGAATGTAGTGCCAACTGGTCACAGAGTATAAGCTTTTTTCAGTAGGCATCCTAAACTTGTCTGAGCTTTAAAAGACATCATTCCCAGAGTCTTGTAAACTTAGCTGCCATTATGTTACACAGGGGAAAAATGATTTTCCTATCCCTTTTTTACTATGTTAGGAGTGACTGTAAATATATTTAAGAGAACAAGAACTCTGTACAGTGGTTTTTTGGTACTTAGTGAATCCCTCAGATTCATGCCAGCCAAATCAGATACTGGTATTGCCTTCTTCCGTATGATCATCAGTACTCCAGGATAGCCAAGAGACCAAATTTCTCTTGGGAATACCAATTTAACAGTTACCTTTCTCCTTTTCTGCCCTTCCCTTCCAGGTATCCCTTTGCAGTAACAATAAAGCACTAGGAATAATTTACCCTACAAAAGAAGGGAGGGAAACATTTTCAGGCATGACACTACACTGTAGTGTTTTCAGTAGGAAGGGATACTTAATAAGAATTGCCAGTGATTACACATGGGGCCTGGAGAAAAGCAGAGTTGTGAATAATACTCGTATCTCTAATTGGTCCTCGAGAGGCTTTTTGCCAAAATGCCTAGTAGTTGCAAGTTTCTTTTCTTGATATTACACATTATCATGTAATGGATTTTATTTTGAATAGTATTTTTATATGTTTCTTTCAGTAGATTAGTAGTGTTTCTCTCATTCAGAACTCTTTTATTTCTTTCATATTCCAGTCATATTCTCAAATTCATTGTTTCATGGAGGATTCAGCATTCTGAGCTACTTCTAGACCCCTAAATATAATGCAAATACATCTCTACCACACCTGGCAGATACTATTTTCTGACTGCAGATATAGCTATTAAGCATATATCTATCAAGTGACTTTCCAAAGGTCATTCAGATAGTCTGCAGCAGGGTCAGGTCTCTTGAGTCCTGATCCAGTCATTTTACCAGAAGAAACATAGTTTCTCCTAGCATTTCTAGCCTGTTATGGTCAAGAAGATGAAGAATGGATAAATGTTACCTGTGGATGTCAAAACATTAACTTTTCTTTTAATTAGACAAAATAATTTATCTCTGCCTCTTAATGTAAAAGTTCATTGGTGAAATACATGAAGTGGCATTGTTGCCTAACTTAGGTAAAAAAGAATTATTTTTATATCAGTGAAATAACATTAAAATTAATGAAAGATATAATTATTTGATATGGAAGGATGGTCACATTTTCCAAAATAAATCCAATTTTAGCTGGCACTGAGACTGACAAATTTAAATACAGGAGGATTTATTTTAGAAAAAAGAGAAGGGAGTATAGCTTAATAGTATAATACCTTTAGCAAATTGAACTATGCAGTTGCTACTGGTGACTTCAATAAATGCATGCTAAATCATTCTTGAATATACAGTACCAAGGTTGTTCACTTAACACCCTGATTTTCCTGTAGTTCTGTTTCTCAAATGATGTAAAAGATAATGTAATGTTAAGGATAACATCCAGATGAAAAAGTCCCTAGACAACTTGAAGAGGTATAGGCTAACCATCTAATTGTGGGTTGGGTCTGTTTTGGTTTTTTGTTTGTTGTTTATTATTATTGTTTATTTATAATATTCCTGCTTCAAACGAAATCTGATGCTTTTCTTTGGTTATGTGAGTAGACTTAAGAGTGGGTTATTGGAGCTAACTGCTGAAAAAAGCTATTCTGATGAAAGTCACAAAGCATTTCTGCGTGCATCATTACTTTTCAATTTTCATTAAAGCAAAAATTGAGATGTTTGAGACAGGGAACCCTGTGTACCCCCGCTTCACTGTAATTGAAAGAAACATAATGAAATCCAAGACTTGTTCCTAGAAAGAACTTACATGCTTCCTTTTCAATGACCATACTTCCTTAACTGTAGATAAGGATTAGCCAACTTTTGCCTTCCCTTTTCATCCGCTTGACCTGTGTATTTCACAGTTTATGTGAAATACATAAAAGTCACAAAAGCCAATATATGTGTAGTTCATTAGACTGCAGCCAGAGCTCAGTGGGGCAGAGGAAGGGCAAACAAGAGAGAACACAGCTTTTATCTGCGTGTTATAAGATGACTTGATTCTTTAGAACTTAAATGGACAGTAGGTATCAGACAGTAGAGATGTGCTTAATTAGAAAAGTCACTGTAAGCCTCAGTGGCTGGAAGTTGAAGGTAGAATAATTCAAACATGAAAAGGCCCCATTTGTCTAGGTATGAAAGTAATTAACCACTAGAATGACTTACTTTAAAACAGAGAACTTGTGGTAGGTTCTTCATTATCAGAAGGATTTGCATCAAGCCTGTCTCTTTTTCAAAAGATCAACTCTCCAACAGTAGCAGAGGTTTCTATCTTAGTTCAGAACTGTAAAGTGGAATGATATGATCTTCTCTCATAGACAGCAAAATGAAACAATCGGCCTCTAAAACTATAGCTCTATTGAATTTTAGAATTGGTTCAATGTGGAAGAATTTCCTTACGGCACGTGTTAGAAACTGCGATGTGGAGGAAAGATATTTGTTAAGGTTGTAACATTCTGGTATGGCAAATGGCATCTCTGTGTGGTAAAAGCAGTCTACTTGCATCAGAAGGAAGCATCGCTCAAAGCCATTCAATTTCTGCAAACAAGGTCATCCAGATGTACTGCATCTGCATAACTATGATCACTGTTTATCCAGCAGGCCAGGGCTGTTCTGGACTTAAGCAGAATGCTGTCTGGTGAGCATACTTTATCATTTGAAAATCTGCCTTATAAATCCTTCATTGTACAAATACTTGTAGAATTCAGACGTCTTCATATAAAATAAAATTTAAAAAAATCTTGTCACTAAGTAGGTTATAAAAATGGTTTTAATGCCACAAAATCAAAAAGATGTGAAGCCTGGTTTTGTGCAGTTCTTCGGATATTGGCTTGTTTGCAGGGACAAATAAGGCAACTTGCCTGGAGCTGAGATATTAATCCATCTCAGTGGAAACTAAGGGTACACACTAAGGGTATTTAACTGTGCCTCTTTTGCTCTGCTTCTGGAAATGCTCCATTATTATCTAGGAGCAAAAGGTGGCCTACATCACTTCAAATGTTTAGTGACTAGTTAGAGCTTTGTCACATGAGGAATACTTGTGCTAATGTATATAATTATATAGTTAAACATGGAGTCCCTGACAAATTAGTCAAACAGTAAATCTTTTCTTCAGCACCACCCACAAATTTGCATAGGGAGTTTTATTTCTGCTTACAAATAGGATCAGTGGAAGAGACATCATGGTCATGGTGAGAAATATTCAGATTATATGTTTTTCATTATCTGATTAAGATTTACTACGTTGTAGAGTTGCAATGATACTTCCAAGTAAACACGCCAGAAAAAATAGCTGGCTGAGAATGACCCTAGCAGTCTTTGTAGATTTGACATTTCACTTTTGGACACTTTTAGAGCACTGTGTCTACTACGGTCTTTCAAATAGTCACTTGATACAATTTCCTGAAAATATTTCAGTGTGTAACTAGTAAAGTGTTATATGAGTATGTTTTGATTTCTTTTTTAAAGTACACATATTTTTCTTAAAATATGTTTCTCATATAGTCTGAAAATAACAAATACTAATAAAAGAAATTGAATATTTACCTGATGATGTAATGTAAACATTGTTAAAAACCGTGAATTGTAGTCATTGTAGAAAAGGACAGAACTAAAAATGACTGAGTTCCACTTTTTCACTTAGATAATAAAATAAATGTTGATTACAGTTCCAACATCAACAACACACAGAAGACATGGGCAAACATTATACATTTCTATCATCCTTCAGTTTAAGCCTATTCTTTCGGAAAGTCCTTTAGAAGCTGGGCTAATTAATGGCTTCTAACTGTACCAATTTTATGCATAACATTCAGATCCAGTCACCTTATTTAAGAACTAGACTGATGCTCAGTTTCTTTCGGAAGGCTAGGCACTGCGGTGCATATCCCTTAAGTGCCTGTGTTTGGGTGATGTTAGCATTGGTCCTGAGGGCTTAGCATACGTGAGCTGTGAGATCTGGTTTGTGCTAACGGGCAACCAATCGTAAAACTTCTCCTAAGGAATTATGACAGAGGCATGGTGCTGTCATCTATTCTACTGATGTCTAATAATAACCAAGGGAAACACAAGAATATATGGATATAACGTAATGATAGCCACAGTAAACAGACTGGTTAATTACTAATGATGACCCTTACTAGAGTTGGTGATTAATTACCTAAGGCGGTCAAGGTCATATTCTTAGAAATAAAATTAATCAAATGTATTTTTAGGCTTATACATGGCCCAAATTTTTCTGTCTTGATTAGCCTGTGAATGAATCTAGATTTGAAGTATTTGGTATTTGTGTGTTTTAGATTGGGTAGGGGGAATGACAAGTTTGACCACAGTCCAACACACGTGAGGCTTGACAATGGCCTAATTAACTAAATGAATTCTCGATTTGGCCTTCTGCCTCCAAATGTCTCTTGCATTATTCATCAGTTGCCTATAATAGTAAATTTTGTTACTTGTTAGGGTTTTTGATGCTCCTTTGGTGTTCAGTAATTTGCCAGAAGGTATGATCTGAAGTTTTCAGAGGCTAGAAAGATAAAAAGGCTAAATGGAGCTGAGTAGGTCTTATTTTATGTTCAGAAAATACATGCAAGCTCTCATTTTTTGGTACACAGTGAAAACAAAACAGTGGGATGTACCTTCTCTCACATATTTCCAAGGCACTTTCCCAGTGAGAAGTTTACCTGCAAAGCTTTTTCTCCATTTCCGTTTCACATAGCAGGTTCTTCTCTCATTCCGGCTTGAATTCACTGTCTTTTCTGAAGATTCCTGGACTGTTCCTAGTAAGCATAAGTTCTGAAAGGTCCACCAACAAAATAGGAAATAAAGCCTCTTCAATTAGCATGGTTTCTGATCAGCTACATATAGGCAGCCCATATTTTGAAAAATAGCTTCAGTTTTTAAAGCTCTGAAGAATAACATGTTCTGAATGAATGGCAAACATCAGTCTCAGGGGTAAGGCACCTGGTTGTGTGTATATACTAGGAAGTGAGATTCTGGAAAGCAATGCTGTGGAAAGGGACCTGGGGATCCTGGTCACTGGCAAGTTGAATATGAGTGAGCAGTGCCCTGGCAGCCAGGAGGGCCAATCTTGTCCTGGGGGGCATCAGGCACAGCATCACCTGCTGGGCAATTGAGGGGATTGTCCCGCTCTGCTCTGCACTGGGGCGGCCTCACCTCAAGTCCTGGGGGCAGTTTTGGGTGCCACAATATAAAACAGACATTAAGCTATTAGAGAGCATCCAAAGGAGGGCAACAAAGATGGTGAAGGGCCTTGAGGGGAAGCCGTATGAGGAGCGGCTGAGGTCACTTGGACTGTTCAGCCTGGAGAAGAGGAGACTGAGGGGAGACCTCATTGCAGTTACAACTTCCTTGTGAGGAGAAGAGGAAGGGCAGGCACTGATCTCTTCTCTGTGGTGAGCAGTGACAGGACCCAAGGGAATGGCTTGAAGTTGCGTCAGGGCAGGTTTAGGTTGGATATTAGAAAAAGGTTCTTCACCCAGAGGGTGGATGGGCACTGGAACAGGCTCCCCAGGGAAGTGGTCACAGCACCAAGCCTGACAGAGTTCAAGTGTTTGGACAAGACTCTTCTTGTTGTGTGACTCTTGGGGCTGTCCTGTAGAACGCCAAGAGCTGGACTTGATAATCCTGCTGGGTCCCTCCCATCTCAGCATATTCTATGATTCTAAGACCCCCATTTCAGCTTGACCTATCTTTTCAACAGAATCCAATACAGTGACTGTCATCATGGGCCATCTAAACCAGAAAGCAAAACAAATTCTTTTTAGAATTTTACAGAATACATATGGGACAAATCAACCTTTCATAACAATGCCTTTTTTCTGACAGGAAATTTTCACATTTGCAACAAAAATTGATTTGATGAACACTGCAATTTCCCTGGAAACTTTTGCCTTTGTGATTGATTTTTTTTCTCTCCTTTTACTCTGGGAATTTTTGTGTTTCTGTTTAGAAATCTGAGTCAGAGACTGTTGTTTTGTACAACTGGAGAATTGTTTTACTGCTGCAGCCATTTCATTCTCAGCTGTTACAGTTAAATCCCTAATCTTGTATCCCTCTGCTATTTTCTTCTGTAATCTCTAGGAATTTGGCTTAATTTTTGCATCTAGATGTGTTCTACGTACCATGCATTTTATTTACATCTGTACCACATAAATCACTTCTGAAGCTTTTTCCAAGTCAGGATTCTGATTTATTTCCAGGATTGTGAAACATTTAAACATTTCCCACAAAAACTTATATCCTTTTAATGGTAGTTGCTCTCAACTTTCCTCTGGCAAAAGAATATGAGTTTTCAATTTTGGATTGCAATGTTTCTGCAAAATCCTTTGTTCCTCTTCAACAACTTCATAGAAGAGGTTTCCTGGGGTCCCTGTTGCATACTGACACATGAGGTGTGCCAGGATGACATTTTGTACTCTCTCATTGGTTGCTTTTCCATAAGCTGTCAAAAGAAATGCGATATGCTGATTCCAGTGCCTTTGATACTGTTCTAAAATGATGGCCAGCTGAGCCCTTCAAATCTAATTGAATTTTGCATCCATCTCATTTTACCATTGGTGCTCAGAGCAGGAGCAAATTATCTGGATTCCCAGAATCTTCCAGGGCAGCTGACTTATTTTGGGTTAGAATTTCCCCCTTCACTGACATACAGTCCCTAGAGATGTAAAAAATCCATTCATTCATTAGCAGAGCTGGATGGAAAATAGTAGCTGATTTTGGTGAAAAAGCTACATCATTAAAGTTTGCTTTTTTCCCAGATGGGAATTAATAAAAATAAGATAAAATTGGTGGAGTGAAGATTGATGGGATTTCAGGATCTGAGTCTTTCAAGAAGTGAGTGAGCCAGAAAGGAAATTTTTGGCTTTCTAAATGCCCTTATGGAAGGTTTTTGTTAACTGACAGAATTAACATTGACTGAAGCTTGCCAGCACAGCTGCAAAAAGACATGTCCCTGCCCAAACTGCTCTTCCTATCCTGGATCTGGGAATCATTCAACCTTTTTAAACCCAGGGAAATAAAGACATGACTGCACTGTGGAGTAAAGTACAAAGAAGCTTGGTTGCCAGCCAGCGTCATCACAGGATGGCCATGTGACCTCAGTGTAGGGCCATGACTACAGCACCATGTTCAGCTGTGCCAGGGTACCCCAGTGCACACAGAGAAACCACATGCCAGTATCCCAGCATAAGGAGTCATTCCTCACTGTAGGCATGACCAAACATTCAAGGTGCCGAGGGCTCAGAAAGTTTCTGTCAAGCTCACTGATAGGAATTGGAAGTTAACACATTACTGTTGCTGATAAAAGACATTGCTTCCCATGGATGCATGTTTAGTAGTATACTTTTGGATGGATAACTCATATTTAAGACCTTGAGTTATAAAATAATAACGATTTTATGAAATCACTGACCAATTAGTGGGCAAGCAAAAGCAGAATGATAAAACTTTACAAGGTTACATAAAAGCCAGTATTTAAAATTCTATTCATTGCTAGTGCTACATACTATTTTGAACTTATTTGTAAAGCTGTGTAATTAAATATATTAAAGAGATGGAAAAACTGATGATGTATCCAACGAAAACTTGAATTTTAACATTGGCTTTTGGAAATTGGGAAAAAATGGCAAATTTCTTAATAGAATAGAGGACGTTTTTCTTGGTGTTTAGAAAACAAACTCAGGAGCCAGAATATGCCTACATATAGCTCTGGCATCAATTTTTTTCTGCATTTAAGCCAATTACAGCAACACTTTCAAGTCTGAATGTTTAAATATAGATAACATGTTAAGCAGAGAGTTCAGTGAGGAGTAAATTCCCTCAGCTTCTTTGGGAATCAAGCCCACTGATTTAGGAGGATGAATGTGAATGCTTAGCTTGATAAAATTAGGTGTAGTGATTTGACAGTTCTGGCCTAATCAGCACTGTATTTCATTTTACATTCCTGTGAAACAGGACTACTAATATGAATGAAGATTATTCAGTAGTGAGTAAGTCATTCTCAGACCGGCTGTACATACTATACAAATGCAAAGCATTATTAACATCTATAATCTGAAATTTTGTTGTTGGACAGACTCCTTACATATATTTTTCTGCAAGAATGCAGTCTCATCCTGTGAGAGGCCTTTTTCTTATGGTAAAATTATCATCTTTTGAAATACATTACCCAAGTATACTAGTGGTAGCCAATATTCATTTGATACAGAGGGAAATGTCAAGTATATTATTCAATAGCTATTCACCCTGTACCAGAGACAATAATTAGTGGTATAATCAGGTAGAAAATTGCTGCAATGAAGAATTCACTAATAGAGTGTGATTAGCTCCCTCAGAAAGTTACTGTACTTTTTTAGAATCACAATTCCTGTGTTACTAGCTGCCAGAGTGTTTTTGCCAGTGTATTGTCAATGAATACTCTCAAAAGTACCCTTCGGTGGATAGTAAAAAACTGAAAAAGCAATTCTCTCATTGAGTAATGACTGGTCTGGATAGACCCTGTAGCATTGTATAATACAAACACAGAATTATATGATTTATTTATAGACCCTTGGTTATAATGACTCACCAACTATTCCAGTGGTTTGTGGGCTACTTGACATGTGGTTTTTTTTTTAATTGAAAGTTACTGCAAAAAAGAGTAAAGGCCATCCTCTAGTACAAATCCTATGAGATTTTTAGAAACTTGAAATTTCGAAAAGGCTTACTCCTAGATACTTTAATAATGTTTCTTCTCTCAAGGCAGATATCTACAGAGAAAAGTGTGGAACAAAAGGTTGTTATCCAGATCCCATTGAGACACGCAAAAGGTTTGAAAGGACAGGCTCAGTATTCTTGATTCTTGGTTATTCAGGGAAAGGACATTTCCTAATGGCACGAAGAAGCAGCCACAGGGATTATCCGTAGCATAAAGACCCCAAGATCTCTGGCAAATTACAGGTACAGTATGTGGTAACATTCATCAGACTCATCAGGGAACTGATAGGAATCAGGCTTTCTCAGTGAGCAACAAGCAAACAGCAAATTAAATTCTAGCTGCTCTATCTCCTATGGTGTGTCGGTACATTTAAAAAATAAGAACTTAGATGTCCCCTTATTCCATTTTATTCTCTGCATTACGTAGTGTAAAGACAGACTTGTTGCACTGGCTCGTACTCTGACGTAAATACACACTGTGATGTGCTAATCTAGCTCTGACAAACTGTACAGGAAAGAAAGAGCATTGCTAAACATAGGAAAGAAAATATGAATGATGAGGGACTTGCAGGAAGTCAGATAACCTTTAAATCAAATGTAATTTTTCTTTAATTTTCAATGACTTGAAGGTTCTGCTTTCAATCTAGCCATATAAATTCAGATTTACTAAAAGCTGAACCAAATTCACAGTTTTTGAAGTACCTTCTGTTTGAAATGCTAGTCAGTGTACCTTCAGATGAAGTTTCATCTCTCCTAGCCTCTGATACAACACAGAGATACGTAAATTAAGACCTAGGCCTCCTCATGTTTCTGGTTACAAAAATCAAAAAAACAGTGATAACTCCAGAAACATTACAAAGCCTTACTGGCCATAGTTGACAAAGGGTCAGGAGGATGAGGCTCCAAACCTGAGGACACCAGCACCTCTGAACCGAATGGGCTCCAAGGTTGTGTTGGGTGAATGATGTATAAAAGATGTAATAGACTGGATTTTCTGGGAGAAAAAAAATTATTGTGCGTATTTATATCGTAAAGGACTGAGCACTCTACCACTGCAAAAAGTGCTGCAAGATTTGATCAGGTGAACAATTAACAATGCAAGAAATGGTAGGTTATTGACTGTGGACTTTATTTAGAAGTTAAGTGCACTAGTGGTTTGAATATATGAATTGTTCTGTAACAACAATCACTTATGAGCAGAGTGCTTCCTAGAAGGCTGACTCAAGCAAAAATATTTTTTAACTTTCCTGAAAACTAAGCTGGATTGTTGTTTCTGAAATGGACATTTAAAAAAAAGATCTTGATTTTAAATGTCTGAAAATTTGATTAGTAACTATTTAATACTGAAAATGTGACCTGTTCAGTTAACTCTTCTTCCTCAAATGAATTTGGATTAACTATAAAAATTCCTTTTGTTATGCATTTTGAAAACATATTTGATAATCATAGAATCATAAAATGATAGAATGATTTGTTTAATGATCCTGAGAAAATTTTGAAATGTCAAGAAATACCTAGTTTTCAGCGCTTGAATGGGGAATGGCTTTTCCACTTTATTTTTTTCCAGTTTCTAATTTTTCAACCGTCTTAACATATCAAAACATTTCAAAGTTAGGAAGGACTCAGAATTACACAGGACCAAGCACCTGACAGAACATCACCACAGCAACATTCTGCAAACACGAATTGAGAGCCCTTTTCCTCCAGCTCACGAGGACCTGCTACCACACCTCCTTCCACAGTCTATTAGAGAGTGTGCTGTTCATCAGAAGAAGATGTCTATATGAGCAAAGCAATTTGAATGCTTTTTTATTTCTTCTCCTTCAAGATTTTCTTTACAATGCTGAAGCTTTAAAAATTGCCCCAATGTAATGTAATATCTGTAGGAGTTTATTCCAGTTTCTGTAAATCTTCTCTGGGATTTGCAGTGCATTTTACATTTTTCTTCTGCTCGTGTTACAAACTGTCTTCTGTTTCTTGCAGGAACCCCTAATTTTTTTGAGTAATTATACCATCTCTTTATGTGTATGATAATCAGCTTTAATACCTTTACCATGAGTTTCTTCTTCCTACCCCATGAATCCATAACAATCCTCTCTGTGCTGCCTGATAAAATAAAGACTTAATGTAAAAAGCTCCATCATAGATATAAGGGAAAAGGATTGTTTGCTGTAGGAGAAAAGCAGACAGTCTCAGTATAGCAGTGGCACTGGAAAAAAATGTGCAAGCTGTAAATTTTAATGAGGAGCATGTTTTATGGAAAGAAAAGTCTTTACTTTTTATTTGTAGATGTTAGCTTGCATAGAGCCTTCATTCTGCAATGTAAAACTGACTAAAAGGACCCCTTCTGCAATGAGAAATCAAAATCCATTCTCTTTTAAGAAGTTTTCTTTTATGTATGGACCACCAAGAAAGAAACTTCCAAACAAGGCTTCTCTGTTCCTGCCGAGGTTTGAATTGAAATCTCTCCTCACATTTCCTGAACTGCAGGTGAGATATCAGCCTCTCACTCTGTCGGCCTTAGAGATCAGCATGGAACTGGCTTAAGGTGGCTTGATATAGATTTGCTATTTGCAAATTAAAGTCCTTCATCTCTGAAAAGAATCCAAAATAGAATACAGTTCTTTACTAACTGTGGCCCTAAAGATTTTAACGGCTGTTACCTCAGAGGGTCTTTCAAGAGTTGTCTTTTCAGACCTATTATATAGCCCTAATTATTTTAGGCATTCGAGCACATATGTGAAACTATTGGGGTAGCTCATGCAAACTTAGGTTTTTAGGGCTAAGAACTTTTAAGGCCAGATATGTAAGACCTATGAGGTTTTTTTCCCCCAAAGAAAATAGTTTAGAAGGAATAACTTGAGGAATGAGCAGCGAATAAACATATTTTACCACTATCAGATTAAGATAGAGGGGCTAGATCATGGAGTATCTTAAATCATTTTACCTTATTGGCAGTTCAACTACATTTATCTGCCCCTGACATATGCACTTATTTCAGTCTGTCAAAGTCAAGACCTTTCCTGAAATGTAAAACAATTAGATGAAACACCTGTCCCAGAAGGCAATTTTGCAACTAGCATTTCTTCAAGATTTTTACTCCCTATTTTCCAAACCTAATTCCTTTATTCCTTTTATTAATTTTATTCAGGATTTAGATATTTTCTGTTTACTGTTGTAGCACATAAATTTGCCATGTTGCATCTTCATGATCGACAAGTTGTTAAGTAGAATTCTTCTTGTCTGTTACCATGAAAGGCTAATCTCTTTGTGCTGGCTTTCTTGAAATCCTGTTTTCCCAGCTAATGTCTGGAGGTCAGTATCATTCATCTGTAGGCTTTGGACTTTAAAAAATGACAGACTGTGATAAGACAGGGGCTGCTTTCTGATTGTTTCCAGTGGGTGATTCTTTCTGACAGGGCATTCCCATGACAGTGAAATCCTGCTAGAACACTTCAGATCAAAATGACTTCTAATACTTTAAATTTTTCTAGAACTTAAAAAAAGGTATGAACATTTCGAATGAGGTTCTGTTGTTATCATAGTGAAGAGCACCTTAGAGGACAAAAACATTGATGCTACAGCGTGATTCTACTAAGAATAAGATATTGGCCCTTCACGAGGTAGTTGAACTGGAATTCTGGTAGTTGAACTAAAGCAGGGATATGACAGAAAATCAAGTTCCATGCTTCTTGCTATAATCAGAAAAAAAAAATGGGTCCTGTCTATAAGTACTTTAAGTAGTCCAGATCCTTTCCAAAGCTGGGATAAAACTACAAGGCTCGGTGGACTCTACTTCAGCCTGTGACAGAGCTTGAATGTTCTTGTATATTTAAAAAGATACATCAGGGACCATGTCCTGTACAATTTAAACTGGTGAAACTTGATTTCCCAATTTTTTACCCAAAGGAGATGAAGATGCTTTATAGCCTGTGCTAAACAGAGCAGATGTTCAGAGGACCTTTTGGGGCTTCCAGTTATAACTGAAATGGCCTACTTTTGCAGTCTTGTGTTTCTGTGAGACTGAAGGAGTAAGTCTCATTCGGTCTCTGTGAGGTACCATATATTACAAAGGGTGTGTGCTGGGACATTGCTCTTCTACCTGTAAGTCAGAGAGTTTCATTAGGCAGAGGAACCAAGAGTGAGAGACTTCTGTTGGCAACAGATTGGAGAAAAGGGGATGATGAGAGGAATCATTGAAGGCTTGGAGGCATCTGCTGCTGTTCCTTACATTTGCTTGGGGGCATTTGCATGAAAAAGGAGGTATATTATAAATGGTATGATACTCCAAGTATTTAGAGTATTTGCTCTAAAAAGGAAAAAAGAGGCTGCTTAAAGAGCTGACAGAAAGAATTTAGGTCTATGTATGATGCATGCTGTGTATGCATGTGTATGATGTAGATAAGAGAATTGAGAGACAGTGGAGGTTGTTAGCAAAACAGCGAACATGGGTAAAAGAAGCCACAGGCAGGAGAGAAGCTAGCAGAGCATTGACAGGGTGGGAACAGCCACAGACTAAGCCCAGGCTGCTCTGAAGAAGGGTGGCAAACCACTGGGAATGGCCCTTTGTGCAACCCATCCACCCTCACAGCAAGGAAGATCTGGGACTACATTTTTGGGAGCTAAGGTGTATTTTCTATCATCAGGATTGCACCTGGAAGGACTCAGCCAGACTTTGTTCCCATAAAAGGCAATATGTCTGTCACACTCTAAGGTCTGTTCTTGGACACCTCTGTGAAGCACAGAGTAACTGCACCTGTTAGCTTGTCACAGCTGAAATACATTGCCACCATGCTCCTCATGTGCTAAGGATCTGCTATTAATTTTTGTGAATGTTTTCCCACTTAAGAATCTTTCAAAAATTATTGTGGAAGTGTAGATTATATTATGGTAACATGCAAAGGCCTCTGTCCACATTTCTACCTTCTGTCTCATTCTTTTCACATTGCTGTTACTGAAACAGCATGGGAGAAAATCCAATACTGCACAGTCTTTGGTTGTGTGCCAAAGTGGTTAAGCAGCAAAATCAGGCCCCAGTGTTAGTGATGGCAGTCTGTAAAACAGGAATAATTTTCTCTTGAATACCTGATTGAATTACTCATGAATTGCTGCTCTGCTGAGAAAATGATATTGGAGGTTGGCAGGCGGTCACCATTTTTATTTGCTAGAGCATATTATCTGAATTTGCCTGTCAGGTGATTGCCTGGTTAGCCTCTTCCCAGTATAAATAACTATGTATTTAAAAATGTGACAAATAATAGTAATAAAGTTTATAGGGGAAAAAAATCATTCTTGCTGCTACAAGGAATAGTACTTAACCCAGACATTTATCTACTGCTTACAAAAAAACTGGGCTGAGCAGATGATAATATATTCCAGTGGTTTGAAAAAATAAAAAAGAGGAAGATTCACTGTTTTTTCCCCTTCCTTATTCTTCTTGTAGCTACGGTTTAGAATAGCTTTGCTTTGAATTGGTATTTTATTTCGTTATGCTTATGGAGTTTGATAATTTGAACAGCCCTTGCAGTGGTATCATTTTGTTCAGTGAGCCAGACATTGCAAAATTGTGCATTTTTATGTAATTGAGATAATTTTGCCTGGTAGCTGGTGGAAAATTACATAAAAATTTGTATGCATTGGCCAACTCATTTAATGTGATATGTCACTTTTTCAGGTGATTGACATTTTTTCCTGGTACTGCAGTGCTGTGCAGCAAATCAACTTTTTTTGTACTTTGTGTCTAATGTTAAAATAATGAACAACATAATGCTTCCCAAGGAAGAAATACAATGCTCATTTTCGCTTTGGCAAATGCGAACATAGCCATTAGGTACAGTGCTTTCCCAACTGGTCCTTGGAGGGAAGGGCCAGTATACTGTTAATAGATACATGGGTTTCATTCAGACCACAGAAAACTTACGTCACGTAACACTTGACTGTGAGCCTCTCTCTGTTCCACTGTGAAGCAGTGGGGCAGATTCCTCTCATTTCACTGCCGCTGCCCGAAGTGGTGCATTACATCAGCTGGACTGAAAAAATTAAGTAGACTGTTTGTGGGGATACCATACCCATGACAGATTCTTCTCAAAATGGGTAGGATGTCTTCCACAATGATCCTCTTTGTCCTTTTGGTTATAGGAAGCTTTTGACAACAAGTGTTAGATCTCTTTTTACAGACACCAAGCACCAAAGTGTAAAGTTCTGTGACTGGAAGGAAGGCGCTAACACCATGTCTTATAGGTAATCTTTTGTCAGGAACAGGAAATACAGGGCACTTCCTTGCAGAGGTTCAGTGACTTAGGTCATTGGTTCAAATCCATCTTAGATGTGAACCACTGATGGAGAAGTTTGTGTGGCTGGTGCCAGTGGTGTACGTGCTCCACCTGTAAAGAGAAGAGTGTGAGCCTCCAGCAGCGTCTATCCAGCAGGCTGTGCAGACAGGCAGTGAGACCTGCAGCTGCAGGGGGGCCCCTTGGGTCTTTGAGTTCCATGTGCTATAACTCTTCCATAAGCATGAGACTCCTCCATGGGGAGGGTCAAATGAGGAAAGAGGTATGTGCTTGCACTAAAAGCAGCAGAGAGACTCCCAGTGTGATAAATACCTGGCTGCTAAGCTGTTGCTCAACACTGCTGGGATATTTCAGGTAGAGGATTTATTTTTTTCAGGAATCTAGGGTATCAGATCAGCTTTGTACTGGCAGTACAAAGCACATGCCATGAGAGGCACTGCTAGCATGATATGAACCATTTTTATACTGGTAGCAACAAAAGGTATGGTGGATCCTTAAACCCTTGCCTTTGGGGTTTTAGAGAAAGACTAGGGAGCTCTCACTTTAGACATCAGCTGGCCAGAAGAGGCAAGTCCTAAATGGAAAACTTTAACAAACAGTGGCCACCACTGTTTAGACCACTTCAGTGTCAGAGCATGTGCTAATGACCATGGCAAGACAGACCAGGTAAACAACCCAAAACAATTTCTCTCAAAGTGCTTTTTTTTCTAGAAGAGCTGTGTCCCAGTTTGAGACAAACTGGGGGGAAATGTTCTGGAAGGAACATCTCCTCCACAGAAGGCAGGTTTCAGCAGCCCCTCCTCCACCAGGTTCGGAAAAAATTTCTTGGAGGAAAGTGAAAAAAAACCTGTTTATTTAACAAGCAAAGTGCGTGCAGGCACAAAATGGATAATGTTAGGTAATAAACTTCGTTGTTGAGAAAAACCTGTTAGATTCAGAGTCTTTTCTGTAGGTGTGGCTCTCTCCAGAGCTGGGGTGCAGCGTGGGCCCCTCTGGGCTGCAGTGCGGGGCCTCCGGTGACGGTGTTCCGGACTGGAGCTGAACAGTTCCAGAAGAAGAAGAAAAAGCCACAGTCCCAGGAAAACTTTCTTGCTTCAGCTAGCAGGCTAGCTAGAAAGCAAAAAAATTTAACTCTCTCTCTCCAGAGAAAAAAGGAGCTGAGAGCTGGGGAAAAGCAGGAAGGTGCTTCCTCAGCTCTGCAGCAGTGAGAATGCAGGGGAGTGTGTGTGTCCTTGAACACAAACCGCGCTGAAGAATTCGCTCGGCTTCCCCGCCTTTCTCTCAGACCCAGCTTAAAGGCACAGAAAGGCACAGGATTCATGTCTGGAATAGAGCAGGCGATAGGGGATACAGCCACACACACATCGCAAGACAAATTGTTAAAGTTTTGGCTAAATTAAATTTGGCAATAGTCTTTCAACTTCTTGTGCAGGGCTGGCAATCTGAATCCTACTATTGCGCACAGAGCGAAGCAGAAATCACCACCCAAAAGCTGCTTTCTTGCAGGGCCTGAATGAGAAACTGACATCAAAGAGAATCCGCTCACTGAGGATCTCTCTCAGTATGCACTAACCTGGTTGAAGACAATGGTTACTTAAGGGAGAGCTTTTTGCCAAGGTGGTGCCTACAGCCTAACACAAGATAGAAGGACAACCGAGTTGAAGTAAGACCATTTTTCAATGGAAATGTTTTGCATGAAATGTCTTTGCCAGATATATGTGCTCTTTGACTTGCTTTCAATGGAAAATCAGCCATTTTTGGAAGATATTCCTTTAAAACAACATTTGGAATATGTGAAAGTAGGTAAGCTCATACTTCAAATGCATGGAATTCTGTGGGGCATTAAATGTGAATTTCACAGAACTCTGATCTGAAGCCAGTTCTGATGGTCTTATTACTGTAATTCAGAATAAAATATCATAAATCATTTAATGGTGAATATTGTTATAGCAGCTATGCTAAATATACTCTGTAGAGCCTTCCCATTGTTGGCTCCTTTAACCAACAGGGCAGTTTTGTAAAAAGAAATGTATTAAAACAGTTTGCAGTGAGGCTTGTCTCTGGGACACCCTCTACACACTCACTGCCCAGACAATCTTACACATTAACAGAGATTCTCAGGACAGGGGAAGCAAGCAAGTATCTTACAGCATGTGCCCCAACTGTGCTCTGTGAGACTAATCTAAAATAAGATACATCTAGTCCAAAGAACTTTATTTTTTGATTTTAAACTGGATAATTGTACATGGTAGTCCTGAAGAAAACTGGGGCATTGATTTGTGTATTCAAAAAGTCTTGAAGTCTTGAGATCAAAATAACTTGTTTACTGATAATACTATCATGTGGTTTAAATAAGACAGATGTGGGCTAATAAGGTTGGAATCTAACTCATATGGTCTTGATTCCTGTTGTTACCACTGGCTGCATCCATTAGGATGTATTTCATCAAATCAGAAAAGGTACTTATACCCTCACTAGATCTAGCTTTTAGAAAGCACTGTTTACAGTCTTTGAACTCCCTGCTAAGTCAAGGTCTGAGTTTATACCTCTTACATGATTCCTAGTGTCTCTTAAGGTTAAGTAATATACATTAATCCAAATATTAGTCAAAACCCACAAACAAGCAGCCTTGCTAATGTACAGATGCATGAATCTATTTAAATATGGTTTAAAGGAAGCCATCAATATTGAAAAATATTCCTGTTGGGAAGGTTTAGAGGCTAATAGGCATTGCTATCCTCCTGAGGAGGGTATGCTGAAAATGGTGATAAATGCCAAGGATATGAAGTGCATAATAATATCAAAAAATGTGAAGTATTTGATCTTCTCATTGCAAAAAGAGTGCTGCACAGTCCTTGGTATAAATATCCTGAAATGAGTTCCAATCTGTCTAACTTAAGTACCCAGCTTTCACAAAGGTACCTCTAAAGGTATCAAGTAGGCAGATTATCTCTGTCTACCTTAGATGCAGGTGGTTTTTTCCACTGGAAGCTTCCAGAAGCACATTTCTCTCTCCATCATCTAAAAAGGATCTCGAGCACATTAGAAATCCCGTGAGATATACCTGGCACATGCAAATCTATGTGATACAGTAACTCTAGAACTGTTTTCCAAAAGGTAGCTTCTGAACAAGTACCAGTGCAAAGGTGAGTTGTAAGTGGATTCTAAGACTCAGTATATTTATGAATGTAATCTGGGTGAATAATTACTCTAATATGTTAAATGTATTGAATCTTTAATGTATTAGGTTCCATAGCTACCTCTCTTTTTAGATGTGGATTTGGAGCCGTAGAAAATAATTCAACACAGTTCCTCTCTAATACTTGATAGGCAGCAGATCAGCTCCCCCCTCCTCCTCATACTTTGAGTTACGCATTTTTGCAGTCTTTCACCAAAAACTGGCATCAGTTGTACTGTTCAGGTGACCAGGTTTATGCAACTGTCCAAAATGTGAAACTGAAAACTTCAACATGGGAAAAGCAAAACACATTCTCACAAAATCTTTGTGAAACACAGTTATATAAATAGTTGAGTTGGCATGTCTGAGAGGGAAGTAAGTTCTAATAGAGAAGAGGCAGAATGGAATAGGGTCTGGACAGAGGAGCTTAAACTAGGTCTGCTACTGACAGAACTAGTAATCTGGAATGACACCTTGGGAGATTTCTCTGAAGCCAGACAGAAATCTGAGTCGCATCAGCAAACCAACAATACATTTCAAAGACTACTAGGTTCCCTGAAGAGTCACCAAACTTCTTAACTCAGATATGCAGTATGGTGTAGATTTCTGTCAGGTGTATCTGTTTATGTATGCAAATATACTCATGGCTTTTCTTCATCTGAGTGGAGCAGCAGTAGAATGACAAGCTGTAGATGCTTTGGTCAGGGAGTTACTACTCAGAACTAAGGTCCTACACTCCATTGCATGACATTTCTGTTGATGGAAAATTAACACTTTGAGAATAATGACTCCTGATACACAGCTGAATGTTAGATGAACACAAGTTTCCTGCTTTGAGTGACTGTAAAACCTGTATGTAAAGGAAAATTTTATGGACAGATTTTCTGGCGGTAAAGGCAAATGAATCTCTCTATCAACCTTTGTGCTGTCAATGCTTATCTATCCAAAAGAGCAGTTTATTATTATATGACACTTTTGAAAGACCCAGAGGGAAGGATTTAGACAGGCATTCAGAATTCAGTAGCATAAACAGGAAAGGAGAAGTTGTCATCTTCAGAAACAACCTACCGGTAGAACTTGCAGGTAGCATTTCTCTCTGCTTTAAATTGAAATTCTGTCACTTCTGAAAGGAGAACAGGGGTTGAATGTTGATTTGACATTTTTTTAACTGATTTAACTGGAAGCTAGAGAATTATATCTCTACAGAAATCCAAGAAAGAGTTGCATTATGTGTTGATCCTTGAATTTCTATAATTTTGGACAGAGAGTTTCTAGTTTCACCAATTAACAAAAAAGCTAGACCATTTGTGGCTCCCCACAATTCCTTGCTGGCAGAGTTATCTGGAGAATGTTAAAATGCTATTTTTCTGTAGAATTACTTTCACTACAAAGTATGGTCGTGCTCATAAAGTTTGAGAAAAAGATTAATTTCTGGCTTCTGCTTTACTAAAGGTTATGCTGAGGTACAGGGAGAAGTGAAGTACCACGCAGTCATGCACAAAACTGCTTTGCTTTCAATCCATTCAATTAAGTCATCAAGGAGACTCTGTTCCATACTACCCTTCCCTGATTCTGTGCCTACTTGCACCTTATAACCCAACTGCTTGCCTGCACCTGCTGTATGCACAACCCAATTTGAATGTAGGGGATGGCCAGGCACTGTTATATCTATTTCAGGAGACACACACTGGCACTTTTTCTATAGCAGACACTGCTCAAAGGAAAAGGGCTTCAACTCCATTAAGAACCATAGTTAATGTCACGCTTGCATTCCGCAGCTCTCCCTTGAGCGTGTTACAGAGAGAGTCTTACATTCTTGTCTGGATAGTTCACAAAACCCATCTTCCTGGACACAAATGTTTGTGACTATACCTGCACAGTGGAATTTATGGATGTGGAAGTCTAAGTGCTTTGCTAAAACAAGGCCATAAGGAGTCCAGGTAATGGAAAATTTATCACTTTCACTGATAAGCTATTGTCGTGGTTTATGACTCTCAGTTCTAAGAGTCATATTTTCAGTTTAAACTTTGCAGATTTTATTTTTGAAATATCTGGTGACTTTTTAATATCTGAGAGTTTTGCCATACCTAATTAAATCTCACATAAGCTTGAAAAGTGAAGCTTACCTGCGATCTAAAGAGAATGTTGGTCTTAGGTGAGCCTTCAGCTTAAAGTATATTTCATCCTACAAACGCATTCATTTACTTTGCTGCTAGTCAATTAACTGTCAAGGTATATCAGTAGTTCAGTCTTCTGAGCCATATCCTTATCTAAAGTCTGGGGATAACTCCTTTTCCAAGCATTATGAGATGCTATAAAGAAAGAAATTAGGTCTTCTTACCAGCTCAGTGGAAGAGACAGCTGACATACCATCAAAAATATTACTGCTGCAATTTATTCCTCTCACAGAAATGTATTAAGTAAACATGTCTGAAGATGTTGAAAGATTTAGAAACAAATCAAAACAAAACAAATACAACAAAACTCACAGACTAGCTTCTAACCTGTCAAGGTTTTTTTAAAGAATATCAACTCATTAATTTGTTAATTTTAAAATTAGGTGTAAATCATGTTCTTGCAATTTAGGATTAAGAGGGGAAAAAAATAATGATTTATAGTTAAGGTATCTCAAATAAATACAAATATGTCTTTAATACAGAAGCCTTTAAAAGAGAAGCCAAGAGGAATGAAAAGATTCAGAGCAAGATTTATTTGTCATGCTCTCAATTTTCGTCTAGATCTACTCATGTGTATTTATGTAGGGTGCTCAATCAGATATTATTTTGCAGGGCCAGTTTTTATTACCTCCTGTTTTCATTTTATTTTATAATTTTTTCAGGTTATTTTTTCTTCAGAACTGGTTGAACAAATCGTGAAAAATAAAATAAATAATAGCACTGTTTTGAAGATGAAATAATAATCTAAATGCTGAGGTATCATTGCATTACTGCAATTCTAAATAATTATTGCTGGGATGAATTTAGTACATATTAATTCCATATTAGACTATATTGATCACCTGAGTACTTAAGCTTTAAAATTCTACAAAAAATTTGTAATTTGATACAGTAATATACTTAATTATTTATCCTTGGGGATGGGTAAAGATTTAAGCCTCCATCATGCTGTGTTGCATAACTTAAAAGACATCTTTTCCAGTGTACACTTCTGCCTAGTAACCATAGATCTGTCCCTCAGTAAGCTCCTGAGTTTGCAAAGTGAGGTGAATGGTACCCAGCTTCCACTGGGAACTTTCCAACACGTGGGGAGTGTGATGCTGCAAAGCCGGTCAAACACCTAATCAATGATCACATCAAAATAGTTTTTGGTGCATCATGAAAAAGAGATCATACAGAGGCAACTAACAAAAACGTGCCTCAAAAGGCAATTTAAAATATTTCACTTTAAAGAACTTGTATTTGTAAGAAATCTACACACCTGGGCAGGTGGTCTAGATTGTAGATATGTCCACTGAACCAGCCACCTTCTATTTCCTTTATTGTCCGTTGTGAATAAAAAAGGTAATTTGGGAAATGAAGTTTGACCCATTATTTTGGGCATTTGTATTAGAATGAGATGAATTATGTCCTATAATTGCCTATTTTTTCTAAACAATTTGGGACTGGTTAAGTAAGACATAGATGTCTATACCAGGTCAGGTGAATCCTACACATTTCTGTAGAATGCCTTGAGTTAGAGCTAAATATCTCCAAAGAAAAAGAGGTTAATTGGGAATGGCAGGCAAAATTAGAAATGTCCCAGGGAATAAATTGGATCAGTGAAGCAAATGGGTTGTTACTCCTAATTCAAAGTAAGCCTCTTTCAGGAAAGCCTCTGTTTAATAAAAACAGAGCCCAGTGGAAGCCCAATGAAAATTGAACGCTTTACAATTAATAACAAAATGAGATATTGCCCTGAGAAGTTGAACTCAGCTCTTTGAAATACAGCACACAACATTCATGACAAATCTCCTTGTCATACACTAGGAGTTTGTACATTAGGAGAAATAAAGAATCCATTCTCACACTCACATTTTTTAGAGATTTTTATTTTTATTTTTTTATTAAAAGACAATGCTTAAACCCATAAACATTATGTCATATTTAGTTGTCTGGTACGTGCATATTTGCAGATAACACTGCTTTTCTCATTAGCTGCTATTTCATAGTGTTCTAAGAAAATTTTAGTAGAGATTTAATTGAAAACCAAGATTCATTTCTTAGATATTGTGTGCCAATAATACCTATCCATTGTTCTACTGTTTAAAACTGAAAATTATGCTTTATTGTCCCACTTAATTTAGTAGCTAGACTTAGAAGATACAAGGTTGAAAGATGGTCTCAATAAAACAGTAAGGGGGAATCTGGAGTCCTATATCAATAATAAAATTTAAAGGAAACAGAAAATTATCTGGTGTGGTACAGACTCTGGGCTAAACTAAGCATGTCTGTACAGAACCATAATAAGACATTTTGTCATCTGGGATGCTGCCTCAGCTGGCCCTCTGCCTCCTGCCAGCTGCTGCAGTTGTCTTCTCTGGACCTGCTCACTCCAGACTGAGGAGCTACACCAGCCATTTGCTGCTCTGGTGTGCTCTACTATGGCTCAGTGGCTACACTGCTTATTGTGAAAATGTCTTGATGCTCAGGAAGTTGCATTACAGCAATTCTATTTGCTGTGGTCTACTTCTTGCTGTGACTGAAAATATTAAAGATTATTGATTTGAATAAGTGCATGCTGCATAATAGTAGTTTTGTGAGATGTTTTGTAGTTTTATATCATGGGCAAAGGAAGCTGTGGAAATATCTGGTATATCTTGACACTTGAAATCTTGAGTTCTTCTATGATTCATGAAAGAAATGAGAAGGATGAGGGCTGCCAGGCTTAAAAGAGCTAATATAACTAAGCCTCAGGGGACACTGCTTAAGAGCACTGAGAGAGGCCCACAGACTAATTCCAAGGTCAGCCAGATCACTTGAAAGACTTGACCTTTGGGATTCGTTATCTTAGCTTTTGAATTATAAATGAAGTTTATATGCAGACAACTTCTCCTGTATTATTTTTTTTAATGTATCAATTTTTAAATTTGAAAATACAGTTTTAGATATTTGGTTCCCTGACTTTAAAACTTGAGCTTCTCTTTCATCTCACAGATGGCCAATGGCTATGAAATATTAATGCTAACACTAATATAAATAATAAATTAAACAATGAAAGCTTTGGCTTAAAAAGTCTAACTCTTACATGAGAACAGACTTAAAGGTGCACATGAAAGCAGGAATGAATTCTTATTTCTTCCAAGTAGAGTAAAGAATTGCCTGTTTGTAAATCAGACATAATCTTGTTACTTTATGTTTCTACTTGGAGCACAAATGGTAACCACTTAGCAAGGTGAACTCCCTGTCTAGTCTCTCCCAATATTTGTTATTCTAATTTATCTTAGCAGAGAGAACATAAATTCCCTGAACGGCTGAGCTAAGCCCTGGTTTTGCTGCAGGCTCCTGATCTTGCATTCTTTGTGTCACTCCTAATGCCTTCAGAGGGTATGCAGAGGAAGCGGTTCAGACCCTGTAACTCCATATCTGAATAAAGACAATTTAATATTTTTCAGTTTCACTTACCAGTTCCTGCTCTGATGACAGTCTTGCTGCAAATCTTGCAGTTTTAACAATCTTTCCTTTCTTTTTGCTGTTGCTTAGTTATAAAAATCATGAGGTAGTTTTCCATAACATGCTGTTTCCTTGCAATATTCTCACTCAGTAGGGTAGCTCTCTATTGATTATTTATTTTTGGAAGAACCTTACCACAGTCCTATACTGTGAGCCCTTGCCTCTTGAGAGACAACTTTCTAAAGTCTGTGAGCTTTCATGAAAGAATACAATACCTGAAAGTAGAATTACTCTTTGAATTGTGATGTCCCTATGCAGTACATATTCAGCCTTACAATATGGAGTTGTAAAAAACCTCTCTTCAATTGTGCTATTTTTTCAGATTATATTTGTATGAAAATTATTGGCCATTTTCTAAGTCCTTCTCTTAAGGGATCATAAAACAGCTGGAAAATGGATGTGTTTTTTTTCTGAAAGCCTCCTGTGTTAAGCAGCCATGCTGGCACGTTTAGGCAAATTTCTTACAGTGCCACAGCGGATGTGCTTGGACTTGAAGGAAACAAACTCTGAGTAGAGAATTTATTTTCTCAGTTTACTGGTTAATTTAGCTGAATTGAATAGGCAAAATGCAAACCCTGACCCTCATCTCTAAGGTTTTGCATGGCTGTCGTAGTGGAAGACCTGTGTTGATGGTCATTAAGGAAGTCAGAGTTTAAATTTTTGGGATCATTAAGAAGGAGTAGCTCAGGCCCTGAGCAGCAAGTATGCAGGAATAAACCTGAGCTGCTTGATGCTTAGTGAAATAATTTTCTTCCCTCAGTCACAAAGATATCCTTGTCTTGAAGAAAAATCCTTTACTGAAAGGAGGAAAGAGGGTGAATAAGTGCATGATAGATTCTTCATAGTTTAGGTAACTATTCACAGTTCTCCTCTCTAGCTCCTTGGTATGACAACTGTTAGGGCACCTGACTGTTTGCCATCTTCTCCAGTATCACCTTCTTTCTAATTTAGGACTGTCAAGTCCCACGGGTTTTGTTTTTACCCTGAGGGGCAGAAAGGTCTCACCCCAGGCAGAGCTACTCTGCAGCTTTAGCTGCCTTGTGGGCCCATCACACTCAGTGCTCACAGGCCCTCCCACCATTCCACACCTTTGCTAAGTAGATCCACAGTGATTTCTGTACTGTGAACAGGAGTGCAACAAGTACACAGGGTTTTTCACCTCTCTCTCTCACTTAGTTGTTTTTCTAAACATTTGGAGCCCAATGTGGCAAGCAACTGATTTAACAGAGGGCACAGTCAATATGCAGTCAGACATAGTTGACTACCCAAAATTTTTATACCTTCATAAAATTATTAAATCTTCCTTAACATTGTAAGATTACTTATTCTTAACTGAAACAACCCACTTATCATAAAAGAACATATAAAAATTGAATATGTCTAAGGCCTGCTCCTTAACTCATATTCCTTTCTTTTTCTCTCCATGAGAAGCCAACAGATCAGTGCTTCCCTCCTGGCTCCATCCCACCCGGAGCCCTTGGGAGAAAGATGCGGGCGTCTCCTTCCTTGGAATCAGCCACTCTGCTTATACTACTATACTTTGAATGACTTCTCTGTACAGAACATTGTTTTGTGGGATGTAGAATACAGAGACATTCTTATTAGCAATCCTGCTGGCATTTGTGAAAGAATGTGGACACTGTGTACCAGATGAACTGCTTCTTAGAGGTCATCGAGGAGAATTTCTCAGTCACTATACCTTAGGTTAAAATAAGAATATGTATCTTTACTATTCATTATATAGTAATACAATAATATATGCAATTAGTAGGTGAGTAAGAAGCTCAGTGAAAGGAATCTAGGGTCCCTTTATGAACTATTATCAAACCTACTTCTGGCAAACCAGAAGTGTTCCACAATCCTGAAGACCTTCCAGTAAGAAAGCTCTAACAGAGTAATTTAGGTGACAAGATGAATTTAGAAACACATAACATAGTAACCAATGCATAGTCCTATAACCACTCTACTCAGCAGCAATAAAAGGTGAAAATTAGCATCATGGAACAATCCAGTCTGAGCCATTTGACTTACTGTCCCTCCTGCATTCAGCAACATTGCAAATTCTGGAAGAGCATTTGCAAATTAGAATGATGATTTTTGTGTGATGCCATAAATCATTGGGGGAGAATAGAAAAGTTGCTAAAACTTTTAAGGATAAAAAACGTATGTCTCTTCTTGAACATATATTAACATATTTGTCTTTGATCATATGCTTGGGGCAGAACAATTGAATGTCCACACCTGGGTGGGGGCATTTATAAACAAACTTACACTGTATTTACGTACTGCTGTCTGTGTACACATGACTGTGACAAATATTACAGAGAATTAAGAGATTACTAACTTTTAGGAAAATAATACTTGATTTGGACATCTTGCAAAATCCATCTGTTCTCTTCCAGTATTTACATCTAGGGGAACTGATAAAACACAACAAACACTAAGGTATTATCTCAAATTGAGAAAATGAAAAGTTGTGCAACATATGGTTTACATGAGCAGAGAATGCACTGGGGGTTACTAGAGCTTCATCTTAAAGTAGAAACCACCTATATTTTAATGAATTACAGAAAGAAGAAAATCCTCTGGATCTTTATTATTCTTCATATTATTAAAATAAAATTATTATTGTTAATTCATAGAATCACAGGATGTTAAGAGCTGGAAAGGACCTTAAAGATCATTTAGTCCCAAGCCCCACTGCCCTGTGCAGGGACACCTCCCACTAGACCAGGATGCTCAAGGTCTTATCCAACCTGGCTTAGAAAACTGCCAGGAATGGGGCATTCACACCCTCCCTGTGGAACCTGTTCCAGTGTCTCACCAATCAAACAATAAAAAATTTCTTCCTAATATTGAGCCTAAATTTCCACTCTTTCAATTTGTGCCCATTAGTCTTTGTTCTGTCACTATGGTTCCTGACAAAGAGTCCCTCTCCAGCTTCCCTTAGGCCCCTTTGGATACTGGAAGGTTGCTGTGATGTCTCCACACAACCTTCCCTTCTCCAGGCTCAACAGCCCCAACTTTCTCAGACTGTCTTTACAGGTGAGGTGCTCCAGTCCTCTTATCAACTTTATGGCCCTTCAACCCAAATGTGACCATTTAGCAGCCCTGGGTATTTTTTTGTCTAGAAGGAGAATTATCAGCTTTGGATAGATTTAAAATTAATGTATGTTTTTCATCATGACTTGAACTCATATTTTATTGAAATAATGATACTTGGTGGAATCCTGTTTGCCTTTAAATCAGCTGCCAAATTTCTACTGATTTATTAGAGACAGCCTTTAAAATGCACACTTTAATTTTGCACATCATCTCTACAAAATTACACTGATTATCTAGTAATGATTTTATTTGAATAATGAGGTCTCTTCTCTGAAGTTGTAGGATAATTTATTTGCATTTTGAATTAAATTGTGACTGAGATATTTGAGATAATTGTGCTTGCTGAAACACCCAAGGAATATAAAGAGATCCATACAAATCTTGAATGAAATACAATTACAATTATCAGAAAGTTTATAATTTGAAGCTTTTCAGCAGCTTTCATGATAATTTCCTTCAATGCAATCCAAATATTAGGTCCTCAGCAATAGGAACATTTTTCTTGGTCATTCATCAACCCTGATAATGCTGGGTAACTTCTGCAACATCTGATACACAATCCATGATATATGGATTTCTCTTTGGGCCTCTGCTTCTCATGGACCACAAATTAGAGGAAGCCATCCAGCTGTAAGAATAGTTTTCGGCTATATAGAAATTTCTATTTTCTGTTTTGCTTACTTATAAACTCTGGCAAAATAAAGTACAAGTACAAACTCATATTTGTCATGGAGGCTAAGGCTTTTTCCTTTCCAGACAGGACATCACTCTGAAGTCCTGGGCTAAAGGAGTGCATCTGCCCCACTCAATGATACATAAATCATTGTCAGAGTATAGAAGTGGGGTGGGGTTATTCCAGACAGCTTCCAGACGTGGGCATAAAAGATGGGTACTGGGACGAGTGACGGTGGCAGAAAACCATGGCACCAAACCAAGAATCATGTGGTTTGATGGCCTTTCTAACTCACCATCTTCAACTTTTTGTTTCCTTTCTGGTTTCATTCTTGTCCATCGTAGCGTTCAGTTATTTTTTCTTTCCTGTAGCAAGCCAGACAGAACTGATAATCTATAGCAACATGTCAGACTTTTAGAGTAATATTTTTCACTACATGTGAATGCTAAGTAAATTTGCTGTATGTATTTGACAGTGATAGGTAGTCTCAACACGACTTGAACTGAAATGATACCTTTTCTAAGTTACTCGTATAATTTGTTAGCTTTTTATACACCAGTGGTTGCTATTCCCAGTGGGAGGCCTTACCACCACTTCTTCCACACACACATTCAGTTCTGCTTTCTTTAAATGGAACCTAAGAAAAACAGGGTGTGGACCGGGCTTTGCAGATGTGATTCTGAATATCTCTCTGTATCTTCACTGTAACGCTGTGGAATGCTGTAGAGCTGCGTGGATCCGTCTTTGTGGAACAAGAATGAAGACTGGGATCTGACAGTTATTACAATGAGAGAATTTGCCTGCCCTAGAACTCAGAAAATGCCAGGAACCTCAAAAGAAGTAAGGCAGCTTGATGCTTTCATGAGTGTACTGTTTGACACACAGCAATGGTTAGTGGGATTTATTGAAGTACTGATTCAATATATATTTTGGAACTACAAAATTGTATACGATTTACAAGCTATATATTGAATTGTCAAGCTGTGCATGCTGTTGGCCTACATAAGGGCAGGATTGTTTGGAAACTTGTCCCTTGCCTCTTATTGCCTCCCAGTGTCTGTAATGCACTTGTTGTGTCTTTTCCTTAATTATCCTCCTATTTCATATAAGCTGTGAAGCCCTGTGCTCTTTTTGAACTTTACCGATTTCAGCTGAGCTCTCCAGAGTGCAAAGGTCTGCCTGCAGGGAGGTGGGGTGAAGGGTAACAGACATTTAAAGGGAAAGACCTCATTTTGCACTCTATGAATACAAAACCCTTCCAAGATATTCTCTGTCAGGCAGTTTACGACAGGATTTTAAACTAAGCAGTTTCTCAGCTACAGGAGGAGTGGTGTTTTTCTATGAAAATTGCTCCTGATCAAACTGTGTTTGGGATCTGACGTGGGTGCCCATGTTCCCTCTACAGCGCAGTGAGGCAGGTGAGTGTGTTTGATAATCTCAAGGAGGAGATCCTGGCCATCAAAATTTATGTATTTGAACTGAACAGACCAGATCTTCTCCTCGGATCTTCTAGGAAATATGTCATTCTTTTTAGTATGACTTGTCTGCCAAAGAGCTGTATGTTGCCTGCATCCAGCACACTGACTTTGCTGTGTCTGCATGAGTAGGTTTGCTTCTCAGCCCATGGTCAGAGGAGACAACATGAATGCAAGTCCTACCTTTGCAGTGTCTCCACAGGAAGAGGAGCCTTAGTAACGTGTGTAGTTTTACTGGGAACAGAGAGAGACATGTGGCTCTTCAAGCTTGACCCACCCCCACTGTTGTCCATAGAAGAAACTCCAAACCACCGCAGTCTGCTGTGAGGCTGCTCTTGTTTTTCCCTTTCCCTCCCAGCTGTTATCTCTCACAGCTCAGAGTAGGCGTTGCCACTCAGGAGTTCACATTTTAAAATTACTGACGTCCAAAACCCTCAATGCTTGATCTTAGTGTCTCTGAGCTGTCGGTGAAGCCTGAAGTCTTTATCTACCCATTAACCCCAAGACCTATTCATCAGTGATATATTGGTAAACACCACTATGGGAGCAACCTGGCTTGCTACCAGCAATGTCCTTCAGTGTACAGTTGTATTGCACAAAAATAAAATGTGGCAGCAGAAACTAGGGAGGACCACAGTCAATAGCCCCATTGCCTTATAAAATATTAACAGGTTGGCACTGTAGAACCCATAAAAAAATTTTAAACTGAACTTTTTTATCAGGTTCCCAGTACAAAGCACTCCGAATGCCACCAGCAGTTTAATCTTAGGAGCTCTTCTTCTGTACATAGGGATGAGAAATAATCAGATTACTTATGGAAATTAGTACGTCACTAAAAAGTAGGGTTCACTTTACTTCAGCAAATGAAGGCACCACCATTTTCATTACTGTAATTTCACTTCCAATGTATTTTACTGGGTGAAAGTTTTGATATTGCTGCCATTTGCCTCAGAGAAGATATTAAATTAAAATGGTGACTGGAACAAAAGGATTGGGGTGGCTGAGAGGAGTGTGTGAGGCAGGCAATCATCTACATTTTTCATACATTTGTCTTTCCAGTATACGCTAAGCTTTTATAATTCAAGATATAATTTCTACCTCAAAATAAGTTGGTGAAAGACAACCATTTCTAAGGAATGTCCCCTATTTCCGATTCCTGTGATTTCTCCTGGCTCAAGCTGCCACTTCTGTTTTACATTCTGTGATGCAAGGTACAGTACAGAGATGTGGCAATTTTGGGTGCTTGTCTTTCAGTCAAGCCAGCCTAAATGAATCTGTCAGCAATCAGAACAGAGATGTTTGCTAGAAATCAAATAAGAAAGCCTATGCTAAAATGTACTGATCCCCTATTTCATGGTTTGTAATATTATTCATGCAATTTTCTTTATATGCTACAGCCTCAAACTCATATTTAAAAAAAAGGTCAAAAATATGTGGGGTTGCTCGTACTGTACAGAAATTGTGAAAGGCTCTTATAAAGTTACTGTTGTCTGAGATCTTAATATTTAATGTGCACTGAACTTAAAATATGCTCTCATTTTCTGAGTCTTTAACAGCTTTATTATCCCTCAGCTGTAATGTCTCTGAGAAGAACTTTTGTCTCTACCGCTCCCTATGAGTTCACACATCTGTCTGGTGTGAATTCTGCTCACTCTCCCTCCACCCTTATTTTGTGCCTTAAGTGTTCTCACCTTGAAAAGGTGCAATTCACATATCAGCCTAGTGCTTCAAGCAATGAGTGATTCTGCAACTAGGGAAAATTTCAAATTCTTAAGCCTGCATACCTCATCCATACTTTTGTCTTTCTTTTCTATTGTTTTGCTTAAATTTGTTCTTTTTATCCTCTTCTGAGGTGCCTTTTTGTTTGGTTGGTTGTTTTTGGGCTGCTTTGTTGTTGTTGCTGATTTTGCTTTTCCCTTTCCCCAAATCCTTATTTTATTCTGGTTAATATGAACTCTGGGTATCAGATACTTAAGCTGGTGCTGAAAAATATTTATAGAACAGCTATATACTTTATGGAGAAGATTAAGGAGAAAAACAAAACAAAAACCAAACACCAAAACCAAAAGAAAAATAATCATGTTTGTAAAAAAGCTTTAAATACTTCAAGGTCCTCCTTCGTAAACTATGAAGACCTCTGCATGACTTTACACAACAAGCTGGGATTCCTTTTTTATCTACTAAAATATTTCTCTTGCATTAGTAATTTATTTGCATGAAGGTATAAATACACTATTTGAGATTAAAAGCACACTGAGCCATGTACCTACCTGTATTATGAAGGAGTTTTCTCCTAAAGGCAATATAGAGGGGAGTCACTTAACCTATATAACAGATGAGAAGGACATCTGTTTACCAAAATTTTATTGGACAAAATTTTAGTAACTGCAGTTACCCCAGAATGATGGTTGTCTGTGGTAATGTCTGATCCTGCTGAGAACGTGTATGTTGGTCACGTCTTTCATTCAGGGGAAATCAAATTACAAAATCCTTTTTTTTAATGACAGAGATCAAACCCCAGAACACAGAGAAGCTTGTTGAAGACATAGGAGCACTGATTGAAAACACAGAAGTTGGAGACAATGATTTGGGGACAGGTGACTAAGGATGTAATACTGGAAAAAGCACTTAATTTAGAGTAAATGGAAAACCTGGTTGCCTTGGAAAAACTGGCAAAACAGTTTCTCTCCTTTTCTTCCTGCTGGTTTTGGAGAAATGGGACTATATGCACATTTATTGCAAATGAAATATTTGACTAAATTAAAAAAAACCTCAACCAACCCCCACCCCCCAAAACAAACAAACAAATAAACAAACCCCAACAAAACCCCAGCTCAGTAAAACTGGATGCATCACTTGTCCTTTTTGAGGAAACAAGGACAAGTTGGTTCAGATGGGCTGGAGACACTGTCATTGTTATGTTTGAAATCTAAACTTGTATCCTTTAGAACAAAGTCAGAGAGAAAGAGCTGAGAGAAAAGGCAGAAGAGCAAAATTAAAACTACCAATTTAGTTCCCTATGCTGACTCTTCCTACCACTGTTGCAAAGGACCTTTTTCTCTGTAACCTGAGTACAGACAGAGTGAAACATAAGTTATCAGCTGTCAAAAGATATTCCTGGCCACAGGAATATCTTTCAATTTCCTTCTCTTTTTGTATAAAGTATCCAGGCTATATAATTTTCTTGCTTCTAACATTTGTGGAATTTCAGGATATTTTCAGAATAAAGCAAATCTGAGTTATGCTTCCTGAGACAATTGCAAGCATCAAAATCTGGGTGAAGAACCTTCTTCTAATATTCAACCTACACCTCCCCTGACACAACTTCAGGCCATTCCCTCATGTCCTGTCACCACAGAGAAGAGATCAGTGCCTATCACTCCTCTTCCCCTCATACGGAGTTTGTAACTACAATGTGGTTTCCCATCAGTCTCCTCTTCTCCAGGCTGAATGGACCAAGTAACTTCAGTCATTCATCATATAGGTTCCCCTCAAGGCCCTTCACCATCTTTGTTGCCCTGCTTCGGATGCTCTCTAATCGCTTTGAACAATTACCAGGAACTAAAGACATTTCTTTTACTGGCAGCAGCCATGTTTCCATTAGAAGGATTTTCCAGTGTACTTTTATCTGAAGAATTCTTCTTACTGGAACAAGTCTTGAACTGGAAACCAACCCAGGGGAAGTTTTTAAAAAAAGAAAGAGGGGAAAAATAAATAAGAAATGGAGAGATTATTAGAAAGAGTGGAAGGTAGAAAAGAAAGGATGAAAACCAATTATGATAAATTAGATAAGGGAGACAGCTAAAGTCAGAAAAATTTCAATGCCGTCACTCATTCCTATCTGTTCAAAATGTGTCACTCAAAGAGCTGCACATAACGTGACAGCTATTCTCTCCCTCAGACCATCTATTTGGCTTCCATAATGATGACTCTAGTCCCAGGACACAAGGACCAGTTTTTTTCCCTACGCTCTGTGACAGCCTAATAATTTGTACTTAGTGATATTTCCTTCCCAAAGGCACCCCTAAAGTCTAAAGGCTTGCCATAAGCCTTAGGGAACATTATTCCTGTACAAAAAGCAACAACTATAAACAAGTTTCACATTTTTGAGAAAATCCAAATGGCCAAGCTGTATTTCTTCAGCATCAACTGTTAGCATACAGTCAAGCTTGGCTTCTCTTTAACAATTTTAGATTAAGTTAATGCTTTAATTTTTATTTTTGTTTCACTATTGCCTGCTACAGAATTGTAACAAATGCTGGCAGCAAGTAATATGTTTCTGTCTGAAAAGTTGTTTCTACAGTAGCTCTCGATCTGTAAACAGAACACGTTCTTTAAGATACTTATTTCACAGTCAATGAAAATACCCGTGCGAGTATAGGATATAGGGAGTAAACCACTGATTAGTAATGAAAACACATCTCTGCTATACACAGTGAGAAAAAAACCCACAAAAAACCCCAGTGTGTTTAACAATAGATCTTCCTCAAAGCTGAGATTCCCAGAAATAACTTAGAGATTTAGGATAAATCCCACTGATTGTCAGTGGAACTCAGGCTCCCAAATCCTACCCCAAATCAATCAATTTTATTTATACTGTGAGACACTTCTTTTAAGCAAAGGAAAAACAGAAGGACTCGGAGTTTTTATGTCAAAGACCCCTGTGTTTTCTGTGCTTTCCCTAAGTACATTTTCAGCTCTATAATTACTGTTTTCCTGTTCCTAATAAAAAGTTGTTCAAAGCTATTCAACTGCAATTACTGGAGTCTGATTGCCTCATTGGTTTCTGCTTGCCACAATATGAGACTTAATTTTAAAGCAGTAGTACATGGACTTTCTTGAAAGAAAATATGCACACTGGAAACAGAGGGAGCTCATTTTTCTTTTAACCGGAAAAGCTTTGAAGGTTGGATGAACTGAAAGTTAAGAGCAGGAGAACTATGGGTTTGGGGTTTTTTTATTAAATCCACAGGGGAAATATTCTTAATTTTCCAGAAGATGGAATTTTATTAAAGCTCATGATCTGAATTAGTTTTATTTTCTGTTTGATAAAACTATGCAACATTGATTTTACTATACTAAAATTTAATAGCCAGTAAATATCCAGTGCACTGTACTATAAACTTGAGCATGCCGTGGGAAGGAGAAAATGTTATGGTGGTTTCTAACCAGTATGCACAGATACAGCAAAAAAGATGATGAAAAATTTTAGACACTGTGAAACACTGTTTAATAGATAGTGATTATGTATATACTGAGGAATCAGCATCAGCTGAAAAACCTGGATTTGAAAATAAGAATCTAAGAGTATTAAAGAAGATATCACTAACCAGCATTATAAAGGACTTTGAAGCACCATCTTGTGCAATGGGCAAAATATTTCCGAGACCTGCAGCTTTCAGTTTGAGTTCTTTCACATTCTTTTTGTATTTCTGCACACAAATAATCCTAACTCCATGTAGTATTATTTTCCTTCCCATCCATTCAGATGCTAGGTCTTTGAGGTAGACTATCACTCAAATCTTCACTCCCACATCTACAGAGAAGCTGGTACAATATGCTGGCTCTGGCCTTACTACGGACTTCAATGTCGATAACGGAGTTTTACCAAGCTATCTCTCATTTCAAAAGACACCATTACCCCATAGAAGAGCAGGTGTTTTACATACTCCTGTCACCTCTTGCTGTAATACTGTGATCGCCTATATATCCTTCAGTCTCCCACCACTTCTAGCTAGAATACACCAAGACCTTTTAGAATGAAAGAACTATTTTGGCAGAAACAATTCTAGTTTGCTAGACATCTAGAAGATATTCCTAGACTCAAAGAAAGTTTTGGGTTTGAAGGGATCTTTAAAGATACTCTAGCCCTGCCTGTGGGCAAGGACACCACCCATTAGACCAGGTTGCCCAAAGCCCCGTACAACCAACCTTAAACACTTCAGGGATGAGGCACTCAAAACTTCTCTGGGCAAGATGTTCTAGTGTCTCACAGTACTCAATATAAATTTTCTCCTTATGCCCTGTCTAAACCTACTGACTTTCAGTTTAAACATGTTTCCTCATTCTGTCACCACAGGTCTTGGTAAAATATCTCCCTCTATCTTTCTTGTAAGTCCCTTTTTTATTCTGAAAGCCCAAAATAATGTCTCCCCACAACTTTCTCTTCTCCGGTCATCCTTTCTCTGTAAAAGAGGAGTTCCAGGCCTCTGATCATCTCTCGTCTGGACCTGCTCCAACAGCTCCATGCCTTTTGTGTACTGTGGACTCCAGACCTGGATTCAGTACTGAAAGTAAGGATCTCATGTGGGCAGAACAGAGGGGGAGAACCCCTTTCCTTGACCTGCTGGCCACGCTTCTCTTGATGCAGCCCAGGATATCTGGTTGGCCACCAGGTTGGTCAGCACCACTTGTCCCAGCTGAAGCCTTCTTGAAGGATTTGGTTATTTAAATTTTAACTGGGACCAGAAATACTTGTGTCTGTGTGTTCCTGATACATACCTGTAGTGTGAAAATCAGAAAAATGACAGAAGTTGGGGTTGACAATGCTAGGGTGTTTATTAGTTATATTCATGTGCACCTGTTTCCAATATTAAGTCAATTTCTGCATATCATCTCTCTTTCACTCCCTTCTCCCTGTATCTTCTTTAATGCAAATGTGACATACAGAATCTCTCAAAATTAGTTATAATGGATTAAGGCAAATCCCACTTCTGGCCCTAACAAATAATATAGATGACCACTATGGATTAAATTGTCTGACTACTGATAAAGTTAGACCACTAGAGGAAAAGAACCTTTAAAAAAGATCAGCAGCTTAGTCTAAAACCATATATTGCTTATAAAAATGAATTCAATGCAGCATAGGGAAATAATAAGATAAAATAATGCTATACTTTACAAGTATGATAAGGGTGTGCAGTCACATCAACAAAATGTAAACAGCAATGCATGGGGGCAAAAAATTGCCTGTGAACTCTGTCCCATGGCTTCATGGTACATTTGATTTAGTTATTCAGACATGAACTCTGACAGGATAATTCCCCTTTCCATAAGATATTTGAAAATAGTCCAAAGTATACAATATCCTAGTGAGAATTCTAGGTGTAACAGAAGGAAATTGAAGCTTGTGGGTTTTCTTCTTCACTAGCAGCAATGTCATTGGATGACTGCCTGATGCACATTAGATAGATCTCTCTCTTTTTTTCTTTAACACTCATAGGTTTTGTCAATGCACAGCAAGTAAGCAGATGGATTCTGCTCATATCTTATTTAATTAAAAAGCCAACCTCTCCCATCTTTTTATTTTGAATAAACAAATCCTGTTTACTTTAAATATATGTGGTAAACAGTTGCTTCTGAAAACAAACTTACTTTTGGTCAACACCCTCTACTTAGGTTGTTTCAAAACACACTCAATGTTTCTGAAAGCATTACCATATGTTATAAAATTAATTAAATTTTAAAATGCCTTATCATCTGGCATTTTTATCTTTGAGAGGATTTCCTACTTATTTTCCCATGCTACAGATGTGTTTCTGAATTGCAACATCTGGCACTTAGTAATTGGGTCTTTGCTTCAGGCAGTAGCCGTCTTTGGTCTAAAATTACAGTAAGTCTAAATTTAGATTCCTCATACTCTTGCTATTTTGTACCTCTCTCCACTCTGTTATGACACATATTTGGATAGATTAACAGATGAGACCGTATCTGTCAGTTGCTCATTCTATCTGCCAATTACCATTTCCTTCTGGATAGACAAAAGATTCACAAGAGGCAGTAGATCCTGTGAAGCTCTGGTGTCTCGGTCAAAGCAAATTTGGGATCTCTCTGCCTCACTCTTGTAATTTCTTCCCTTTTATTTTTTCCCTTTTATTTTTTCCATATTACTTTTCATTTTCTCTTTTTCTTTTATTTAGTCTTTCCCTCTGTCTTTCCCTCTCTTTTTAAAAATTTTATTCTTTCTCCCTCTCTCTCTTCATCTCTCCTTTCTTTCTTTCTAACTAATTCTTTTTCTCTCTTCCTCTTTCTCCTTCCTTCCTTCCTTCCTTCCTTCCTTCCTTCCTTCCTTCCTTCCTTCCTTCCTTCCTTCCTGCTCCTTCCTTCCTTCCTTCCTTCCTTCCTTCCTTCCTGCCTTCCTGCCTTCCTCCTTCCTTCCTTTCCAGCAGTTGATTAAGTGGTATGGTTGTGCAACAAAACATGCAAAGCACCTCTATACAGGGTGGGTCAACCTAATTGTATAAGTGTTAAAAAGTACAGCAGTTATGTCTTGTAGGAAGAAATATTCATTTTTAAATGATAGAATAGAACATGTACAAGTTTAATTCATGAGGCTGTTCTAGGAAAAGGAATGAGTAATTTGAAGTATTGTGTGTATGTAGTCTCTGCAGATACTGAGCATTTAAAATTCAACTGCTTTCGCAACGACTTCAGTAAATAAATCATTATATTGTCCCTTACTGTTTCAACTTTAGTTATTGATGTCTAGACATTATATTACTGGAGCAATACAGAATCCTGGCTAAATGACACTTGATCTCCAAGCTAAAAACTGTAGTTTCCCCCTAACTGCTACTTGCAGTGGTTTGTCACTAAAGAATGAAACCAACTCCACCTGAATTCCCACCCTAGAAAAAAATATGTGTTCTAGTTTCTTGTACTGTTTCCAGGTTCTTTGTGGACATTATGTGTCACTTTAACACCATGAGCCTTTGAATTTTTCAAGACAATATGCACTTCTGTGCTTTTTTTTTGTGTTTGCTAGAGCACACACCTGTATCACTTCTGAAAGCAGTTAAGTGCATCATAAATCTTTTTCTTACTCTATTTCCACCTAATATAATAAAAGATAAGTATTCACTGTGAGTTTTCTATACATTTTCTGCTTGTCTTATTTCCCAAATCACATTTAGAAAAACCAGAGAAAGCTGAGCATCTCACTTGAGATGCACGTGGGATACTAGGCGTATATTTGTATGTGTAAACTGAACACTGTCAATGTGTATCCTCTGGCAAACTTTATCTGCATGCCAGCTTTCAAACTCTGCCATCCTCCAGTGTGGAGAGATACAACTGGCTCCTTGGGAATGGCTGCTGCAGGAGTGCAAGGTGGCACGTGCTGTGTGGACCTCAGTGAGTATTTGAATGGCAAAAGGAATTCACCTTCAGGGCCCATTTGTTCTCTGACACTATTTAATTTCCAGGTATAAGCCTCCTCCTTTAAAGGCATATCTTAACTATGTATGACTCATTCAAATGGGATTAGCCTGCAACTGACTTCTTTTTTTGTTCATGACTGAAATGTCTAGAACTGACCCTGTAGTCAGAAATAACTGCCTCAGCTAAAGCCCCTGTGCTATTTTAATGTCTTCCAAAGTGAAAACATACACAGATTTCACTGTATGTTTTATGTAGGTTCCTACAGCATAAGAAAAATATTCTAGGTCCTCTTCTTACAGAATTCTAGCTCTCATCTCATAGGATTTCAATTACTGTTTGTGGGTATGGGTAAAAGAATACATATGTTGAAAAGCACCTGCTTTGATGAAAGAGTTATTTCAGAATAACTGTGCCTCTACAAAATGTGTTGCATGCTTTCATCACAAAGACTTCTTTTAGATAAAATGCTAAGATATAAAATTTATTTGAAGCCATAAGAAAGCATCTTTACACTCTTCATCATGCTGTTGGATACATATTTGCTTGTCTATTTGTCTGAAACAAGAATGTGATCCATGCATCTCCTAGTACTGAAGGAAAGGCAAAGGGAATTACACTAACCTAGCAAATAGTGACCTTATCCTTTCTGAGTTTCAAATTCATCCTTGCTGAGGAAGGCTGTTGTCAGAGTGCGTAGCTTGGGCTGTGGGCAGTCAGCAGCTGAAAGACAGTCTGTCCTCTAAGACTATTTTTATTGGATACCTGCATAGCTAGGTAAAATTAAGCTGAGATGTACAGTTTCTTTAAGAAGTCCTAATCAATCTGTTGTTCGGACATCCTGGTTGACTTAGGAACCTGGAGACGATTCAACTTGTCTTTGTTCCAAGTGTTCACAGATTATATGTTCTTATCCCTCTCTAAAATGTTACCAGCTTTCTCTTCGATCCTAACAATACATCCACTTACTTTAGGGGTTATTTTTCCATCTGAATTGCTATCTTCCCTCCTTACCTCTTTCAGTCTGATTTAGGTATCTTTTTCACAGAATCTACCAAAGACTATGGATAAATATAGAAGGAGGATAAATGTGCCTGACACTTGCAGGCTACTGCTCTTGCCAGCAGAATGTAGCTGCAGAAAGGATTTAGCAGGAGAGAATAAATAATGACTAGAAAGATCCAAAAGAGGGGAAGAAAGGGAGAAGGCTCTGCCACAAGCGTATTTGGACTGTACAAAAGCATTCAAGCAGTTTCATTGCCCTCGCATTGTATCAAGGCAAAGAATATATTCAGAAAGTGCCATTTTTAATTTGAGACAGAAAATCTGTTTCATATTTCTGATTTTCTTTTTAAATGAATGGAGAAGCTATGTTGAACAGCTTTTTCCAAACAAGGAACTTAAAGGCCTAATTTATCCAACAGTGCAAATCCCCATGATCATATGATAGCATTTTGAGATCAAAAGATATCAAAGTAGAATGTCATGAAAAAAGGGAATGTGCCAAAAGGGTCAGCTTAAATTCAACCTAAAAGTAGCAGTGATGTGTAGCAGCAGCTTAAGTACAACACTTCACCTGTTCCAAATCTGAGCTACTTTTGCTTTGTTTTCTATCTCATCTACCTCTGGAGGCCTCTTTTGCAATTCTGATATTGGTTTTTACCTGCCAGTTGAACATGCAAATTGATCTTTATTTCATATTCGTGACTGAGGCTCAGTTTCCAAATTCCATCTTCAAAAATATGGATGTACTTGTCTCTATGATGGAAACATTACTATCCAAATGCTCAGCTTTATAGGAAGAACTAGTTCAGCCTCTTAAAAGAAAGGAAAACCAGCCGAATCTTTCAAATTTTGAAAATGAGAGCTTGTCTGTCATTAAGTGTCGTGATCTGGGGGGTGTGCTGGTGGGATGCTACTACCTTCCCGAACCGACTTCAACAAAAAGTCGCTTGGCAGCCACTGCATTCACACAGACACACACACACACTCCGGATAGGTTCTTCGACAAGCCAATGGCAAAGAGGTAGGAAGGGTCTTTGTGTGGAATTTCCACGGCAGAGATTTATTTCAGCTCCACCTTGAAGGGCAGCCAGGGACCAAAGACCTTGGGACATGAAGGTTTCCAGCTTATATAAGGGGGCGGGGAAAGCATCGGGGCAGGGGCGGTACATAGGTGGGATTAGGGTATGGGAGCCAATGGGAAAATCTGAGGGAGTGGCAGGGAATGGGAACAAGGTCCAATGGGAGAGTGGGGAAGGGAGAATTTTCCAATGAAGGAGCAGATAAGGTATAAGGGGGTGGGGAGGCCAACTGGGGAAGCAGAACTGGGATACATTTCCATAACAGAACAGGGCATTCTGAGAGAGGCCTTTTTAGTCACTTTAACCTGGGGAGCTCTCTTGCGGTCTGTCGCTTTAGGGGACTCTCTCATTCCCTGATTGGAACATCCACTGGCTGCTACAATTAGGTGGTGCAAATTTGGCATGGAGTTGAAGGCATTTTGTGACCTTCACTCACAGGAGTACCAGCTTCTTATATAGCATCCAAAGTAGCCTTTCTTTGGTTTCAGTGGCTTTCAGTCAAGTTTTATTGTACTCAGAAGTGTAGTCAGTCAAATCATCCATGTCCCTTTTTATTCATCCCCTGAATTTTCTGAAAGATGTAGACTTTAAAAAGAAATATATTTTATTATTAAATACATACAAATAGAGGCAGTCCCTCCCACAGAATTTGTGTTCTAGTGAATTTTATACCATATGCATCACTGCAGCCTGAAAAATTTCCTTCAGTCAGGTCTCATTAGTGCACTTAGTTTATTCATCTGGATCAGTCATATCTGCCACTCAGTTTTACTGGCTTTAAAAGCTGCATAGATCAAGAGAATACTGTAGTGTTATATAGAGCTACATTGAATGAGTTTGCTTTCAGCAGCTATTTTGGTGTGGTATATTTAGTCTAATCATTATTAGATACATTTTATTTTCATTCTATGTCTTATAATTGTTAGAAGATGGAAATATTTTAGAGTCCAACAAAGTAATGAGATACTGCTTATATTTAGACAAAAATTACATTCAAGGATGTCTATTCCAACATGATTCTGTGTAAACAGGATGAACTACTATATTTACATCTTTAAATACAAATCAACTAATTTTTTCCAATCTCCCTTTCCAGCAAAATTGTGTGCGTTGCCCATCATCACTTCTCCAAATCAGCACTAAATTTACAGGCTACTGACAAATAATAAAAAAACCAGTACTATGTATCAAAAAAATTACTACATTTTTAAATTTTACACAGTAGTCATTCATATCTTCCTACTATGTCCTTCAAAAGCAACAGAAGGGCAAAGAACAGGGGCTAAAGAAACCTGGTTTTGAAAAAGTTAATTTGCAACCAGATGACTTTGTTACATTAGAAAACTGGTTTCATTTTAATTCACTTTTCATAGTAAGACAATATAAATCAGGACAAAAAATATTGCAATACAATTGCAATTTTAATTTATAGTGCTCAAGTGTCAGCATGCAGATCTTCGTAGGTGAAGGAAAACATGAACATATTTATGTATGCTATATATAATCTCTGTATACATAGTTAGACACAGATTACTTTTTAGGATTTTATAGTCTAGTAAAATGCACTAGCTACAATAGAAACATTAGTAGGGGCTACTGCATTAATAAATAATTCATTTGTATAGATAGGTTTCTGCAAGACTACTAAAAAAAGATAAATTTTTGGGTGTTGTGTTATTAGCTTTTAAAATTCTCAGAGAGATTAGATAAAAAAGTGTTACTAATAATGATAGAGCCCTTACATTGATGCCACATTGGGTGGCTACCTAGAAACGGTGACTAGACAGGAGTAAGGGAATAAAGGTAGGTATTTATTTGAAAGGCCTTCAAAGGTACACCCTGGGGAGCCAGAGGCTACTTCCAAAATGGACCCCAAGATGGACGACAAGTCACGAGTTCTTCACACTTTTATAAGTTTGGTTCTTTTGCATATCAGCATAAATTCACCAATTAAAACTTTAGCTAATGATGTAATTTCTTCAATTTCTCCACCTCTCTCGCGGCCATAGTTTACACCTTTTGGGCCTAGGACAATCTGAGTGTCCTTGAATAACAAGCTTGGAGAGGCTTTGTTATGTCCAGCTGATATGAGAGAACAGCTAACAGGCTACAAGAAACTTCAGTTACACACAAAGCAGTACAGGATTTGAAAAAATATAAAAATTAAAATCTAAGGCATCAACATGATAGCTAGTTGCTGGATTTAATTCCCAAAATATTTTTATCTAAAATCATCAGAGTTAATAGAGTTTTAGACATAATTTTGTCAGTTTTAATTCACAGAAGAGATGGAATTGTAGGCAACACCCTTAAATAAAAAGTTTATGGACATTAGAAGAATATTTAAATAAAATTGGGCCATAACTAAGGTGGTGAGGTTGTAAAAACTCTAGGTTATGAAAGAAGACTATCTGTAGACATCAATAAAGTTTACATGGCTAAAGAGAATAAAAGCTGTAGTGAAATCTCTTTGTGTCATCAAACTGTTTTCAGCCTTATACGAAAACTGAAGCAGTTAATAAGAGCTCTTTAGAGATATAAAAAAAAGAAAAACTAAACGCGGAAATATGATATAGAAATAGCTGAAGTACTCACCACAAGTTTTGTCTCATTGTTCGTGGATAAGTTTGTTCCCAGACGGTGCACAACAGCATGGTTTTGGAAGGAGATGGACAGCAGAGTAGGACTATCGACAAGTTAGATATATATGCAGATATCTGGGGCCAGGTGGATTTTACCCAAAAATGGAAACTGTCATTCTCCATGCAGAGTCATGGCCATCAGGGGAGTTTCGCCATGATCAGCAAAAGAAAGGTTAATCTTCTACTCATTTTTTAAAAAGGCAAGAAGACAGAATTGTGAAATAATAGGCTGGTCAGCTTCATCTTAGGCTTTAACCGAATAGCCTATCCTATTAGAAACCATTTTCAAACAAGGAAGGCAATCAGAAACAGGAAACATGGATTTATGAGGGCCATATCATGTTTGATCAGCAGGACTGCTTTTTGAAATGAAATGACTGCCACTTGAATGAGGAAAATGGGTGAATGTAATGTGACTTGTCTTTAGCAAGGCTTTTAGTATCATCTTGTACAGCTGGTTCATTTGAAACTGGAGGAACTAAAGGCTAATCCTGTTAGATAAATTAAAAATTTACTAGATTGAACAGCTTAGAGGGTTGTAACCAATGGTTTGAAATTCATTAAATGGCCAGTAACACGTGGACTATCCTGGTGTTTGAAACTGAAGCCAGAATTGCTCAGTACATTCGTCAATAACCTGGACAATGAGACAGAACATATCCTTAACAAATTTATAGTTTGTACTAGTATGAGTGGGATTGACATGCTGTTTAATGAAAATAGCTCAGTTCAAGATGAAAACAAGACATACAAAGATCAAGAACAAATTCCTCAGAACTGAAATGCAGAAAGAACTTGAATTTGAAATCATGGGGGCTGTCTTATGCCTTTAAATAAACCTGCCATGTCTATAGGACGCAACAATAATAAGCATGTTGAAAAGGAAAAAAAGTACTCTTAGCAAGTGCAGGAAAATTATTAAGACACAAATAGAATGTAAAGTTAAAAAAAAAAAGGTAGAAGAATTAGAAAAGAAAACCAATATATAATTAGCAGTTCATAGAAATTTCACCAGTGGTGGATTTTATCCAACTGTATCTTTCTTTCTTAAGACAACTTATTTTAAAGGTGAAGAAATGTAGTAAGCTGCCCTGTCTGGAATTCAGAAAGTAATTTTTATGGGTACAGGGGAAATTACTAAACTGAAGATGTTGAGAAAGGTGGGATTTAGAGAACTGAAGTTGGGCTAAAGTACAGACAACAGTGGGTGGTGCAAAAATCGGAGTTTTCAGACAAGGGTTAAATATTCCTAAATTACTTATGTTGGAAATGATCTTATTTAATATTTTCATTAATATTGTAAGCACAGAAATGGACATGCTACAGGAAACCAGATGTGATTAAAAGCTTAAAAAAAATTGCTAATATGACACCGTAAAGTGAATATTTTGAGGAACAGATAAGTAGCATTGTGTTTAGTTTTTAAAACAAGTAGAAAATAATGTGCATATGGGATATAAGCTAAAATTTTGGGTTACTTGTCAGTTAGACAAAAGAGGAAAAAGACACGAAAAATGTAAGGTTACAGAAAGACCACTAATGACCAATGACACATATTTAAGAGGACAAAGGAATTTATAAGTGATATCAATATATTTCTAGTGAGCATACAAAGTGAAGTTATAAATGTTAAGGTAAAAGATTGTGGTGAGAACTAATTTTTAGTGCTATATAAGGATCTGACCACACATGTTTAAGAAAGATAGATTCAAGTGGAATTTATAGAGCAGTACTGAAATCAGGCCTGTAGTGGTTTAGTTCCATCAACAAGGCCGATGGAAGAAAAACTTACTGAAATTCCTCTGGAAAATAAAGTCTCTGTTTCTGTCTCATGAATAGATAAAGGATGGCTGTGGTGTAACAAATGCCAAAAAAGAAAGGGATATGATCAAAGTGAGGGCCAGGATGAGAATGAATTATTATTATCTGGCAATGTCTAAATTTATTCCAGGTATTCAGAAAAAAGTTTACAGTCCAAAAGAAGAATGAGAATCAGCAGAGGGAGTTTCACACATAATCTGTGAATTTCAATGAGAGTTACTTTCATATTTTTAATTTGCTTTTCACTGTAGCTCAAAGTGAAGTTTAAAGGAATTGTCTGCCCACAGGGACCCCAACTGTAGAGACGAACTGCTAAAGCAAATTTCTGCCATCTGCTCTAACAGTGTACAAGCACAAGCAAGTAGGAAAAGGGATAGGACATCCTTTCTCCTTGAAGTTGAGAGAAATAGCATATTTTTGGTGTGAGATTATATTTACAGCAAACTTGGACAATCTGGAAGTAGAGGTGACATATAAGATTTGTGGATAGAGCTCTCTTGGGATTCAGATTATCTGTAAGAGTAGAGAGGAATTCAAGAATATTCTGTAGTAGTCAAAAAATCAGTACTACTAGGGAATTTTTCAATTGCATACATTCTGTTGATGAAATATGCTGTTTTTTCAAATAATTGTTCATAGGAATTGGACATTCTTAAACTCAGAGGGAAAAAATGTTGAATGGGCAAGAAAGGTATGAAATATTTCTTATTGGGGAAATACCAGTAGAGTCATAACTGGGTTACTCGGAGACCAATTTAATTTGTTTATTTTCCTTGGTCTATTTGACTCTTCCCAGAAGTTAAACTTACCGCTTAGGAGAGTTCTCTGACCTATTGAACAGGATATCAACTCTTGTAAGATTATGGACCTCTGAATATCTTCCAGATCAGTTTGTGCAAGCAATTGCCAAACAGGCAGAGGCTTGGACTGAAATTCCCCAGAACTCAAATGTGGGGCAAATTCATTCTTTGCAGTCTTGCTTTCACATTTTTTCACATTTTTAGTGTGTCAGGATTACCCTGAGAGAGCACAGAAAACCATTTTGATTCTCAAAACTTTAAGTAGTGAAAAATGTATTTTCATAGGAATTTTCATAATTCCTATGGAAGTTCCAATAAAGAGCTCAACTGATGAATCATAAACCACAAATAAAAGTCTCACTCCTTAGTTCTTCACAGACCTTTTCTACTTCAAACATTTGCTGTCAGCCTTGTAAGACACCTGGTGTGCTGCTGTATCGTTGAATAAGATTAGATATTTCATTTATACTGAAGAGATTATGAACAGTTTTCCCGCTGAGTGACAAGACATTGGGTTGAAAAGATTGAACTGTGGGTAGGTATTTACATACACTAAGGTTAGATATATAACCTAGCTGACCGGTTTTCCTAGGCTTCCTATATAATGATTTTCTAGGCTTTCTATATAATGAATGAAGAAAAGAATAGTTTTAATTCAGAGCAGGACCTTGGTCTTCTAGGGGAGAACCCTACCATAGTGATACTGATTATCCTGCAGCAGACGAGTGTCTGAATACTAAAATTGGTATGAACATTGCCACTGCAGTAGCTTAGTTTTGACAATTCAATATTTCCCATCAAAATTAGATTGCTGAAAAATTCCCGGTCAGTGCCAGTTGGCGCGTGTTTACAGCTAGAGTGAGTCAGCCACATATGTTGTCCACTGGCACACGTAGCTGTTGTTCAGACTGACACTATGATATGATGAGTATTTGGCAGGCTGGTCTTAGAGTAGCAGCAAAGGGATGCCTCTGTCATCTTCTGCTCCTGCAGCCCCCATGGTGGCCCTGTAGAATGGCCCAGAGAACAAGTTCTCTCCACGTAGCAGCAACTCTGTGGATGCAAATAACTGATGGAAAGACCTGAAAGAATTTTTTTTTCTCTCTATTTAGGCTTTTTATTTGACGGGAGAGATTGTGCAATGGCTATGTCCTAGTTAACACAAGAAAAGTGATTACTTTTTTAAGGAGAACAAGTAAAGAAACTAAAAAATTATTTAATCTATGATGAACACTTTCTTCACTTTAAGTTGAAGTTTTTCCTTAAGTTAATTCTGATAGTCTATAATAATTTTTTTGCCACAAGAAAAAATTGATTTTTTTTGTCAAAAAGACAAATTGATTTTTTTAAGTTTTCCATTTTCCTTCAGCTTGAGCTATTTGCCCTTTTTTACTTAAATACATGAATAATTACTTACTACATACCACTCCCCTCCCCCATCAAAAGACACTTCTGGACATTTACATTCAAACTGAGGAGAAAAAGCCTCACTGAAAAAAGATATAAGAAAAATACTCAGTTCTGTTGTGCTCCAGTTCTTCAGAATTATGTGTGGGCCCACTGACTTCCGCAAAACATACTTGCAATGAATGGTTTGGTGTTCACTTCATGTAGGGCACCACTACTTAGCAGGCTATAACTGGCATTTCTCTCGATGCAAAAATGTTTCACACAACAATACAAATATTGTCACCACTCACCTCAAGGCATTCATTCTCTTAAATAACAACTGCTTTCTTTTTTTTCACACTCCTGTACCTTCCCCCTTGGTGTTAGCTTAACACCAGGTGGCCTGAGTTGTCTTTTTCCTGTCAGAACACTCTAAAATGAACTGCACTGCTACAGTCTCTATCCCAGTCACTGCTAGTGTCTGTGCTGCTCTTCCTCAGTTTGTTGAATGCATCTTTGATAATTCTTCAAATACTGCCCTTACTTTACTGCAACATTTTCATATGCATAATTTCACTTCAAACCCATTAAGCTTAGGATTTCCACTGTCCTCCTGGCTTTTGTTCCCGGTTTGTAATGCCTTCTTCCTACAGTACTTTCAGCAAGTGGTTTTCCTCTCACTCTTCTCTTTCCTGTACAATTATACTTTCTTAAACCATAATATTTCTGACTCTATTTTTGACTAGCTGTGTTGCTTCTTCATGGGGAAAGATGTCTGAATTTTCAACTGCACCACTTTTCATAATGGAGGAATTGTCTGACACCTTCTCTGGCATGAAATTCATGTATATGTAGTTGCTAATCATAAAACCATAGAATCATAGAATAAAGTAGGGTGGAAGGAATACCTGAAGGACATCTGGTTCAAAATTTAAATGCTCCCTTTGTTTATTGAAAACAGTAAACTCCATGATACTCCTGTTCACTCTATGTTCTGTGATTATGATAATGAATAAAAGGGCAATTAAAACTATTTTCCAAATGTCATGCAATACACATTGTATTCTTTGATGATAAATGCAATCAACGTGAAAGAATTAAGCGTTTTGGATGTTCTAAGCTGTTTGATCTTGTTAAAAGGAGTGATTTTAGGAAGACTTATCACAGTTAGGAACCAAGTACCCTCACAGAGTATAAAGACAGGCTATTATAACAGAGTTCTTCAAAAGAGGGCAAGTGTGAGCTGCATCATTTCAGAGCTACCCTTAGTTTACTTCATTTCCGATTATCTGGAATGGACTTTCTTTGAGAGGATCAACTGCCATTTCCATTTTTAAACTGCTTGTAAGGAATGTATGATGTCTGATCTGGTTAATTGAAGGTCATGCCAATCATAAGGCTAATCTGAAGATATAAATAAAAAAGAAAAGCTTAGCAGTTCCTGTTAAAATGCAAAGTATCTGCAGTATGCCTAATTGTTAGTGTTTGAAAATTGAATCTCGTTCTTTTTTGAAGCAACATTTTTATTCTAAATTAAAAATAATAATACTCACTGATATTCTTTTCTCAATAACTAAATTTGAAATATGCAGAGACTTGTTTGATCTTTGGCATATTGCTATGAGATGGAGCTGGATTTGAGATATATGAGAGTGAGAACATACCAAAGAGAACTGCAGGCTAATTGCATCCTTGTTAAGGCTGAGGGAGTTTTACATTTGACTTCACTAAGAACAGATATATTATGGTTCAGACTGAATTACAATCTGAATAGTCTGAAGTCTTGTGTAGTAAATTGTTGGTGCATCTAAGGCATGTAACACTACCAAAATAAAACAACATGAATTAAAAACTAAAACTACATGTTGCTTTTGTGGTAAAAATAGGAAATATTAGGATCAAATTTCCTTTTCTGTTTCAATGAAATGTTTGCAATTCCTTATATCCCAAATGGTAGGACAAATTCTCAAGCTGGGTAATATGGGCTACCAAGCTACTGTGAAGGACTGTCTCGTTCTTCTGTAAATCTTCTCATGTTTCTTGTGGGTGGAGACCACTTTTTATTTTGTGTTTGCATAGCTTTGGCCATTGTTATCTCACAAAGCCCCTATATGCACTATATGCACTGTAAAATTCTTATTAGTATTTAAATAACAAAGTTCTTATGATACATTTGAATTTTATTAGATCATATTGTCTACCTCACAGTGTGCTGGTTTTGGCTGGGATAGAGTTAATATTGTTCCTAGTAGCTGGTACAGTGATGTCTTTTTTGATTTAAAATGGGAATGATATTGACACCACACCGATGTTTTAGTTGTTGCTGAGCAGGACTTGCACAGCATCAAGGTCCTGTCTGCTTCTCACACCACCTCACCAATGAAGAGGATGTACAAGTTGTTGGGAGGGGACACAGCCAGGACCTCACCATATGGCATCATGCTCAGCATATAAAGCTGGGGGAAGAAGGAGGAATGGGAGGGACATTCAGAGTGATGATGTCTGTCTTACCAAGTAACATTATGTGTGATGGATCTCTACTTTTCTGGAGGTGGCTGAACACCTGCCCACCCATGGGAAGTGATGAATGAATTCCTTGTTTTGCTTTGCTTGCATGCACAGGTTTTGCTTTACTTGCTAAACAGTCTATCTCAACCCATGAGTTTTCTCACTTTTACTCTTCTATTTCTCTGCCCCATCCCACTGGGAGGGACTGGGTGAGCTGCTGTGTGGGGCTGAGTTGCCAGCTGGGGTTAAAACCACAACACATGGTTAATGAAGAATCATTTCCCTAGTGCATTTCCAATTGCTTTGACCAAACTACATTTAAATAATTCAAACCAAAAGTGCTTCTATTGTTCACACTGGGAGGCTTTCATTATTCTATATGACATTTGACGTATGTGATGTGTATTACAACAAGGGCCTGCTAGTTAACTATTGCCAAAACTATGACTTTGTTTTTATTGTTCAGTTATTCTTATTCACATAGTGTTCAAATTCATAAGAAAATAAGAAACTCAAGGACTCCTTTTTTTTTTGGTCTTAAGTAGTAACAGAAGATACATAACTCTCATCTTTTCAGATGGAGAACTTGTCCTGATGCTCCTGGTCTACTGGGACCAGGTTTGGAGCTTGGAAACAATGTAACAGATCTTTCTAAATTCACTAAAAAAGTCTGTGACTGCTGAGTAATCCTTTCTTTTAATTTTACAGAGGCAGAGAGCATTTAATGAAACTTGCTTAATTAATCCAAGAGCACACAATTCAAAAACCTGCTCTTGCGAAGTAGCACAAGTTGTGGCACCCATGTGGTAGCTATGTATATTGTGAGACAGTGCCAGAGAGCAGCCCTCACAGCAGAAGAGTCACAGAGGGGTCAGGCTCAGCTCCTCCTTCAGTTTGTGGTGTGCCTCAGGGAGCACTTTGTGACTGGAAACTAAAGGACCAAACCACCTGGGTCTTCAGTGGAGCTGTTGGGGAAAAGGGTGGGAGAGATAAATAAAGTCCAGAAGAATATGCAGAAAGGTCTACATGTTGAATCTTGCAGAACTTTTTATGTCAAGGGGTAATACTGTTCAAAGGAGGAAGAATTCTGGTCTGTAGCCTTTGATCAGTCTCAAAATTAAGGGAAACTCTAGGTAGATGTTGAAATATATTCCTCAGTGCTAATAAATTTCTAACAAGCTAGATATCTAACGATATAAATCATACATGTAGTCTTACTCTATAATAGCATAAAATAAAGATTGAATATAATTTTTAGGACAATCTTAAGGAAAAGATTGTTCTTCGTAAGCTTAGTTAGGCAGTTTGTTATGCATGAATTCATTACTCCAGCTGACTGGTTCTCATGACCGAACATATCCAATGGATTCAAGTGTCAGAGTAAAACATTCTCACACCTAATGCTTACAGAGATTTCCAGAGCAACTGACATTTGCTATTTTAAAATCATTTCACAGCAGCTGAAGACTCAGAGACAACGTGGCCTTAAAAAATAATGGAAAGGTGAAGTACATTTCCATCCCACTCAAAAGCACCACTGTACACTGGGAAAAGGAGCCTACACTACATCTCTTCAATGACCTCATTTTATGTCCAGATATGTACCAGTGAGCCCAGGAATTTCACAGCAGGGTGTCCTGCCTCTACCTTTGCGGTTTAAGGAAAGGATGACGGCACCCTGCTGTTTGCTGTTGGCCTCCAGGGAGATCTTTTTTTTCCCCCACTCCTGTGGCTGTATATATATGATCGTGTGCATATATATATTTTTATATATATACATGTACATGATCAATGTATAACCCAAAAAATGAGACAGTTATGAAGAGGTGCCCTTTGCACAGACCAGCAGAGAAAGAAAGAACATCTACTGCATTAGCAGAGATAATGTTCAATCCCACTAGGCTAAGGCAATATTATAGGTAAGAGATTAACCCAGAAAAGGATATTATTCTTTTAAAAATAAAGAAAGCAAAAGCTAATTAAAGTAAGTTGGAAAGGACTATCTTTAGGAAGGAAAGCATTAGTAGTCAGAAAGCTCATTGCTAAAAGGTAAGCTCCTTAACTAAAAATAAGTTGTTCAATTAACAAAAAACATTTTCAAATTACAGAATATGAAAATGTTTAGACTTTCTGATTCTTTCTCTTTCCTGATGGTGAAGTTCTTCCGTTCCTCTTTTCATTATCAAAGCAGGCTTCTGCTGCAGAGCTTCATTAAAATGGCAGCTCCCACTGAGAGAAACAACTCTATGGTGAATGGAAATCCTGACAAAGTGACTCCATGTCTAAAATCTATATGGAATATTTTTGTTCTCTGTGTGCATGATGTACATGGACATGAGTACAGGCACACGTTACAAGTATGCATGTGTTGATATTTGTCAAGAAAATGTCTGTGTTTAAGTCTGTAAACACATTAAAAAAATCACAGATACTTTGTTTTTTGCATGATTCCTCTGGTCATTAGAATCCCTATAGCATGGCCACATCCAACAACTGAAACTAATTTCAAAGGGTTCAGATGCGTTGCTTTGACACAGACTAGCATTAGAGGCTGTTCAGCAGCAGCACCAGCAGTTCCCCTCCTCTCACTGTAACACTGGTGGCTGTCTGACTTCTTACAACAAAGGAATAAAAAACCCAAAGAGTTCAGGAAGGATGGGCGTGCTTCAAAACAGAGCTCTTGAGGGCACAGGAACAGACTGTCCCTGTGTGCCAAAAGGTGGGTCAACGAGGTAAATGTCCAGCCTGGATGGGCAAGGAGCTTATGAAGGAACTAAGGAATAAAAAGAGGATGTATCATCTTTGGAAGGAGGGTCAGGTATCTCAGGATGTAGGAAAAAAATTAGAGAGGCCAAAGCTCAGTTAGAACTTAATTTGGCAACTTTTGTGAAGGATAATAAAAAACGTTTTTACAAATATATTAATGGCAAACGGAAGGGTAAGAACAACCTTGGTTCTCTACTGGGTGCGGGAGGGAATTCAGTGACCGCAGATGGGGAGAAGGCAGAAGTGTTTAACGCCTTCTTTGCCTCGGTCTTCATTGGAAAGACGGCTTGTCCTCGGGACAGCTGTCCTCCTGGGCTGATAGATGGTGTCAGGGAGCAGAATGGTCCCCCTGTTATCCAGGAGGAGGCAGTCAGAGAATTGCTGAGCTGCTTGGATGTTCATAAATCTATGGGACCAGATGGGATCCATCCCAGGGTGATGAGGGACCCGGCAGATGAGCTTGTGAAGCCGCTCTCCATCATTTACCAACAGTCCTGGCTCACCGGCGAGGTTCCAGATGACTGGAAGCTGGCCAATCTGATGCCCATTCACAAGAAAGGTAGGAAGGAGGATCCTGGAAATTATAGGCCAGTCAGTGTGACCTCAGTACCTGGCAAAGTAATGGAGCAGTTTATTTTGAGTGCCATCACACCGCACCTACAGGATGGCCGGGGGATCAGACCCAGCCAGCATGGGTTTAGGAGGGGTAGGTCGTGTTCGACCAATCTGATCTCCTTCTATGACCAGGTGACCCACCTGGTGGATGCAGGTCATGGATGCAGGATGTGGATATTGTCTATTTGGACTTTAGCCAGGCCTTTGACATTGTCTCCCACAGCATACTGCTGGAAAAGTTGGCAGCCCACGGCTTGGACACGTTCACTCTTCGCTGGGTTAAGAACTGGCTGGATGGCCGGGCCCAGAGAGTGCTGGTGAACGGTGCTGCATCCAGTCGGCGGCCAGTCACTAGAGGTGTCCCTCAGGGGTCTGTGCTGGGGCCAGTTCTGTTCAATATTTTTATTGATGGCATAGATAAGGGTATCGAGTCTACTACTAGTAAATTTGCAGACGACACTAAGTTGGGAGTGTGTGTTGATCTGTTAGAAGGTAGGAGAGCTCTGCAGAGAGACCCAGAATGGTTGGATGGATGGGCAGAGTCCAATAGGATGAAGTTTAACAAGTCCCAGTGCCGAGTCCTGCATTTTGGCCATAATAACCCCCTGCAATGTTATAGGCTGGGGACAGCGTGGCTGGACAGTGCCCAGGCGGAAAGAGACCTGGGGGTACTGACGGCATCCTGGCCTGTATCAGAAATAGTGTGGCCAGCAGTACCAGGGAAGTGATTCTTCCCCTGTACTTGGCACTGGTGAGGCCACACCTTGAATACTGTATCCAGTTCTGGGCCCCTCAGTTTAGGAAGGACGTTGAAACACTTGAACATGTTCAAAGGAGGGCAACAAGGCTGGTGAGGAACGACTGAGGGAGCTGAGATTGTTTAGCCCGGGAAAAAAGAGACTCAGAGGTGACCTTATCACTCTCTGCAACTTCCTGAAAGGTGGCTGTAGTCAGGTGGGGGTCGGTCTCCTTTTCCAGAAAACAGCTGACAGAGCAAGAGGACACAGTCTTAAGCTGTGCCAAGGGAAATTTACGTTGCATGTTAGGAAAAAGTTTTTTACCGAAAGAGTGATAAAGTTTTGGAATCGTCTGCCTGAGGAGGTGGTGGAGTCACCATCCCCGGATGTGTTTAAAAAAAGATTGGATGTGGCACTCAGTGCCATGGTTTAGTTGAGGTGGTGTTAGGGCATGGGTTGGACTCGGTGATCTTGAAGGTCTCTTCCAATCTGGTGATTCTGTGATTCTGTGAATAGGTAGGCAGCAGCACATCATGCACAGGTCTGTTAGAAAATAGGAGCTTCAGAGGCCAGGAGGAAGTGTCATTTTTAATTTTCACCAAGAAGATTAGCATTTTTTGTTCCCCAGAAGGTTTATCAAGACATGCATGGACTTTCCCAGTTGATAGACCTGATACAGATCCTGGTACTCACATCCCAGACACTGCACTAGGATGCTGTACATTACTTTGGCTGTCCCAGCTGCACCAGCTATGAGGGATGTTTCCTCTAGTAGAGGAACAGAGAGAAAACAGAGGAAGATCATGCCATAGTCTGCTTCAGTTGCATCCAGTCAGTTTATCATTGCTCGTGTTATGCTGCAGCTCCCCCAGAAGCTGCATCCAGCTCAGTCTTCTCCAGAGTTATTTCTGAAATTTTGCACCGGACACAGGTACTCACTGGTTATATTTTAGTTAACTTTAATATACTGGGTAGCTTCTGTACCTTCTTGAATATCCATTTTTATGCACATGAAAAACTCTACATCACTTATAGAACATTGCCAGGAAAACCGGTTTTCAGGAGATTTTGTCAGACACTTTACACAATGCTCTTTGGATTGTTCAGTAAAAACGTACCTTAAACTTGAGTAAAAAGAAAATTCGTGGCAAGAACTGCTATATTAGGGAAGAATATGCATCAATTTAACCATTAGATATGTCAGACACAGGGATGATATTACTAGATATTATCATTCTTTTCTGTAGAAATGTCTAGGCAGGAGGTCAGAAAAAAGTATGTAATATCATTCATGTTCCTTTTTATTGATATACTTATAAGAGCTACTTGAACCTGTCACGCAGGGCTTCATTTGGTGCTCCTTGAAGTTAATGGAAAACATTGGATTGACTTAAGGCCATAGTTCAGGCCTATAATTGATCTAAATGAGATGCTAATAAGGTGTGTATATTAATATCTCTACTTTGCCTTCTCCAGTCGCTGACACTACTATTTTACTGTATCTTGTCTTAAGCTACATGCATAAGTCTCTGAGAGAAATTACTATTTTCTTCAACTGCAGAGCTAACTAGAAAATGCATGAGTGAAATATGAACTTTGAAAAAAGGGAAAAGACAATTTAAAATAACTAAAAATTTGGTGAGATGTTTTATAAGAAGAAAAAGTAAAAATATCAGTTATGCAAATTTTGAACCCATAAACAAGGAATTCTGGGACTTTCAGATAATTTTCTTTTTTGACCTTTCAGGTAGCAGAGACAAATAACATGAAACTGAATATCCTCCCACTACCAAATCCATTTTTACTGAAGATGACCTTCAAATATTTCTGAATGTTCCTGATTATTTCCAGACAAAAAACGTGACACATCATTGTTAATTTAATACAACTGAATGTATTTTTTTCATAAGGACTTTTAAACAATGCCAGAGAAACCAAGATCTGAATGTAACTAATGGGCCTGGATGTCATTCTTCAAAACAAAATTTTGATTCTTCCACTAAGATTTTTGGAACGGGATGAAAAAAATGGAAAATATTAGATGTCTGTACAGATTGTCTCTACTAAATCCTGAGCCAGAGTGACATACAAATTCCTACTAATTAACAAAAAGTCAGCAGTTGTATAACAGCAAGAGTCTTGGGGAAAGAAAATGACAGCCAGTTTTCACAAAAGCAGAGCTTGTTTTAGTGAAAGAAGGGCTCGGCACATCCCTAGCTTGATGGTATGACTGGATCTGTTGCACAGGTGCAGAAAATCTGTCCCTTCCTAGAAGAGCAGTCCCTTTGTGCATGCACAGCACATGGAGCACTTCCACAGGAGCCCTGGACCTGTGTGACCTGTGTAGTTCCTCTGTCACCAACCTGCTGCCAGGCTGGCAGAAGGGCAACCCAGGAAAATGACAGCTGGTGCAGGATTATCAGGCTGAGTGGGGTAGAAGAAAAAGGCACATGGCAGAAGAGGTGTAAGAGAAGAAAGTCTTGTTAATGAATGTTTAAACTACTTTCTACCTTTTCCATGGTACAGGTTTTGACTGCAAGAAAATCCTGAAATAATGCAACCATACTTTTCTACAACTTTGTCAAGTTTACTGTCATCACAGCCTTATCAACCAAAGCTGTGTAGATTAGAGAGTGTCTAGAAAGAACTTATAAATAGACACAAATGCAATAATTATTTTTAAAAATAAAGTGGAAAACAATATAGTTAATTAGTAAATGATTCAAGTCTCACATGGGTGTATTAGGAGCATCTGTTGTACTTTAAACGTCTAATATAGTCTGACAGTTACTATCTGTCTATATATTGATAGATATTAAACATGATTGGCCCAAATACTGAGTCCTGGGGAACACACTTGTCAGCTGGATGTCACTGCATTCACCACCACTCTCTGTGCCTGACCAACCAGCCATCTTTTACCCAGTGAACAGTGCACCAATCCAAGCCATGAGCAGCCAGTTTCCCCAGGAGAATGCTCTGGGAAATTGTGTCAAAGGCTTTACCAAAGTCTAGACAGACAACATCCATAGCCTGACTTTCAGTTCATATAATAAGTGTGTAATAATGTAAGTCTTGAGAGTTTCTGTCTCAAGAATTACAGATCTGTTAGAAAAACAGTCAAGCTTGATGCAAAACCACAAAGCAACGGACAGAGCACCTACACTATTGAGTCATATACTTTCCAGGGCCAGATACAGTACAGTCGCTGTTATCTAACAATATTTCATTTGAGAATAGAAAACAACTTTTATTGGGTAGACAGTGCCAAAACCCGGTTATCTTCAGTTTAAGTTGCTTAGATAGACATAGATTCAGAAAATGTGCAGAGAAAATGTGAATCTAATGTTATGGTCAAATTAATATTTAATCTTGTATCCTACATTGAATAGACAACAGACTGATTGCTCAGTCATTCTTCTGCTCTATGAGATTGCAATCTTTGTTTGCAAATAGTCAGTAAAGGATTTGAGGCTTGGATTTACAGACTCAATGTGAATAATCTTCTGATTGACAGTTTCTGAATATCTTTTGTTGTTTGATGTTTTGCTGTTGTTGTTTTTATGGGGGTTTTATTTACTTTCAAGAGAAAAAAGTGTTGCACAACTTCCAAAATCACAAGAATGTGCAACACAGGAAGAAGTGGTGCTGAGGAAATAAAAGTTCTTTCAGATGGTAAGGCAAGCACAGTCATTAGAGAAACACAAAATACTTTCATCAAAGGCTACTGTTACAGTGAATAATTTGTCTTACTCATCCATTGGGGATGTCTAGTAAAGGCATATCAGTGCACACATATTAGTGTCTGGGGTCTTGTAATTATACTGTATTTAGTTTCCCCTTTTAATGATTAATTTTGTTTGCACATTGGGATAGTGTTAGGGTGTTCTCTCTCTAAGTGGTTATATTTGCATTCCTTAGTCTTGGGAATCCTTAAAAAGGATGAATCTGGGATTTTCCCTGTTTGCTCCTCTCCTGACAAATTCTGCTACTGGTGACTTGCCCATTGTTTGATATTACAATGATAATCATTTTAATAATCTAGAGAGTAGATAAAATTTGCACTGCCTAATGCTAAATCTTCTGATGTAGTGGGTCATGGATATAAAGACGTTGGTATGTGTAGAGTTCTGGAGTGTAGAAAAGAAGTCACAAGTTTTTTTACATCCAAAAGAAATATCAAATCTGTTACATGCATTGATTCCAGAAGAGAAGAGAGACCACAGAAGTAATTTTAAAAATTCTAGGCATATGAGAGCTTGATATTTTAATAATGTTTGTTGGTGAGGCTCAAAATCATTTGTCTTTGACACAGAGAAAAAATAGCTTGAGGTCTCGGGATACGTATTCTCTCAGTGCAGAAAAACAATCTTTCTAAATGGCAGCTTTTTTTTTTTTTTTCCAGAAGAATACTATATGCTTCCCAATTCAGTATAAATCCTGCATTGTATACAAGCAAAGTCCAGTCTTCTTAGGTTGTTCTTCCTTCGGATCCCTTTTATTTCGAGGAAACATTTAGCTACTGAAATGCCTCTAAAGAGATTCTCATTTTCTAAGGAGGCTGCCTCTTGGGAATTATGCTGCGTGGTCTTAAAGAATACATTCTGTTTTCTGGAGTGGCCTTCTGTTGAAGAAAAGGTTAAAAGTGCCAACAGTGACATTGAAACTTGGCCTGGTAATAAGCCTGAAACCTGACCTGCATAAGCCATTGGGAGAGTGCACTGCCCATGTCTGATTCAGTGCTTCACTGCTGCTTTAGGAGTGTGGCCAAAGCAGGGCACCACTGCCAGCTGTGCTGTGGTTTTTGTTTGTGCGTGGTGTCGGCATATGTCACCTGAGACCACCAAATTGTTTTCATAGGCCAATGAGCTCCAACTAGGAGTCATTCCAACACATTTTCATTTTCAGCAGAGAAACTTAAATTACCTGGAAGTGCATTACACATGCAGGAAGAAATTAGAGAAATATTTTTCTTAAGTTACTAACCTGGGATACTTTCCCCTTTATTAGTTCCAGAAACTTCTTATTTGTGCACGCATTACATATCACACCTCCCAAAAAGAAAAAGTAGAAAAGAGCACTTGGGATCAGTCACAACATTTGCTGCAGAGGTCTCAATTATTTCAACAACTGTTAATTATGTATAACTGACACTTTTTACTAAAAATTACCAGAAACTCAAAAATAGAATAAGTCAAATGAATAAGAGATAACCAAACCTTTAATATATAAAACTTTTAACAGTTAAAAACAAGTCTGCCTATTTGTTATTTGAAAGCTTGATGGCTATGTTTTGCTATCTAAATAATTTTGTATCCTAAGCCTTGGTTAAGTTACAGACCTACGATCTGTATTGTATGTTTGGATCTTTCTCCTTTTTTTAATTTTAGGAATAGATTTTCCATCTGGTTAAATATACTCTACTACCTATGAATGGTTATTTCCCCTTCATACACACAGAATAAGATCAAACCCTTCACTGTTTACTCATAACAGACATTTTGGCTGTACAGTAATAATTTTTACATGTGCTCACAAAGCCCACCTGCAGCTTTCTAAAATCCATGCTTAGATTTGCTCCCAACTGTTCCTGTGGCTCCTTGTTTGGTTCTTGTTTGCTTGACTTCTTCATCTGATCTAAACACCCACACTTACTGAGCAATCCACAAAAGTGAGTATCTCTTTGCAAGTAGTGATTCACTTCTGCTGTTATTGCTTCATTTGTACTCTGCAAGAAATGAAAACTGAATGCCCACAAAGGTGCCTGTCAGCTCTTCCACCCAATTTCAGCAAAGGCCATGGCATTCTCGGGGGGCAGTCTGCAATTCTAGTATTCAAAGTCAGCATTTTGTTGAGTGCTAAATTTAGTAAATGTTTTACCTACCATACACCGTCTCAGAAATAAGAATAAGGACCTTACTGATCCAGCTAAATACCCACTTGCCTAATCTATCGAAATATTCATTTCAAAGATACAACTTGATCCTGAAACACAGGTCTGTTACTCAGAACCGACATTCTTTGAAGAAAAGCATTACATAAAGAAATAATTTTCCCAGCACTCGAGCATTTGTTTTACAGCTGTCATAGTCAAGAAACCATTTTCAGCACTTTGCCATGGAATGTGCTAGCTGGCAAAATCAAGCTTAGAGGGCTGCGAGCTTCAATCCATTTTGGATCATAAGAAATCAGTGTGTTCATTTGTCATCTCAAGCAGCCATGCCTTTGTCCGTGAACAACATGCAAACCAATGTGCACAACAACTTCAAAACATAAATAAATATCAGATGTGAGAGGATGGTTCAGAATATTTGAAGTTAATGCTCAGGTGCCACGTTCATAAGCATAGGACAGATCTTCGGAGAAAGGCAAAGATAAATAACAAGAAACATCAAACATCCTTTCATCCTTCACAGTTCATTAACATCTGAAAGATGATACTACCTATTTAATTTTGGATATGGTATCATGATATCAGCCCAATGTCCTCGCAAGAAATACCAGATCCACAAAAAAACCAACCAACCAACCAACCACCAACCAACCAACCAACTAACCAACCAACCAACCAACCAACAAAAAAAAAAAGCCAACTCAAAACCCCACAGAAAAACCAACCAAACAAAATACTTATAGAATAATTTTAGTTGGAAAAGACCTTTAAGATCGAGTCCAACCATTAAGCCAGTACTGCCAAGTCCAGCACTAAACCAAGTCCATAAGTGCCACATCTAAACATCTTTTAAATATCTCCAGGGGTGGTAATGCAACCACTTCCCTGGGCAACCTGCTCAAGGGCTCATTTTAATTGAATGTTTTCAGTTCTGTTCTGGGAAAGGCCAGAAGTTTCTCTTTTGAAGCACTTAGATCCACATGTGTAAGGGTTGTCAGAAACTCTAGATATCTCATCTTTCACTCCGTCTTCTTAAGCATTTAAAGCCTATGAGTGGGTCCAAACAAGTGCCTGTTGAACAAACATTTCAAACAGTTCCTGCTTCTTCTGTCAGAGGATGACAGACCAGGACCCTCACCACTTCCGTGTTTTAATGACAAAGACTCTCATCCAAAGTGTGAGTGACTATGGTTTTCTTTCTTGAAAGGAATCAATTTTCATTTCCTCTACTCTCTAGAGCATACCTCTTCCAGTGCAGATATGCTCACAACCATAGATACGCTCGCATCATATAAGAGATATCAAGCCAAAAATCTAAGGTAAACATGACTCCGTAAGCTGGTAGAAGAGTCTGGTTTTTTTGAAGAGGAAGAAGGGGGTGGCGGCGTGAATAAACTGAGAGCAGGTGCTGCACTGCACCCTGATGATATCTTCAGTTTCTTTGTCTAAGTGGCTGCAAGCATTATTCACTTTTCTCCTGAGCCTAGAAGATTCTGTGTATCCTTTCATGGATGTAGGTCCATATATTCACATTACAGTACATGCTGAAACTGTTGAGAGTAAGAGAAACAGGTGAAAAAAATTGTGCATAGGAAAGGTTGCACTTGCTTCATTTACTGATTTTCCTGTTAGGCCAAGAAATTCTCTTCCTGAGGTCACAGGTTTCTTTCTACTGTGGTCTTCCATAAGCTCAGTGTTGCAAACCAGGCAAGACTAAGAGAAACTAAAGGTTCCCAAGTGTGGACTCCAGTGAACCAACCAAAGAGCATATATTAGAAAGCTGATGATTTCTCATCAGAAACATGACTCTTGAAATGAAAGAATAAGACTTTTCTCTTTTAGCTTTAGTGCCTCAGCTTAGTTCCACTGCTGTAGTTTATAGATTAAGAACTATTGCTTTTTAATGTGATTAATGTGGAATCATAATCTCTAACTTCTAAAAGGAATAAACAGGCCTCTGGATATTGCATAAATTTATTTATTGGGATGGAAGACCAATAAAATATAAAAAAATAAAAACTTCATGCTACACATAGATGGTAAAACTTATGTATAGCAACTGTTATGGATAACTATCTCTTTATATCTGTCACACTCAATGCTCCTTCCCTTACCTGGTGTTAGTCATTATCGCTGAATAGTGGGCTAAAGCTGGATGCTAACCACTGCCACAGGAGTAAAGATACTCTAGATAATGCCATGCAATGGCAACTGGAAACAATTACTTCTTTGCTAGGTGTTGGCATGATTTTTAAAATATAGAGGCTGCTTTTTTGTCCTTTAGGCAGTACCTAAAAAAAGCTGACTATTACTGATACTCCTGTTTCTGCTAGACACTAAGTTAGCTTCTCAAAGGCCCAGGGAAGAATGAATGATGGCATAGGTCTGAATGTCGCTGACATGTCACAGCTGCCTATACTCACTCATGAACTTTCTGCTGGTGACATGCATAGCTGTAATTTATATGGCAAAACTGTACTCATAGAAGACTGATTGGCCAGTGCTATGGACCTCAATCAGGTTTTTCAGAAACAGGAATTGTATAATTCCAGTGTGACTTCCTATGGAGTTTTTCAGTGTTTTGTGAATTGTCATGCATCCTGTCTTTGTCCATTACCAAGTTCAGTGCATAGTGTTATCAGACACGCTGCTAAGCCATTTTAAAGCAAACAACCTAGGAAACTTCAAGCAGTACTGGAATCGGTTTACCAGATTAATTCCCTCTGCCCCCGAAAGGAAGCTATTTCTACATAATGAAAATCCAGTCTGAAAGACAAATTTAAGGTGTTTATTTAACAAAGATTGACTTCTCCAAGTAGTATCTACTTCTTATTCCTTAACAGGCAAATTAAATATATATGTAACTGACAGAACCTAGCCTTAGAGCTCTCAAACCTCACCAGGTGGCATTGGCTGAAACTTAAGTAGAGAAGACCAGATTTAAGCCCAAGGCACAACTCTGCTGCCATGGAAATAGCTGGTTCCATCGAGATCAGAATATTCAGTTCCAAAAAATAAATGGAAATTTCTACTCAGCATATTCAATTCAGTCTTTTTTGACTATCTGGCATAACTTCATGATATCCAGAAAAAGGTATTTTTTAGCACTAGCATTCTGGATAATAAAATTTTTCAGTAAGTGGAAAATTTACCATAAATTTACACTAGTGTAGTCTTCATTCACATAGAATTGTAGATGAATGTTTTTTTTCCAGTATATTCAGCCACATTTTTCAAAACACTGAACAGATATTGACTAATGAACTAGTATTGTAATAGGAAAGACAGAAGCAAAAGAAATGCTTTTGTGTAACACTTCTCAAACATCAACAAAAAAGTCCCTCATTATCCCAATTTAAAAAGAAAATAATTAGGAACACTTAAACCAAATTTACTGGGAAAAAACCCATATTTTCAGTTTTCTTACTGCTGATATAGTTGATATCTAAAAAATGCAAGGCTTGTTGAAACTCTCCTGAGTGCATTTCTCAGTATGAAATTTAATGCATCTAGTTTATGTGCCCAGTTTAGACCTTACTTCATTGAAAAGATAAGACTATGAAGCAGAAAGGGAGGGAAATTCAGATCCTGTAAGCTCCTGTGTTCCTTATACTGGTAACAGAAGGAAGCAAGTCCCTTGAGAGATTGTCAGAGGGACACTCAGTTCACCTAACTTGTGTGTCTGGCTTCCTTTAACAGTCAGGGCTTGCACAGTGAAAAAAACAGTGAGATCCATGAGCCAGGAGTGTGCCCTTGTGCCCAAGAAGGCCAGTATCCTGGGGTGTATTAGGAAGAGCATTGCCAGCCCATCAAGAGAAGTGATCCTGCCTCTCTACTAAGCCCTGGTGAGGCCACATCTTGGCCAGCTAAAAAGATGAGTTTATGTTGCAGCCTTCCCTTCAGCAGAAGCATTAACAGTTCCTCTACCCAGAGGACAGTTTTAACGTTAGTATCTTTGAGAGTTTCCCCCTCCAGACAAATTCAGCTTCCAGCAGCCAACAGTTATTAGAGGAAATGCAGAGACACCCACAGAACAAAAATGGATCTTAGTGAAGCAAATAGAATCCAATTCATTGAAAAACAGGGTAGTGCCTCAACCTCCTTGCAAGAGGCTTTAGGAAATATGTTTTAGTTAAGCAACATTTTCTGAACTCACTGGAGATCAACAAGAACAATATGTGGCCTCTATTATGAAAGAAGTTACACTACAACACCTGCAGACACATCTAGCCTTAAAATCTATGACTGTGGAGTCACAAATCAATTCCCTTGACACTCTCAGTTGCTGCACACTCACTTGTTGTCTCCTCTCTGCCTTTCCTATTTTCTAGAAGAATGAGTCAAGTTCAAAGTGCTTAATTTTTTTTTCCTCTGGGCCCAAAAGATCTAAAACAATAATTAAACCATGGCTGGAAAGTGTGGCCAAGAGTTTCATTCCACTGGCACAGTGAATTATCTACTGTTAGAAAAAGCTCATGTCTGCTAAGGAGATGCTTTCTGTGGGACTACAGAACGAACATTTTCCAGAGATTAATAACAGTATTACACCTCATTATCTGCTGTTGCAATTAGCAGGTATGTTCCTTTGACAGTAATTTTCAATATAAATTCCTAACAGTATTTTCATTTTAAAAAACCAACCAACCAACCAAGAGAAACAACCCTACCAAAAAAAAACCCCCAAAAAAACCCCAACAGATAAAAAACCAAAGGAAACAATATTCACTGAAACAAAAACTGCACTCGGCATACAGGGAGCAGAAGATGAAGAGATAAGGCACAACTGAGACTTGCTTATGTTGGAAGTCTGTCAGGACTTAAAGAACTCAGTCAATTTGTTTCAAAGCACTGTCAAAGGAGGAAGTTCTCACAAGATAAGCTACCAAAACAGGCCCAGATGGCAAACAGGAGGGCATTAAATTCAGGCCTACATAGACGTGAAACGTTTGGAATTAGCACACATGACGATATTCCACTGTGCAGACAGTGGGAAAAGCACGGATGCAACAACAGGAAGATGCCAGACCTGGTGAGGCAGATCTGGGTAATCTATTCAGACAAAAATTCCCATCATGGCAAACTGTGGGAAAGGAAGCAGCTGCTTACACACATGCCATCCCAAGATGGGGCAATGGCACATACACCTCTGGATACCTGGGACTTGGACTGTATAAAAGTGGTACCTACAGAAGAACACTCTGGGAATCCCACCACTGAGAAGACCAGAAGGAAAAGGGCCAGGGAAGACACTGCAGGAACCCATGTGGTGGTGACTATATTCTGTCCATCTGTCTGTCTCTCTCTCCCCCCTATCACCCCTTCCTATTTCTACCCCTCTCTCTCTCTCATTTACTGTTAAATAAAATCTGTACTTTTGACTTTGGCACATGGTCTCATTTGCACTCTAATTTGGGCAGAGGTATCTTTTAGTAACCAGACTCAAATATTATTTCAGGAGTGGGATCCTAACGTAATTCCAGTGGATCTTAACAAAGTCATTCAGACAGTTTGGAAAGGAAATCAGTGTAAAAATATTTATATACAATGTAAAATAAAATCACATCTTGTTAGATTAAAAAGGATCAAAGAAATTTCCTTTCATGAACTCAATGAGGTACATGAATTAACATGACCAAGATTCCATCAAACCACCTGGACAATGCTGATGAACCTGCGGTCATTTAAAGAAGAAGAGGAACTACCATGTATGAGTATGAGAAAGGCCCTCGCAAGGGACGATCAGAACTTCACTGAGGAGAGAGTTAAACTGGCCCATAAGGGAAGAGTTGGGTATTGTTGTAGATCGATTAAATGTTGTGCAGCCTGGAGAATGAGTCAGATAGACTGTCATTGGTAGCTCAATTTCACTGCCCACATAGGGGCATAATGAACAAATTTTTGTATGCCCTAGGCTATAAGCTGAAGCCAAACTTGCTGGTCAATGAATAAAAGGAGATCAAATATCCATTGATTATAATGTGGGTTTAACCACATAGTCCTTTGGATAAGTATACAAAGGCACTTATATTTAGCTGCCTTAATCTCAAGAGGAAAATGTAATTGTCCCTTTCCTTGGATTTTCTCCTACAAAATAAGAGAGGAGAGAAAGATGGCACACACTAGCATACCAGTATCCAAATTTCTGACAATCTTCCCTGCGTCTCATTCTTGGTACCATAGCATTATGCAAATCATGGACTAAAGCTTTTGGAAAGCTAATGATACTGTTTGAGACTTTTCGTTTCCAACAGAAGCTTAAGCTATATCTATCCTGGTACTCTAAGGCTATAGCACTCAAAATAAAAACATAACATTTCAGTTATATTCAGAACACTTCTTCCAAATTCTCAAGCACCATAAAATATAGTAGCTCCCTTTCATGAAAAAAACCCAGACAAAACCACAAAAAACCCACCAAAAAAGCATTTTCTATTGATACAGTCAGAAAGATATCACTGAAAATAAGATGAGAACTCTGCTAGTTTGAATAGACTTTTGCCAGATTATGTTAAAATTCTTATGGAAAAAAGATGATCTTCATGGTTTATTTGAAGACCCAAAATCTTTGAAAGCACCTGACAATCCAAATAAAGGATCTTTCAACATCTCAACATAGTTTATTTAATCAAAAAAATATCTGAGATCCAAACACTGCTTCTCAGAAGGATCGAGTTTGCAGCTCTGCGATGACATCCAAGTCGATGATGTTAAATCACCTGGTATGGTATAAATTCACTTTGTTCTTAATGTTTGGCTTGAACTTCTGAAATTCAAATAAAAGACACTTTCGGACTCTGGACTCCAAAGGCATTAGTCAATCTGCCAATTTCTAGGATCAGAGACAGATACCAGAATTACTTGGAAGGGTATTGCAGCAAAACTCTCAGATAAGAATAGACAAAATAATTTTAGTTTTTCCCAGTTTTCATAGGCTCACTCTATAAACAGAAGTAGGATTATATATGCTAAAAATAACACATAATATTTCATTTTGTAATTATTCTTTGAATATACTGAAAATTTAGCTGTTGTCCTATTCTTGCACCTCACAGATAATACATGCAATATCCTTACAGTATCCTATAACATCATTATAGTATTTTATAATTATATAGTATCATGACAGATAATCCATGTAATGTAATACATTCTCACGCAGAGGAAGTTCTGCATTCTGCTAAATATATATTTTTTAATATAACTGTAAGCAGTTTTAAGGTTATAATTCAAACCAAAACAACTTCTGGGAACACCAGTACTTCTACTACCCTACACAGAAGTAATAATGCAGTGGAAGGTTGCCTGCATTTTTCACCAATACCAAATACTGGAGGTTGCAGATACAATCACTTCACATTTTGGGAAAAATATTCATGCTTGAAGGTCTTCAAGTATGACTGATCCCTATTTATGTAGAGAATGTAAGATCAGCAGCCAAAGACTGTATTTTCTGCTTCTGTTTACCATATTATAGTACTTATCACAAACAAATCTTGTTACTACTGTGTGGGCCTTATTTCTCAGAGAAACAGACTCCCACAGAAACCAGACCTCTGGAGGCCAAGGGCTGTAGCACTTACCCCAGAAAGGAGTAATTTTTATACTCTAATTTTTATACTAAATAGTTTGCTAGCAAACAAACAATCAGTACTGGCAATAGGAACAAAATTCAGTTCCCTTTCTCTGAGGTGACCAAGAGATGTTAAATAAAAGTTGAATAAGTAGGCAATTTCTATCTCAGAACATTACATTGGAGTAAGACCCTAGAGGGACATGGAATGCAGAGATTCATCAACAAGAATCACTGTGACTAAAACTTGCTTTTTTTTGGAGAAAGTGAAATGCATTTGGTAGAATAACAGAAAGTACATATGCATGTCATGTTGACATGTAAATTAGAAATTAAGAGATTTTGAAACGTTCTTGGAAGAGTTGCGGTAGCTGCCTTCTCTCTGTGCCAGTATAAATCTCCCTTTTTCACAGCAACAGGCTGAGGTACATTATTTAAAAAATGACATGCTTCCTATGAATAACTGCATCAACAGAGACTTTTGTAGTCACTTTCTCAAGCAGTCAAGAGACAGCCGTTTTGACAGTGATAGGAATCTATGTGATAGATATCAGGTAACATCAGCCTCACACCTGCTATTTTCCTCTGTATTTGTGGACAGCTTTCTGTTATTCATAGAACTGCTCAAGCATTCAGCATATGCAGTAGAGTTCCAGTGATTTAGAACCATCTGCTTAAGGTTTTATTTTGACAAGCTGTTCTGCTGCTGAAGTTCTCACAGGGTTGTTCAGCCTTTTACCAAATGACTACTAAAAACCACTAAACACACTTGCAAGCTACCTTTGGTAAATATGTTCATTTCTTAAAAAGATTGATGCTGACTAATATTATCATGTGATGGAAAAAAGCCCAAGGAGGTCAAAATAATATGCTTTAACCACTTCTCAGCTGTAATTTAGTTTAATGAACATTTTTACCTTACTTCATTTTTCAAATAGTTTATAAAATAGCCTTTTATCTTGTACCACACTCTATCCCTTAGTATTTAATTTCATTTGACTTAATAGTTTAATTTCATTTTGAATAAAATTGCTTTTATCTCTGTTATAGTATTTTATTGCCTGTTTTTCAACCTGTTTGCATGTATTTATCTATGTGTATGGCTATGTATATGTATATGTATATGCAGTAATTTCAAAGGCTCTCTGTGCTGATTTACATTGAAATGGTACTGACATGGCCAGCCAAAAATACCCAGGAAGAGCTCACTGAGCCACTCAGGTCAGATTACATAATTTACAGGAGTCTCCTTCAGGGAGTTCCAGGGTCATTTTCAAACAGAAGTACCCACCTGTGAAGTCATCTTTTTACCAACAATCTTCGGTAACCAAAACCCCATTTTCTTTCAACATGTCCTCTGGTCTAGGATGTTGGTACTAATAACATTCCTGCATTGTCCAGTGCAGTGAGCTGGTTATTTTCCTTGTCACAGCAAACCCAGGTACCATTCAGCCAGCTGGAGGAGATCTGCCAGATCACTTCAGACACACTTACACAGTACAAGGGAGCAAAATATTGCCATTTCAAAATGCCATGACAGGATTAAATTCTGGCAGATTATCCCTTGATTTTTTTTGCCAGTGCTTCTCATTTGACAAATAGATTCATAGACTTGATGTGCAGACCATTGTGATCACTTGGTCTACAATATATAATTTTCTCAGATGCTGAGTCAAACCATGTTTTCCAGAAGGATATCTAATCTCATTTTACAGACTCAGAGCCAGAGTGCATCTATTGCCTTTCCTGATAAATTGTTAATTACATTTACTGTCTCTGTTTCAAGGTTGAATGTGCATATCTTGTTATACTTTTGTCTGTAAGACTGAAAATTTACCTTTATTTCCCATGATCAATTTAATTTTAAAGTAGAAATAAGTATCTCTATATGGCAATCAAATCACCTTTTAACGTCCACTTTGATAAGCTGAACAAACTGAGTCCCTACCACATGTTTCTTTTTCTAACATACTCTTTGAATGTGGTCAACAGGCACTGTCCCAGTAGAATCATAAAATTCTATTGGATTGGAAAGGACCCTTTAGATCATCTAATTCCACCCCTCCTGTCATGGGCAGGGACACCTTCCACTAGACCAGGTTGCTCAAAGCCTCATCCAGCCTGGCCTTGAACACTTCTAATGATCAGGCATCCATAACTTCTCTGGGCAACCTGTTCCCATGCCTCACCAGCCTTATAGTAAAGAATTTATTCCTAATATCTAGTCTAAATCTTCACACTTTCAGTTTCAAGCCATTCCCCTTGTCCTATCACTACATGTTCTTGTAAAAAGTCCCTCTCCTCATCTTTCTTGTAGCCCTCTTTAGGTACTGGAAGGTGCTCCAAGTCCTCCCCGGAGCCTTCTCTTCTCCAAGCTGAACAATCCCAAATCTCCCAACTCTTTCAGCCTTTTTTCACAGAAGAGGTGTTTCATCCTTCTGATCATCTTCATGGCCTCCTCTGGACTAACTCCAACTGCCCCATGTCCTTCTTATGTTGGGGGCTCTGGAGGTGGGTGCAGCAATCCAGATGGGGTCTCACAAGAGTAAGGTAGAGGGAGATAATAACATCCCTTGGCCTGCTTCTTTTGATGTATAGCAGTAGTCTCACTAGATGTCTTCAATGGAATATTCTTTTTCTACAGTCCCCTTTTTGTTTATCCAAAAGTTGCACTAGCATGTCAAGGTATTCATATACTATGTCTCCAGTGTGCCTTCTGAATGAGTGTTTTCCAAAATAGTGTTTTCATTACTTATCTAGAACATTCATTCCTTGTCCTCAGATCAATTAACTTACCTTCAGCTGTTTGAAAGCATGCTTGGTGAGAAAGTAACAATTTAACTGAACAACACTGATCAGTCTGTGATGGTAACCTCCTTTGTTATTTACTGTCCTGACCATCTTAATGCTAGTTATAAATTCAGACAGACAAGGTTTTATAGTATTGTCTACATTCTTGATAAAATTATTGAATAGCACTTGGCAAAGTACCTGTACCTTGAGAAAAGTCTCCACAAAGTGATGAATTGTTATGAACAACAATGTTTGGGAAAGCCTTAGTCTTTTTTGTTTACATATAATGCAGATTTTTAACCGAGCGTCAAGAGTAACTAGGTCAAATATTCTGATGAGAGTCAGATTTACAGTGCTTTCTTATCAGTGGTTTGAACAAGAAGAAAAAGGTAAACATGTACATGCAATACACTTTTTTTTGTATCAACATTTTCAGTTTATTGTCCCTTCACATGATGACTGAAAACGTAGCATAATGCAATATCAACAGTTCTCAGGTCATTTGGATTAGAGCTGACTAACAGATCTCAAGAGATAACAAGGAGAGTGGAATCTTTGCTGAATAAGTGGGTTTCTAGTTGGGTTCTGGGCTGACCAGAAATAAGGGTAATATCAATCAATATTCATCTAAATGAGCTAGAGTTAGATATGAAAAAAAACAAAATATGGTTAAGATCTCTGAGGGATTGGAAGAGCAAAAGTACGAAGGATGATGATTAAGCAAGACCCGTTACAGAGTGTGATCTAGGTAAGATGGTGAAGTGGTCCATTCAAAAGTTAATTTGAATGCTATCAAATGAAAACATAGTGGTGAGCTACGTAGTGGAATAACTTTCTGACTGGAAGAATAGCAAAGCCTTTGGATGCATTAAAAGGGGGACAGTAAGCAGCATAAGTAACTCAGTAGATGCTATGTCAACTGGGAGACTGATATTGCAACAAAGTTGTTCAGCCAGTATCTACATATTTAAAAGATTTCACAAAGCTTTAAAAACTTCATGAGGTACAAGAAATAAAAATGAGATGCAGTAAGAGAATGTGACTTGTTTCATACAGTTTATCAATCCATTGATCCATCAGTAAAACTGAGAAGAGTAGGTTGTGAAATTGCTATTTTGTAGCACTTTTACAGTCCTAACTTGTCTCCATTGTTCTGTCTGTCTTCCCATCTTCAGACAGCTCAGAATCAAGCATTAACTACTAGAAGATAAGGAAGGACCAAAGGAGGCTCTAATGTTGATACCTGGCTCTTACTGGTTCTTGCACACCAACTCTAAATATCTTTCCTGGATTTAAAGTTTTAAAGCAGGTGTCTTTATAGTGCCGTAACTGAGATCACTGACTTATTCATAATTAACTGGGAGATCATGCTCAGGTATACAGAACGTCCCTTGCAACTCTGGTGTGATCAGTTAATCTCCTGAACTGAGACTGATGGCTACTAGAAATGAAATATCATAAACCAAATTTTCAGTATGCAAGTGATCTCATAGGCAAATGCATCAAGCACAACTGAATTCTTTTGCATCTCATGGTAGATGTGAGATGTATTTAGATAATTTAACATTTCCTTTTTGGTCTGCTTACAGCACTTTCATAGCTTTACTAAATGTATCTATAGACTCTGAATTCTCATTTGTTTTCCATGTTATATGCTTATTAATTTAATAATGGAGTGGAAGGATGATTAATTACACTGTAATTAATGTAATAATTCTGTTTTCAAAATACTTTTGACAATCTCATTTTTACAGTTTTGAACCAAGGTTTTTTAACAAAGAGAGCCTTATAGAAGCCTCATCCCCTGTTAATTTAGTTTATCATAGGGTTATACCCAGGTGACCAGGTACTATCTCTGCAAATCTAATTAACTGTTTAGGCCTTTTTCTATGCCAATGTCTTTGTGTTTTCCTTCAGAAATTGTCCTGCCTGTCTCCAAATAGCTTCCTCAAAAAGACTTTTCTTTAAAAGCCAGACAAAGATTACCTTGATCATGGTTGCTAAGTATCTCAAGATTTTCTCTCACCATTTGACTCCAGTAACTCACGAGTCTGGGTTTTCTATCATTACACAAAATCCATCAGAATTTAATTTTATATGCAATACAGAAACCAGTGTGAAATTTAAAAAATAAAAGTTATGTTTCCTGCTGCATGGTAGCCTTGTACTCAGATCAAGAAGGGGGGAAAAAAGTAAACCCTTAAGGTACGGAGGTCATTTTTGCTAGTACAGCAATTGCTATGTTAATTCCTCTCACTTAAATTGCTACCTAATGGCTCGTTGGTAGCTGCAGCTCATGTTGTAAAATTCATTTCATTCTGAGATGTGCTGTTAGCAGCTCAGAAGCATGATGGCTGACTGCTAAGGAAGAGAAAAGACTGAGGGCTCTATTCATGCCACCTAATTTGTTTGCAATAACATTTGTCTAAGGATTTTTAATCTGCATAATCATGTGCTTGGGTTAAAAAAACCCACCCCCACACAAAAAAAGACCCAGAACATTATCAGGGTATGATTCACCTTATCCCAGCAGTAATGTGACAAACTGCTGATGATCCAGATTCAGGGTTTATAAAAATTAAAGCTGACCATGAACACCTGAGAAAAACTTCATATTCCTAAGGATAAAATTCCTGTCATCAGACATAAATATCCATAATGCACCTGCCTGTTTTAGTCCACTTTGCGGTCAGTAGACAAAAATAAGCACCTCAAGGACGTAAGCCCTTTTCATCTGAGGTAGGCAGATAGGTAAGAAGGTAAAACTAGTCAGGTGAATTTCTGCAGATGGCTGAAATAAAGATGAGATAAATCATATCCCATTTGTTCTATAGGTCACATAGAACTATCTTTGAAAAACTGCAGCTGTGTTTATGACATCTGTAGAATATTCTGATATAAATTTATAGTGTTTCATCATTATGACAAATAGACAAAACCAGCATTCAGACCTCAGTTCCATGCCGGAATTCAGTCTGTCTCGATGCAATTAGTCAAGATAGTAGAGGCCATTGTAATTGCCACATTTTAAATAAAAAATTATATAAGGACATGTGCAGTCTTCATTTATATCACTCACAAAAAAAAAAAAAAAATCCAGGTTACAATATCTCTTCAGTAGCTGCTTTGCAAGGAGCATTTTGCTTGTTACTTGACATTATTTCTTCAGGTGATAGAACAATTTAGTGTACGATTTGCTATTCCCAAAACACTAGATCATAATCAGACATTCATTCTTTAAATATTTTAACAGTGTAGTGTACTTTTTTGAACTTCATATTTGCAAAAAAACGGTAACAGCTCACACTTACCATCTGATTCCTACGTATCTCCTGTAGTACCTGGTTCATTCTGATACTTCCTTTTTTGATTGCTATCTGGCAACAGAGTTACGGACAGGACTTAGTTCAATGCTTAGTTCAATGCTACACCTCTCTTCTACCAAATAAAAAGAATTAGGTAATACATGGGGAAACATTTGGATTTTTTTCCTCAGGTGTTTACTGAATCTGCTACAAACACTGTGAATTTTATGCTGGTAACTGATCACTAGAATGGTACTTGACTGGTGAAGAAAAAAAAAGAGAAAATGAGAAAAATAAGAGAGAACTTCCTACTCCTCTGAATGGCTGGTTATAGTTTCATGCCCCTATGTTACCTTGAAACAGCATGACAATTCTGAAGGAATATATTAAGCTCCATAGTTTAGACTCTGATACATGAATGCATCTTCTTCTAAAACCAAAGTGAGCTATGGAACTGAGTCAGGAAAAGGTCTTTTTGTTTTTTTTAAATCTGGTCATTATATTATTACTACTACTACTACTACTACTACTACTACTACTACTACTACTACTACTACTACTACTACTACTACTATTATTATTATTATTATTGTAGATCACAGAATTTTAACATCCTCCAGCTCTAACATCTACTGTACATACTTTATCATGAAATAATAAATTCAGTTTGTTCACAGATAAATCAATATTAGGTCCCTTCTGGGATTAAACTGTTCCTGTTAGTGAACTAAAAAAAGGAAAAAAAGGGGAAAAAAAAGGATTAAAAGGCAGCTAAAACTAGCAAGAGCTAAGAAAAGAACTAATCAGCTTCCAGCTTGGCATCTCAATGCTCAATGCCAGTATGCAAAATTTACAACTCTGAAACAAACTAACAAAAATTTAATCTTGCAGTTCAGTTTTCCTAGGGTAATAAAGTGACGTTTTCCAGCTAAACATATATTTTTATAGAAAACAACATCAATAATGACTCAAAATGTACTACGATACACAGTTCAGATTTTACCAGTGGTCTCTATCTCAAAACACACAGAAGTTTAAGCAAATATTCTCGCCCAATTTTTAGGCAAGATTTATTCTACCTCAAGATCCACCTTATCATGCAAGAACAACTTTCCCCATCCCCAAGGAGATGCCTGATGCCCAGGGCTGGGCCTGCCCTGCTGTCCCCACAGCTGCCCTGATCCTGGCACCAAGGCAACTACTAGTTCTTGCTGCACCCTGATATCTCCTTTGTTAGACCTAAATCTCATTCTCCTGCTGAAAGGGATCCTTATGCTGTTCATGTACATGCACCCTGAAGCTCTCCCTTCCCTCTGACCTTGTCTGGCCACTTTGCACTTACTTCCTGCTGCCTTGTGATCCATCTGACTTCGCAATCCCCAACTACTGATGGTTCCACTTCCAAAATGGAATTAAATGCCTTACACTTAAAGTGCTAATTGCCTAGTAATGAAACCTTTAATCATCAGGTGATTAAAATTTTAATCACTAAAAGGCTTATGGAAATCCACTACATAATGCTGAAGATCAATTTCTAAGTTTTTTTTAACATATGCTTCCAGTGCAAATTGCCTTATGTTGTAGAGATGAACAGTGCAGTATGTGAAATGTGAAGTTCTTCAATACATCCTGTGCTGAGAAAAAGGTTGAAAAAAATTGAAGGCTGCAGCTGTAACTGTGAAATATATTTAATGTTAGATTAATTTATAAGGGGATTTTCTTTTTAATCTTGTTTTGAAGTCACTAGGAAGAAATATGTTCCTGCATTGACTTCCCAGCAACTAAAAACAGATTCATGAAATCTGCTTTTCCAATCAAATGGTAGATGAGAGAGGAAAATGCAGCTTGAAAAATATCTAGAAGGAACTGTAACTGTTTTGCCATATTGTATAAGAAATAGTAGCTATTGTGCACACAAATCAAATCTCTTCATCCTAAAATTTTGCAATGAAGTTTAGCACATGGATTCCAAATTAATGTGCTAGACAGTAATGACACTACTAGCTCAATGAGCCACAAATGAAGAAGGATTCACCAGACAGAGGAAGCCATCTGCTACAATCTACTGTATCCACTTCAAAAAAAAAAAAGTCTATATTTGAAAAGTTCCCTACACTCAAAGACGTCTGTATGCACCAGTTCTTGGCATTTCATAACCACCCATTAGCTGGCACAGAGCAGTGGGAAATCCACAGCCTAACGGAATGGATTTACAGAGCTGTGTTTAGGAACAAGACATGTATCTCTGAGGACTTAGATTTTTTTACAAAGGTATGTTGATGATGCATTAATCATTTGTGGTTATATTATACTGGTAGCAAGCAAATACGAAACATGCACCAGAATGGCAGTATCTGACACGGGGCAACCACAGCTGGTACAAGGCAAAGGAGGAGCTTGTCTGCATTTCTGAACCTCCCCAAAACCCCTGTATTTCCTTATTCTATGGTTTCATGGCTTTTCAGGCTTAGACACTGCCGTTTCTTATGTTTGTCCTGTTTGTCCTTTGCATTTCTTGCAAAACAAGTGCTTCATGTACTTTTTGTTGCCATGCTGTAGCTCCCTGGACTCACAAGCAGACCAGGCAATTCAGCTGCTAGGAGTCCTATTAAGCATCATACAATTCAGGTCAAATATAAAGGCATGTAAGGGACATAATGGCTTTGGAGGCTCATGAACATTTTTAATGTTTCAGCATACTGCTCTATCACTTCTGTATTGTGTAAAGCATTTTCAATCTTTCAGACGAAGCACATGATGATGATTCTTTACCTCCCTGATAATACAGAAATATCAGGAAATAGAAAGGAATTAATGGACCTGAAAAAAATGATTTGTTATGGTCAATGGGCAGGTTTGTGGAGACAAATCTTTAAAACCTACAACGCACAGCCTCACACATCTCAAAAATTGCTGTATAGATTCAACTTAAACTAATTCTGAAAAGCAATTAAAGTACATACTTTTAATCTGTAGGAAACAGAATAATTTTAAAACCAAAAGAACTAGTGAAATGAGTTATATGTAAGTTTATGCTACAGTTTAGTGTATTCTTAACCCTCAAATAAATTTAAATTGGAAGGACAAAAACATCAAATACAAGCAAACAATGTTTTTTTCATTTGCAATAGTCTTGTATTGAAGGTACTATAGGTACTGCTGCCTAATTTACAACTGCTTTTATATTTTCCTTCACATTATCTTCATATATTAATAGTTTATCAGTGATTGGAGACATCTCCTGAAAGAAAGACATTACATAACTAAACTCCATTCTATTCTGGCCCATTTGTAAAGCTCAACTAAGCAATGAATCAATGCAGTACTAGAAGGAGACAGTTCTCTTGAGACTGGGGATATCAAAAGGGCTAACAAACTGGAGTTTTGCAAAATCAATTCAATACAAGAGACACGTGGCAAATCCAGGCCTCCTACGCTAAGCTGGTCGTATTGCATTGATATCAAGGGAGTTGAAGCTGCTTACATCAGGTTTGAATTAGACTCAACACAACAGTTGTCTGGGATACAAATTTCTCCAAATAAATGGAGTTATGCCGAGGATCAGTCTGGCCACATTGCTTAGAATTTCAGGCTACTTACCTGATTGTGTGTGTGTCACAACTGCTGAGAGTCATAGACTGTAATATAATAGGACCTCACTCTTTGTGGGTCTGGTCATAGAATTTTCAACTCCAGGACCTCCTTTTGTTTCTTTTATATAAATCCCTGGGGTTAAGTTCTTTGAAGAATAGGTCAGTATTCTAAATTGTTGTCTCACTTAGGACCTGCTTACTTTTACTAGATCAGGCTCAACACAATAAGCTGACAAATCAAGATAAATATATTCTTTGCTGAAAAACACCATTTAAAAAGATACTGTTACATGATCATTTTTTAAAACAGTATGTGTTGGAGGCTAAGGATTGTTTGAGATACAGCATTTGACATTTAGTTTCTTGAAACACTAGGCATAAAAAGTGTATTGGTACTTAAGTCTGAGTCCTCTATAAGTACCTTTATTATTTTCTTTACCAAATTTCTTCAGCTTGCTTGTGAATACAAGCTCTGTACTGTTCTAACTATGCAGCTAACACTTTAGTTCCTCTTTTCCATTTTGTTATAAAATTCCCTATATAGCTTTTCTGCATTCTGTCTCATTATGTATGCAATGAAGGTGCAAATACCCTGCTGCCTCTGAAACATTTAAAAATATTACACACAGACATCCCTATTATTGAAATAGCTCCCTTCATCATCTAGAAGTATGCTTCTAAAGAGATTTTTATTACATTTTGTATTATACTCTATTTTTATAATGGTCTAGATGTACCCTTGGCTGATTTCTGGCTTTGCTTTTATTAAGGACTGAAGTTGTATTTGGTATGTCTGTCTTTTTTAGTTCCAGATTTTCGCTTTGCAGCCCAAATATTTCTGGTTTTCATCTGCTTTAGCATGCCACTCTTGTTTGGTGCTCTGACCTAAATTCTGTTTAAGCCCTTCCCTGTTTGAGAAAACTGTGTTGTTTGCAAATTCTTTTCTTTTCCCCCATCACATGGCTGTCACAGATTTATCTAGAACTATGTGTATATCACTGTTTGTGGAGTAATTTCACTTGTTCATGGAATTCTAGTATAAATGTAACATCCTGCCTTCTTTTTTGCTGACGTTGTGGCATTCTTTTCTCCTTCATCTTTTTTTGTCTCCCTCGCTCTTTACACTGCTTTAGATTGTCCCTCCTGAGGATCTTGTTTATTAGTGCCAGCTATGTTATCTTGATTTTAATCACACTACACTTATCTAGTAGTTCCTGATTTCTGACTGAACCAGCAGCTCCCATCAGTAATTTAATTCCTCTCCCCCAATGCACATTTCCTTCTGCTTCATGGGCATTCACAAAATGCTGGGCAATCAGACCTTTTACCAGCCAGACTTCAAACTGCAAATACCTAATGTAACTTTAATGGTTGAAGTGTGTGTGTAGAGGGTGACTGAAATGGTTTTGTTTTCCCAATCCATCACTATCTTAGTTACTCAGCAAGGCTCTTAAGGCACTACCAGACTGTCACCTGAGGGAAAGCTGGGTCAATACTCAGGTTTACAAAAGGTGCAAGCTGACAATATTAAGTATATTTAGTATTGTATGATTTTCTGCAGAAAAATGAGTGTTCAAAAGAAATGCCCTATTATGTTGCAGGTGTAAATAAACATCAGTAACAACTAGGGGTTCATACAGAACTGACATTGTCAAAAAATCTAATTCTCATTTCTTGATCATTCCTCAGAAATATGAGCAAAGCCCCCCACCCAGAAAAATCTGAAAAATGTTTTTGGTTACTAGCATGATTTTAGTAGCAGCTACTTGTAATGATGTGCAAATCACCTTCCATTTCAGTCCCAACCAAATATGCAGCCTGACCATGGCTTAAATAATTGAAGGGATTTATTGTTTTTGTAGATGATACTAGCATTCTAGTGTCATCTGAAGTGACACAGACCAGAACCAATTTGACAGACATAAAAGAGTGTCTAAAATCCTGTCCTTATTCTGGAAAAAAGGCAAGAGTCTTCTTATTTTTAAATAAGAGTTTCCTTACTTATTTGAACAAGCTATTCTACTCCACAGTAGTCAATTTCTGCAATGATCACCATAAAATGTAAGTGCAAATAGATATCACAGTTATATGGTATCATAAGTATAGGAAATAATATAGGACATTTGCAACTGTATAGCTTTTTACATGAAATATTATACTGCAGCAAATGTTATTTTCTTTCTCAGCTTTACCATGCATTTCTGGCTATTATGCATCTGTCAAACAACACAGCAATTCTGGATTAGGAAACTGAACGTACTAGGGTATATAAAACAAAGCTCTACGTCCTTAAAAAGAAAGAAGCTTTTGCATATAGGGGAGAGCTTCCTATTTCTGAGAGAAGGTGAAGAGCTGGCACATTCATTTTTAAGCTTAACAATAAATTGAAAGGCAGAAAAAACCCCTGTAATTTCTTTTGTGAAAGATATGTATGGAGAGAAGCCATTTAGAAGCACAGGCAGAGCAATGTGATGGTGATCTGCAGTTGTGATGAGAGCTTTTGGCCCTCTGAGCATACTACCAGCTGCTTATGCAAATTATCAGGCATTTTTCTCATACCTGTGGGTATCCTCCCTTATGATCTGTCTGTACCAACTAAAACCATATTCTCCAGGTACCCTGACACACAGCACTATGTGAAGTGCACATATGCTTCTATCATCAGAGTTAGCAGGGAAATATTCATGCATATGTATCAACTGTCCACTGCTAATTCAGGTGCAAATCAAAATGAAAATAAAATTAATTAGACTTGGAGGAAGACTTTGATTTGATCTCAGTCCAATACAAATCAGAACTAATTCAGCTGAAGCCAGCAGAGTCAGCCTTATACTGACTCAGTGTGAGATCAGGCCCAGGTCCACGGTGTCTGCGATAAAGTTTTTATTTTTGCCTAGCTGAGTTTACGGAACCACTCAATGTTCTTGGTTTCCTTGCCCAGAGAATAGAGATTTCATTACCTGAAAGTGGCAACTGTAAAGATTTTAAAAGCTATCACTGGATATTTTTAGAAGCACACATTTGTCTCCTTTACATTATCTTAGCTACTGGTTGATGCATATCATGTTATATAATTCAGTCAACAAAGGGAGCTCTGAATGGAGTTTTCCTGTGCCAGCACCTCTGCTGAAGTCAGTGTGATTACATTTGCAGAAAATACAGCCTTTTATTCTTTATTTGTATTTTTTTTTCTGTACTGGGACAAATACCCTACTTATTCAATATCAAGTACCAAACCTCTTGTAATCGTCTTGTTTAGGGGACTTTAATTTTGGTTGCCTATCCAGAGGTGCGAATGTGAACTGAAGAGCACAAAAATGCAAAATATTCTTCATATACCACTAGATCATACAAGGCTGGGAATCTGTTTCCTCTCTTGAGTGTAATTACAAGGCATTGTAGGTGTTATGTAGTGCAATCTCATTCGCTCCCACTCACCAGTTTGCAACCCCTGTAAGGTTTGAATTTGTATTTAGTCTGAGGCAGCATTTGGTCATCTTTTTTTAGTATGTGTCAAGGTTTTGCTACTCGGTTACCACCAGGTGGTAGCATTTTAAAACACTGCTCTTATTTCATAACAGCTACCCTGTATTATTTGGCATTTCTTCTGTGGTTTCTTGAAGAGGTTAGTAGAACCTTTAAGAAGGTTGGCATGGTAACCTAGTTTAGATCAAATTGTCATGTGGGCAGTTCAAGAATGAACTAAGATAGAGACATGGAAAGACTTCCATCCAAGGAGAGACCGAAAAGACTGGGACTGTAGGGTGTCCCAGTTTACATTCTCATAATGCAAGAAAAAGAGATTTCAGCATGAGGAAAATGCAGCAGAAGCAAGTCGAGTAAAAAGAAAAGTTTTATTTCCTTTTAATATGATATTAATTGACAGAAGTGATCTTATTCAACTTGGTAAAAGTAAATATAGTTTTCAACATTACTGAGTGTATCTACACAGTATATAAAATACATTGTAATAGAGATATACTTTGATACTTCAAGGCAGAATTCTAACCATTAAACCCCTTCATAAGTAAATTTGCAAAATTCCTTGCATCTGCCCTTGAACCCTTGGTGGGGTTTTTTATACGAATTGAGAGAAAGTATGTGATTTGATGAATCTCTTACAAAATTTTTTTATGTCCACTGGAAGGGTTTTGCGTTAGTGGCTGAAGAGAAGACATAGAAAGTTATTTTCAATCCTACACTGCTGACTCTTCAGCTTATGTTTTAGGCTTTGTTTGATGTTTTTTCCTCCTGCCTACACTATGATCCCACAGAATAATAAAGCTTTTAGTAATGAAAGAATAATGAACCAGAACTGTGACTAGAAATTTTGCTACTTGGAACACCTTTCCCATCAGCTCTTTCTTGCTTTTCTCTGATTGCATTTTATCAGTTCTGGCACTCCAACCCCTTTTTTGCTGCTGCTTAGGTACCCTTTCCTTCTGTTTCTTGCTCTTGTTCTTGACATATTCCCATGGCGGTACAGCCATGCTGAGATGGAAGCCATTTAGATAACAAAGGATGAAATGCAGGCCTCAAGTAAGCAAGTAGAATTCTGACAGTGATAGAAAATCAAAATACATAATTTACACAGGATGTGCAGCAGACAGTAGTTGTGCAGGGATAACTACAGGCTACAGCCTTGGAGAATAGAAGATCATGTTGTGACTTGCTGAAACATTTCATGTAAGTGCATTGCAACTTGAGCAATGATTATTTTTATTGGTAGACACAGTGGTATTGTTATCTGAGAGGATGTACTCAAACACAAATAAGTAATTACGTTTAGCTAAATCTGGCTTAAATCTATTGAATGGTGCTTGTTTTGGCAAAGAAATACGACAGAAACTGCCCATGTGCTTTGGCAATTTTTTTTGCATTCTTTCTGTTAGAATAATTTCCTCCAGTTTTGAAGACAGCTATCTACTTATTTCCATGAATTAGCTGGTAAAGAATAAAATACTGTTGAAAGAGAAGTGACTGTATTTTTAAGTACCCAGTTTCATCAGAGATACAGAGCACTACCTCTTAAGAAGTTTCCCCCACATTTGAACTGTTATGTAAGCTAGCAAGTATTTTGCTCCCACAGCAGAATTTTTCCTTCTTAAAAATAAAATAAGGATCTTACATGTATGCATGTACTGAAAAGTGTTACATTTTCCTTTCTCTCCCTACCAACTAAATTACATTCAGTGTTAGCAAATTTAAAATTTATTTAATGCATTAATTAGAAAAGGGTGTAGTTCTTACTCTGCATTAGGATAAAATGGGTTTTGCCCTCTTTTACCCTTTTCTTTCAGTTAGGAAGCTGAATCTTTTACCTAGTGCAGTTAAAGATCCTGCCTTCTATGTTGCTCCTTCTGGATTGATGAGAATGCAAAAATACTATCTTGAAATTGTATTTTATTTGCAAATTTGTGGAATCCTTAGCCATTCCTATAAAGAATCAAAAATTAGAGACTGAAGTGCATATACATGAATATACACTAAGCCTAATTTAAACTAATGTCCTAACAGCAGAACCAATATTTTAAACTCAATATTGTTTTTATTTTCAAAGATTTATAGAATGGTTTGTGTTGGAAGGAACCTTAATGATCATCTAGTTCCAACCCCTCTGTCATGGGCAGGGGCAATTTTCACTAGGCCGAGTTGCTGAGAGGGTTCCATCCAACCTGGCCTTGAACACTATCAGGGATGGGGCATCCACAAATTCTCTGGACAATTTTAAATTCCTATTTTAAGCAAGAGAAAATGATTGCTTACACCTTTGGCTTGGAGTCTAACATCACCTTTATTCATTACTGGAGTTTCACATTAATCAGTCATTGGATATTGAATGATCTTGACAGGTGTGGCAAAACGCTAATTTCTAACCAATAGTTATCATCCATATTGAGTGGTCTTAAGAGATTTCAGATATCAGTTTAAGACAGGAGATGTGTCTCATTATGTAGCAGGTGGTATTAAAAAAAGTTAGAATTAAAATTAAGATCAAACCCCAAAAGTTCTGGTTTTTCATATTTGCACTCTGGTATAGGTGTCATGTTTTTTCTCCTGAATTAGATACAGATCTTTTATTATGTAAAATAAGCATCAAAGATATTCCTTGGTATTTCAGCACATGTATTAGAGGTAGGTGGCCTTGGCAATTTGTAATATCGTTGCTATAAAAAGAGACTTCTGCTTACAGATACTCTCTTTGAGAATTTATTCAGAGCGGTTTGTTGATGTTGTCATGGTTTTTAACTTGCTCCTTGAAAACTAATTAATCAAGTATAATCATCTGGTTGTGTGAAATATTTATAAACTGTAATTTCCATTGCTGGAAATGTTTTCAGCATCTCAGTATTGTCTCTCAATGACAAGCATAAGGAGAGAGGATGAGAGAGACATATGTATAGGGATCATTTATCCTTCTCCTCAAACCAATGAATTTTCGCTATGAATATTATATTTCTTTAGAGACTACTTTTGAGATGTTGCTATTTGAAGTTTATACCACACTTAGCCTAATTCTGTGCTTATGCTGCTTTTTTTTTCTTCCCTCCTGAAAGAGGGAGTATAATACATAAAACTGCAAATTCCACAGGAAACACTGACTCCAGGAAGATTTTAATTGATTTTGACAATAAAAGAAAGTCTTATTCCTGCCAGCTAATATTGGTTCTCAATATTGTGTTGATGGTGCTTGAAATCATTATAAAACTAAAGTTTGGAGCTTCCCATTTAAATTTTTACAGCATCTACTTGGATATTTAGAATAACTGGAATAATCCTGGGATTAAGATAGGCCTCTTTTGCCCTGGAAAACTGTTTACGAAAACAGCCTACCTTTTGTGGAAGTGCCAGGAATTTGTTGGAGGTAAAAGGCCTTGTTTTGACACCTCTCTGTTGATGTGAATAAATTTTAGATAAGCAGAGAGACAAGACTGTGAACAGTAAACAATATTGCTTTCATTGGTGCAGGCTAATAGAGGTTGGCCTGTAATGAGCAAATCAGAAACACAAACATGAAAATGGTGAAATTGAGGGAAACACTGTATAGATCTGCACTGTTTTCAAATGCCTGACAGCATAGACAAAATGGTGATACTTGAGCTACAGTACAGAGCAAATCCATCCAGGAGTGTTCAACATGGGGACAGAAGGTTTTTCCGTGATGACTGCTCAGTTACATTTACTAGGTGGTCTGATTTATTAGCTGCAAAATGTCAAAATATGTGTAAGAAGTGTACTGAAACAAATTATGTTGTTCAAGACACCTAGATGAAAGAGAACTTGCAGAGTTAAAAGAACAATTCTGTTAAGGTCAAACGAAAGCAAAATTAAAATGTCTTGTTTATACTGAGTAAAAAACAAGTAGTTGATAGAGACGTAAGTAATCATAGTTTTATGGTTATTTTTGCTCACCTATAAAAAAGCAGAGGTTTTGTCATTACCAAAAGAAAAAGCCTATGTGTTAATAAGTAGTAAAAGAAACTAAAAAGCAAGGAGTTAATCAATTTACTTTAGTTGCCCAGGCTCAGCTGCCCACATCAGTTACACTGAGTTATCGAATGACTTTTTGTCCCTAACGACAATTTAATAAATCAGACAAAGCAAAATGTCAGGATTTTAGTGCTAGCTAACTATTTTTCAAGTGTCAGTGGATTTTCTTTGTCTTGTGCAGCATATCTTATTTAGTGTCAGTACCCAACACTTTTATATTAACTTCCAATCATCTTTGAATACAAGCTCCGCCAATCATAATCCAATGCAAACATCTGTATAGGACAACCAGGAGTTCCTTAATTATGGATTGCTTGGGGTAACAGCTGAATCTCCAAACACAAGTAAGGGTGAACACTGCATTTAGCATAGAAAATTAGGCAGGCAGCTATTGAAGTCATCGTTACCATGCTCCTCAGAGTCAAGGACAGTAGTGTCACACTAGTGGGTGCGGGTCAGTCAGTGGTAACAGTACAAATGACTGTACTGGCATAGTTAGAACCTTCACTCAAAAAAATGCCATGCTAGTCAACAGGTGAGCAGTTATTGTCAGACTCAGCCCACTGTGTAAAACTTCTGCCTACTAAAAATTCAAATTAAAAATATTCTGGTACCAACATTTATGCTCTATGAATGTCTTGATGTTTTGTTACAAGACTGGAAGAAAGCTCACTGAATCATTGGGAAGATTCCTAGGGGCTTTAGTGGGCATCTGATCAGGCTTTTTATGAAATAATTGGATTTATGATTTTTTGGCAAACCTCATCTACAAATATAACTGCATAAACTACTCATATTAGTTAATTACCTTTATCTATGAGATTAATGTCTCTCTTTCAATCGCTAGATGACAAAAAGGTTCCCAAGTAATGTTGCTATAGAGTCGTGTGCCTTTTCTCTGGAAGTTCTTTGTCTGTCGAAACCACTGTCTTGAAGTCACACTTGTTTTACGATCATATTTTTAACTCTATCTGAGAGTTTAATTCTTCTTGTTATCTATTTTTGTTAGTATTGTTTTGAAGGTGTATATTAATTCGTCCTGCAACTGAAAGCAAGTATCAGATAATTTCTTTCATTCTTCTGTGCAAGAAGACCTCAATTCAGGACAAAATATAAGCATATATTATTGGTTTCTAAAAATTCTGCGTATGTCATTTCCAAAAAATGGCATGAAATAGCTTTGATTTTTGTCAGGTAGAAGGGAATGAAGTTGCTTTAAAATAATAAAACTACACCAATACATACACAATATATCAAAATATAGACATTGTATCAAGATCTGTTTGTAGCTGAAGCTTTACATTCTGGGGAAAAAAATTACAAAGCAAAACATGAGGGAAAGTGATCTCCTATGTGTACATGTCCAAGATAGATAAAACTATTTTTATTTTACATTAAAGTTTTAAAAATTTATCACTTTCTAAATCTTACAAGTTAAAGATATTTTGGATGAACAAATACCAAAATATTAATACCTCACAACAAATATACTTTCAACATGACTTTCTAAGTACATTATTTTTTTTCCATAACAGCATGTATAATTCAAGGTGCATTTTACAATTTTAAAAATATCCTTTAATCCTTTAACAAAATGCATACAAAATATTTCACTGTACGTGCATGAATTAAAAGAGATAAGAAAATGTTTCTTGTGGATTTGATATGAAAATCAGTATCAACCAACCTTAATGGCTGCAGAGCAAAACGCTCAAAAAAAAATGAATGCCTATGTTAAAATTACCTTTTCAACCATTAATCTTGTGCATATTGATTTAGTATTTCTTCCATGTTCACTATATCTGTATTTCTATCTGTGGTACTTTTTCATTGGACCTTAGTGCAAGCAGTGAAAGGGGCAGTGATGAATTGGTTTACTCATCCCTCCTTTAGAAAATCTTTGCTGCATTTACACGTCACTGGCCTTATCCTCGATATGTATAAACACTGAACAATTATAAATGTGATAGAAATTCATCTCAAGTGGTCCAATTTGCAATTTACTCCTTCAGATATTTTTTGCTCTCTATTTGTTACATGAAATGGGATTGAGCCAGAGTAGGAAATAAGTCAGACTATGATCCTGCAATTATCTTCTCCCCCAGTACACTGGTTCAGTGAGGAAGTTTTGTTTCGAGAAAGCTCCTTATCTTTGGAATACCTTAAGAACAAGCTTGAAAGCTTTCAGAACTTGTGGGAAAATTACAAGAACATCAAAAGACATTGTGTTGTGTAGAATATTGTAGTCCAACAGGTCTGCTGGAGATGCACTCTTGAGTAAGACAGCTACAGAGAGAGGTGGCTGGTGTGACATACTTTGTGGGCATATTTAGGTTTTGTCAGCAGTGTGATACACAGTAGGACAATTTAACTGAGTTGAGTTCTCCCCCACAAAAAACAACCAAACAAAAAACCCAAACCAAAACAACCCCCCCTCCCCCCAATAAAAATACTGAATGGATTCTCTGGAAAAAAAGTATATTTGTGAAGGTAGGCAGGAGGGGAGTGTGTGTTTACCTTGGTGTGGCAGCTGCATACCTAGACTTGTGGAAAACCTTAGAGGAAGGGAAGGGGTGGGTTTTCTTACCCCAGGAACAACTCAGCATATTCAGTAGAAGAGAAGCTCCAGAGGAGTAGCAGGAGGAGAAGCAGCATCTAGACAGGATGGCTCTGGAAGGAAGCAGAGGTAAGGGCTAAGGAGAGCAAAGTCAAAGCTGATATTCAGAGAAGAAGGAAAGAAAGCAATAATCCATAAGTGTGAGGAGTTGAATTGGTGTCTGCGCTGTGCAGGAGGCTGCAAGAGCTGCTTCACTGGAAAACAGTGCTACTGAGAAGGAACAACCTGGTAAGAACAGTGGACAGAAGAAAGATAAGCTTTCAAGCCTACTATTTAGTCTGTCAGTCATATCAGAAACAAGCTTTTCCTGTGTAGAGAGGCCTCTAATAGCCTGTTCTTCGTATGATGGAAGAAGACACAACCTTAGATGTTAGAATCACTTGGAGCCCTCTCTTCAAAAAAAATAGTTGTTTGAACAGATGCTTTGGGATGGCTATTGGTGTCAGGCAGCCTCACGAGAAAAAAGCCTGTATCCTTGGCCACCTGTGAAATCTGAAGAACGAAGAACTTTTCCTACCAGGACAGGATCCAGGGGAAGTCAGAGAAGAGACAGGTCTCTTTGGTGGATAGAAAGGGCAACCAAGAAAAGAACCTTCTCTTTTCTGCAAGAAGACAAAACAGCAGCCAAAACCTTATTTTCACTTGGGAAAAAAGGTGGAAGACAAAATTGGGATTCTTGGCTGCCTATAATCATGTTATTTGTATCAGTATTTTGTTATGACCTGCACAATTTCACTTGGGTTGTAGCCAATTATACTGTCAGATAAGAATGCATTTATGTGCATTATTTTTGGTTGTTTTGAAGTCTGTTTCATTAACTCTTAACATTGCTGATAATAGACATACTTAATTTTAAAATGCTGTTGGCCTCTATACCACCCTGCACAGCAGCAAACATGTTCCCATTACTATGCAGTTCAATAGGATAGTAAAAAGTGAATTTATTGATCTCTGGAACATAAAAGGTGTAAGGACAATGTTCTGAAGCAAGGCAGGTATACACAGAGATGAAAAGATGTCAGATGCGTGATCAGTGCTAATGACCTTGAAAAATGCGATGGCATGGCCATGGCTGTGCTCTCAGAATCAGTTGCCAGCCATCTTTAGAGTATGAGTTTCATGCATTCTTATAGATGACAGTTGTTTGACATATGTACATAAACCAATTAAATAAGAGCATAGACCATGAACATTCAGAAATCAAAATAATTATGACAACTGAATGTAAAAATTCATAGCAAAGATACATATTTTACAGTGTTAGCATCTGACAAATGCAGACTGAACTTGAGCAAGTCAGTGAGAGGTGTCAGTGACACAGACTAGCTGTAAAGCAGTGATTCAGAAGTTAGTTTTGCCCTTCACCTGCAAAAAGGGAATTCTATCCAATTATCTTCATCCATAAAAACTTGAATGGACACAGGTGCCTAATGGGCATTCCCAGCTTAAGTCACCTAAGCTCCAGGGAGTGATGCCTCTCAGACTCAGCAGGTAAGCTCAGATCATTCTTGATGCATGTTTGTGAAATTTTTATCTTTCATAGGTTTCTCAATCTCTGCACTGACAGTACAACTGGTCTAAATTCCCTCATTTTTCTATCTGAACCACCCTATTTATACCAGGTCCTTAATTTTCAAGTTGTTACCATATGGAAGCTAGGTGAGTCTGAATGGCTCTCAGATCTTATACCTTTTCCCTCTAAATCTTTAGGCCCTAAATGATCCAAGAGAGAACACTGTGGTTGGTTTGTGAAGGAAGAGATAATTTTTTTCAGTCTGAATATGTTCACTGAGATTTTAAAGACACTCAAATTGTCCTCTAGGATGCAAACGTTCAGGCAGCTTTAGAAAAAGCCATCATCATGCATTCCATATATAATTTAATATATAATATAAATACATTTTCAGAATTACAAAAGGACTGGTCAAGCTTCTTCAGCTAGGTAGAGACCCAGATGGCTAAAATCGTATTTGGAGTGGAGCAATATGCTACCCATGCCTCATCACAGCCAAAATTTCTGTTCTGAAAATGCGAAGATGATGGAGAAGCTGCTCATGTTGACTTTGTATTTGTTACTGGAATTCCAGCCTGAACAGTTCCCAGATGCCCAGTGGCTTTGTAGGCCCTTTGCTCTGACATACGAACATGAAACTCTGTCAGCATTTTTCTCAGCTGGAGCAAGCAGATAGAGGACAACAAAAATTCTGGTTCACGCTGTTCTGAATTTTGATGTGACTTCAGAAGTGTGGAACACCAGGTCTGAAGTCTGGAATTTAGAGAGACCATCAAAAAGTTTCTTTAGTAGACTTTGTCTCAAGATTAAAATATTTAGAGTTAGGGTCAATTTCTGTGATTGGGTACTGCCATGCTGGGTAGCTCACCACTTCCTTACAGCCAGTGGGAATCAACGTAATAGATTGAGAGGAAACTTGAAAGCAGTTCAGCTGATCATGTCCAGCCTCACATCTGATTTGTGCACCAGAAGGTCACAGCCCTTCCAGAAAGCTGCTGTTTTAGCCCCTGAAGATGGCCTGATAATACTGGTCATGCTGGTGGATGCTTGTACTAGAGCAATGAAATGGCACAGTGGTTATGCCTAGAGAGAGATGAATTACAGTTTAGGTTCCACTGACTACATTACCTAGTGGTTTAATTTAACTTTGTGGACACCTATGGCAATTTGAGACGCCATAGGGTACCCCCGTAGGTGTAACATGGGAAAAATGTGAGATTCATCCCCTTTAAGGAAGATAGGAAGAACCTGCACAGGAGACTCTAGGTTAAGTAAAATCTTACTGAACAAACACAGTGATCCTCAGATCTCTCTTGTGGGAGTCACCAACGCAGATACCAATGTATACACAGCTGAATTTGAACTGAATCTTTCCTCTTGTCTGACCCTCCTTACAACATGGATGAACTTGGACAGGATTTGAAACCCAGCTTCATAACTTTTCTCCACACTGTAATGTTTACTCTAGAAAGATATGAACCTGTTCAAAATGTTCAGGTGGTGGAACAGTTCTTCTTTCATGGGTGACATGACATTAGGAAGATGTTGTGAGCTCTTTTTGAAGCAATACTTGCAAGATATTTGAGGATAAGATAATTATGTACGCAGAATATATTTAGATTTCTAAAACTAAGTAAGCTACCATGACCTTCTTCCATAGTCAATGTAAAGAAATAAATGCGGGAGAATCATTTCACTGTAAAAGAAGCTTATGGAACAGGTAAAATGAATTACTTTCTGCAGGCACCTATATTTCTCTCTTGACTGAAAAAGTACAGAAACTTCACTAGCTTACAGTTAACCATCTAATATTCTACATGTCAAAGTTAGGTAAAATAAATCCCAACTTTGCTTCTTCTTCATTAAGAGCAAGATATAATGAGAGGGAAATCTGTGAAGACTGCTTTTTACAGATGGGGAACTCTGTGTCTAGCTCTATTTTAACATTATTTCAAAGTTATATTCCAGAAGAAATAGGCTCAAAGACCACTTTCAGTCATGCAAAAATAAAATTCACTGTTTTTAGCAGAAAGACAAATAAAATAGTGTTTAAGTTCATTGGTCACATCACTGTATCAATTCTAAATTGGATTGGAAACCTGAGGTGGTCTCTGCCCACCTCCTACAGGGTAGATTTTATAGACAAATATTAATTTCACAGAAACCACTGTCACCACTGTTCGCCATCCAGCTGAGACAGTGAAATTGAGCTGGGAAAGAACGAGCTATGGTATCAAGGAGAGGCTTGATAGACATTGCATTACCATGCCTCTATGGTGACTTTTCTACTGCTGTCCCTACTCTGTGAAACAGAGGGCATCAGTCTTTAGTGTTGTCAGCTGAGCTATTGCATCATACTGTGTAAATCATAGACTGGGTAAATTGCGTTTCTTCTTGTCCTTCAGCACTTCAAAAACATAATCAGACCACTAACAAGAGTGCTTAATTTTATTTTTTATTTCTTTATTAGTGCCTTATGGCTGGTATTTAAATATGCATTTAAACATAAATGAAACATAAAGGAAAAACTTCCAAACATGTTTTTGTGTGATCATTATTCCTTTTCAAAATACATTCTGAAATAATATCTTCCAAACCGTGATTTCAAAAGGCCACATAATAACCTGCCAGAGTGATATATTTGATATCTTCATAAGAATCTGTTTTGAACATTTTGTGTAAGCTAGAAAACAAAAATTCATACAATCATCAGCCATCAATATAATGTAGCAATCTCATGCAGGAAGACTATATTTGAATGTACCTTTAAATATTTTCCCAAATATATCAATAATTAATTGCTAACACCTGGCAGGATCCATCTGGCAATATTCATTCATTATTGGTTGTCTGAATACTGATTTAGTTAAGCCTTCAGATGCAAGATTGTGTATTGGTGGTTTCTACTCAATATGTAAACCCATGAATGTCTGTATATCAACATCAAAAGCCAGGTGTTACTCAGATACATATATACAAAAACCCAAACAAACGAATACTGCAAACAGTATCTCAGACTTGCTTTCAATAAAATTGGAAATAAATATATATAATACATGATATTCTAAGAGTTAGTTGTGTTCTTTATTATAAATCATTTTCTTATGAGAATATTTTCAGTAAAGGACATCCAATTTACATTGAAATATCCATTTTTTACTGTACTACCACACTATACTATATATTCTATCATAAATAACAAACTACTGTTTTTGTAGACCAGATGAAAGACAATTTCATTTTTCAGTAAATAGCATTATTTCCAAGTAGTGAGCACTTACCTTGGATAATGAATTTTTATTAATGATATATTTGCCAATTAAAGGGTGATTAACTGTACATACTCAATATTCCAGGGAACTATCTTCCAAACTCACTAACTGCCACAACTGTGACAGCATTTTGATAGTAATGTTGGTTTTTGCTCCAGCATCTTTATCCTTAAAAAATACTCTGATTGTAAAAATCATGCAATTATTAATTTAAATTGGAAGAAATTCTTTACTTTGAGAGTTATGAGGAATGGAAACAAGTTGTCCAGGGAGGTTGTGGGTGCCCCAAACCTGGCAGTCTTCAAAGCCAGGTTGAATAAAGCCTTTAGCAACCTGGCCTGCTGGGATGTGTCCCTGCACATGGCAGGGGGGTTGGGACTAGATGATCTTTAGCATCCATTGCAACCTTTTAACATACTACGATTCAGTGAAAATATAATTAATATAATTAATGAAGAATTAAGTTATGAGAATATCATTAGCGTCAACCTGGTTTTACTGAATACAGATCTTAGAAGAAACAGGATACTGTATTTTGCAGGATACTGTATTTTGCAGTCATAATAATGGTTATAATTTCCGTTACACAGAAGGTAAAGTGCTTTTGAAAGGTGTTTGACTTGATACCTGGTGACATTAGAATACTAAATTAATACTTGACTATTATAACAGAACACACGTCAAATGGATTAAAGCAGATTCTCTGACAATTCCCAACCACCTGTACTTGAGGTTTCCCAGGAGTGCTACAGAAAATGCTATTGAATGCTTAGTGAATAAGCCGGAAATAAATATAAAATTGATAAAAATAACATCTATTTTATTGTTGAAAATAAAATGTATTTTAAAAGAGTGTTGATTAAATAAAACTTAATAAAGTGACGAATAAGGATGAATCTATGTGGCCCTATTGAAACAACCCAGATTTTTTCAGTAAGTGGGAGCCTTCAAACTAAATGTGTTTTAAACAGTCAAACTATATAGCTAAGACCAGTGACTGCAGACTGCTGTGGGTTATAGTTTATGTACTTTGGACAACAATGACTCAACTAGCATATGGCAATCGTAATGCCCACAAAACACAACAAATGCAGCTGAGGTGACATAAAAGCAAAAAGAAGGATGCAGACAGGAAGGATGCAGGCACTTCAGTGATTTAGCAAAATCTGTGGTGCTAGTAATAGTGTTTAGTGACCAGAATTTTTTAACAAGTTCTTGAGAAATCAGAGAAAGTGTAAAAAGTAATCTGAAACATTACTTCAGAGTCAGAGACAACGTCTTAAGAGGAGGAAGTTGAAGAACTTTCTGTAGTGGGTTTGTTTGCATTTTTTACCTTCTGTGAGATAACAATTAGGAGGAATACAAAGCAGGCTCTAAACTTAAAGAATATAAAGAAGTTTATTAACAGAACTAAAAGAGGAAAAAAAATACTAAGGGTCAGAATAAAGCTTCAGAACACTTCTCCTCCCCTCCTCCCACTTACAACATAAAGACACAAATTTAGGATTATTTTAGTCAGTTTATCACCTCTGTAATAGTCTTTCATCAGTTCACTTAGGGAGAGGAGTCTCTTTTGCCCATGCTATGGGGCTTTTCCACAGTCACAGCACAACAGCCGCCCGGGATGGTTTTCTGTTGGTACGTGTGAGTTCCTTCCCTCGATTTACAGCTTTCCCCACAACCGTTTTCGAGGGTTCAATCTTAGCTAATGGAGTATATTTTAAGGATGAGCGATTCAAGAGCAAAAG
>VZTD01003765.1:3077673-3271147 GCA_013397725.1 Rhagologus leucostigma | reverse complement strand
GGCCACGGCCCCGGCCCCCGGCCAGGCCTCCGCGGTCAGGCCCAGCCAGGCCCGGGCAGGCCCAGCCCGGCCCCCGCCGGGCCGAGCGGGCAGCCCGGTGTCCTGTCCCAGGACTGGAAGCGAGAGAGAATCCTCGCGTCTCCTCAGGGTTTATATATGTAAATTTCGGAAAGCGCCATTGGTGTAAATGACTGTCCATCAAGTTCAGGTTCAAACCACCACACTTTCACACTTGCAGCAGAAGAAATTCCACAATAGTTATGACAAAATATTTTCACTGTAAAGTGTGAGCAATCATTGAAATAGGCTGCCAGGAGCGGTAGTGAAATCTTTGTCCTTCAAGGTTTTCAAAACTTGGTTGGACCAATCTGACCAGCATTCATGAATATACCCCTTTATAAAGCAGGTGCTTGGACTAAATGAGCTTCAGTGTTTCCTTTCAAACTAAATTCTTATATAATTCAGACATTATATAAATTCACTCTTTATTTGTTGTGAATAAAAATATCTTCATATGCAGGAAATCCTATATACAAAGTGTATCTTTAATTTGACGTACAAAGATAAAAGGGACACTCATGGTAGAGAATTAAAATGAAAGATGTCAGACCTTTTAAATTGTAAGGATGATCAGTAGTTACAAAGAACATAATGGAAAATATTGGATCCTAAGTGTCTTCATGTTTTCACAGAAGGAATGGATTTTCTTTGATTCACAGTATACCCATGCCTCAATCAAACATCAGTTATTAGATTTCAAAGGGAAATAACTGGATGCAATTTGTAAAATTCTATTATCCTCAATCTGCAGGATATGTTGGGTGACATACGGGTCTTTTCTATCTTCAGAGTTCACAGAACTAAAGACCTTTTATTAAACAGAGAGTGAAGCGGAACCTAAGGAGTAGAATAGTTTGGAACCCAATAATCAATGTTCAGAGGGCTATTCAAGTATACAGCAATCCTCAGAATTTCAGGCGGTATACACTCATATTATTGTGATGCCAGAGAAGAAAATTAGAAGTCTCTCTCTGTACAGAAGAAACAAAAACTTTACTTGTAAAACAGAAGTGGTTTATGGGTAGGGCCTGTTTCACTGTCCCTCAGTGAAAACCTATGAATTTGAACCATGCTATAAAATTCTGTACTGATGGGTGTGAGGACTCAAAGAATGCAGTTAACTTGTCTCAAAACACTCTCAAACAGGGAAGTTCCCATAAGATAAGGTACCACAACAGGCACAGATGGCAAACAGGAAGGCATTAATTTCAGGCCTAAATGGAGGTGAGAGCTTTAGAATTAGCACACCAGACAAGATTCCACTGTGCAAACTGTGGGAAAAGAAGAGACACAAGAGGAAGAGGTGATGAGGCCTGGTGAGGCAGATCTGGGTAGCTTATCCAGATAAAAAATTCTGCCATAACAAACTGTNATGGGTAGGGCCTGTTTCACTGTCCCTCAGTGAAAACCTATGAATTTGAACCATGCTATAAAATTCTGTACTGATGGGTGTGAGGACTCAAAGAATGCAGTTAACTTGTCTCAAAACACTCTCAAACAGGGAAGTTCCCATAAGATAAGGTACCACAACAGGCACAGATGGCAAACAGGAAGGCATTAATTTCAGGCCTAAATGGAGGTGAGAGCTTTAGAATTAGCACACCAGACAAGATTCCACTGTGCAAACTGTGGGAAAAGAAGAGACACAAGAGGAAGAGGTGATGAGGCCTGGTGAGGCGGATCTGGGTAGCTTGATAAGTGGTATCCAGATAAAAAATTCTGCCATAACAAACTGTAAGAAAAGGAAGCAGCTGCTTACACACATGCCATCCCAAGTTGTGGGAATGGCATGTATGCCTTGTGGATACCTGAGACTTGGACTGTATAAAAGTGGTACCTCCAGAAGAATATGTGGAGGACCCTCACCACCCAGAACACCAGAAGAAGGAACACATATGGTGGTGATATCTTTTGCTTAATCTCTCTCTCACTCTCTCTTCCTCCCTCCCCCCTCCCCTTCTTGTTTCTCTCTCCCTCTCTCTCTCTCTCATTTACTGTTAAATAGAATCTGCACTACCTTAATTCAGGCAGAAGCATCTCTTAATAATCAGTCATTAGCATTATTTCAGTGCATCATAATACTATTTTGCTGTCAGAAGTGGGATCCTAACAATGAGCCCAATATAAACATATAAGTGATTATCATAAGGAATAAACATTACCAGACAGCAGCATTTTCAGACCCTCACCTTTTATCCCCTCCATAGTGCTAGACTTCCAAATATTGCCTCTTTTTCCTTTCAGACTCAAAATCCCGCTATGTTTTAATGTTGCTTCTGAGAACTTTTCTTGTGAATCAACATGAAGTTTGTGTTATGAATGGATGATGTGGGTTTAAATGAGTCCCTGCCTTTTTCCCAGGCCTCTGGCAGCAGGCAGTAGATTTATTGAGGTGGCCAGCACCCCAAGACCCACTGTCATTCGTAAGTTCTTTAATAATGGCTGATTTAGTCAATTATAGAATTAATTATGTATTTAATAGACACAAAACTAACAGACATAAGACTTAAAACAGACTATTACTACACAAGAATAAGACAAAAAGAGGACAACTAATATTATACACACGGGTTTAAAGGTAGCATTTATTTTATGGCTAGTGAAGAAATAATATGACTTAGGATCCAGTGTATCTTAGCATCCAATTCCTGGTGGAGAACACATCAAAATCCTTTCCCTCAATTCCCAGGAAAGCAACCGCAGAATCTGCGTCCAGACCCCAGGAAGAATTCTTGCATACTTTCAGGGCGTGTGGGTAGAAGGCTTCTGCCTCTGATAATTATGTGGGCTTTTATAGACATAAGAACTGTGTATTTTGGTCAAGAGCATTTATTTTTCTTTCATCTCTTTCCACATTTGCTTTCCAGACTAAGATGTTGATTCTTAGCTGGGGGCCTGAGCCCTTCTGGTGCCAGAGATGACCCCATGCTGGGCCTGTGACCCACCCGAGTTATCTCTTGCATATGCACCAACCATCTGTGGTAGAGAGGAGGCAGACACATCCTGCCACAGTTTGTTTCCCTTAACACTTTTGCAAACAAAATTTCTTTTTTGACTTGTGTTTGTGGATAACAAATAAGAGTGAAAAGATGATGTGATTCAATGTCTTTGGGAGATGTTTGAAGTTTTACTTGTTTGGCACATCTTGAATTTTTTTCTGTAGGAAACAGCATTTTTCATTTGTAAACAGATATACTGACATGACTTCCAAAGAAGCGTAACATAATTTTGTCATGCTACAGTAGCAAAACCTACACTTTCTGAGAGTATAGTCTTTGCATGTATTCAGAGTTATCTCTGTGAAATGCTATTATAAATAATTAAGTTACTATTTTTGCTCTTCTTAGGGACTGGCACCAATTAGTTTGACTAGTAACCTCCTCCAAAAAAGGGAATTAAACTTATGTCAATGTTTTCTAAAGTATGATTATTAACCTCTGTACTAATTCATCTGGCAAACCAATAGAGTATATGCTGTACTTCAAATATTAATTTTCTTTGAACTTTTTTTAACCAAGTGCTGCCTTTGGCGCTGTGTTTAAAGTTGTAAGGATTGTGTTTGGCTATCTTAATTAAAAGTATTCAATTAACCCAAACAAAGCTGACTCTGAAGCCTAAAACATTTCCAAACCTGATGAATGATTGCAAAGTAAATAATGATTGAACGAAGAATAATTGATTTTTTTCCCCTTGAAATCTTAAATTAAAAAAAATTATTTATTTTCTTATTAAGTAATTTTGCAATTAAGGAAATATTTAATTGCTAGAATGACACTTGGTAATTAAAGAGAACAAGACTATAACACCATTGCAGTAGAAGGCATGAGTATCTATGAAATCTTTCTGAAAATTTTATCTTTTTAGGATGAGATATTATACTGCAGGGTTTTTTTGTAAGGTCTTAAATCTCTTAAAGCTTTTGTACTACTACAAGGTCAGATGATTTATTTGTCACTGGATGGTATTTCCTAGACCACTGTGTCCTGTGTTAAGTAACGTGCCCTTCTGTTGTCTGCCCTTCAACACTCAAAGTCATAGAACACTCCGAGTTGGAAGGGATCCACAAAGATCATCAAGTCTGACTCCTGGCCATGCACAGGACAGCTCTAAGAATCACACCATGTGCTGAAGAGCATTGTACAAATGCTCACTCACAGCATGGGCAACTCCTGGAATGCCCTGAAACCTCTTTTCCCACCTTGGAGACCCAGATGCAAGGATCCCTGACTCTCCTCTTCTACCTCTCACTCTCTTTACACCAGTTTTCCAATCCCATGTTGCTGTAAGGCTTTAATGTACCTTCATGCATGTGCATATTCACATTTCCAAATTCTTAAGGAATTTTCCTGATTCAGTAGGAAAGTTAATTGTGCTGAGGAGCAAACTTATTTGGAATGATTTGTGTGAGGGAAGAACAGGTTCAGTAGACCACAGGAATGAGATATTTCCATAGGAGACAATGAATGTTCCTTAAATTCTTCCTCAACTTCTTGACAGAGCTAGAAAGCTTTGTTTGAGAAATGCTTCCATGGAGAGATGCTCATCTCCTCCAAAACACAGAAACCCAGTAGGCAGATGACAGGAAAGGAAAGAAAGAGTAGAAGCAGACTTCTCCTCATTTCTCAAGTCATGTTTTCCTGGTCATAGTTTCACAAAGTCCCATTTTTCTGACTTAAGTTTTGACTGTCCAACAGTCCACACAAGAGTGCAGCTGGTGACACTTAGCTGTACTGGAGTGAGAAATTAGCTGATGATTTGAGGAAATGTTGTGGGCTAATTCTTGTGTGGAGAGAACCGAATAGTGAACTGATTAAGGGGATTAACTCTGTGAGATTAATTATAACAAAGAGCCATGAATCTAAGAATATATTGGGATGTGTATTGGTGCCTAAAGCTTGGAGTTTATGGGATGGGAGTAAATGAGCAAAAGGAACTCTGAAAAATAGGAAGGAAAAGAAAGTAGTTGAAAAATAATTTTAAATTTTTCCCTCAGCAAAAGGATTGATTTCACATGCAAATATGTATTTAAAATTCCACTGTCCCCAAGAGACTTCTTGAGTTAAATTTGTACTATTTTTTCCTCTTAGTGATCTAGACTGAGAAACTTAATCTCAAATTTGAACTTAAAGTTCAGATCTCACTGCTGCATTAATGTAAGTCCACATTGGCATGGCTAAATCGGTACTTAAAAAAAAGAGTTAAGTATATATTTGATTCATTTGATTTTCTCCATGGCCTTTCTTAAAAGAACTACTCTTAATTTTCACAAATGAGGCAAATGCCCAAGGTTTAATTGGTGTCTACAAGGAAGCTGGAATTTAGGTTGCGAAAAGATACCAGCTGCAGAAGTGAGAAAAAAAGAAAGAGTATGACAGTACTGCGATATTTGCTGCCTAACTTGTGCCAGTGTGAGCCAGTAAAGACCCTAATTGCCTTGATATAACTCCTTTCCAAGGGCAGTAAAAGTTGTAATGAGAATATACTGTGTTGAGCTCAGTTCTTTTTCCTTAATATTTTTAAAATTTACTTTCCAATTGCAATGTTTTTTTACGGACAGCTGTCTGAAAACTAAATCCCATTTACTATGACATATTGTCTTCAAAATATTTCTTCTCCATCAAAGTACTGATTTATTGACTCTGAACTGATATTTTCATGCTCTCTGCACAGTGCCTCAAAAATGGTCATGAGTGCTATCTTTTCATTAGGCCCCATGCTCTGAAGGGGTTCAAAAGAGGCCTTGTTAGTCCTCGTGTACTGAAAAGCCAAGTAGTCTCATAACAACTAAATTATGCCTTTAAAATAATGTTTCATTTAAAGGTCTACATAATTTGGGTGTGAGAACTTACAAAACTTTGTGCAACTGCAGAAACTGATTATAAGAATGTATCTAGTAAGCCTGATTCTGCTCTGTGCTTTGAAAAATCATGCCCTTCTGTATAGTGGGAATTATCTTCCTGCAATCTACATGCTGCTATAAAGAGCAGAATATATTTAGCTACCTTTTATCTTGTAGAAAAAAGGTATGTCTTCAGTAAAAGCAGGTCAAAAAGAGGTTAGAAGCTACAGCTTTGGGAGGAACATTAGCCTGGAATTTAGTTCTTTCATATCACAAAAGTGCTCCTTAATTTCTCAGTAATACAGAGCTATCCAGAGAGGGAACAATATTCTGTTCTCTGGTAAAGCTGTTGTCTTAGAGGAAACAGAGGGCTGGTGGTAACAGAAAAAAGTACAGGATAAAGAGTCCACCTTGTACTATATGTAATTTTAACTCTTCCAGGAGAAATTGCTGTACACTTTGAAATCTCTGCCTTTACATATTTCCAGCTCTCTGCCAGGTGCTGATAGTGAGGCTCAAAGATTTCTGGTAACAGAAACTGAACACTGTAGGTATTGTGCTGAGTCTGAAATCAGGTTTAAAACAAAAATGAAGTAGCAGATGTGGGTTTAACTAGATTTCATTATGTTTCATTAGGTTTTGCACTTCAATAATCTTTCATAGACCACTCCTCAGTAGAATAGAAGGCTTAAATCTATGAGGCATTGGGATACAATTAGCACTCTTAGAAGGAGCTAGAATAGAGAAGGTAATACTATTGGGCCCAGAGGATTAGGATGCACCTAATGCCTTGCCTACTCCATAAATCCTTCTGGAGTGTCATCAAACTTGCAATTATAGAACATGATTATTTATGCAAAGTTTCACTTCCCATATTACATTCCAGTCATAAGCAATCATACTAAAAATTTTTGCTATTGTGAAAATCATGCTCCTCTACCCTGAAGCACATACAAATATACCTTCTGTTCTGTTTAGGTAGAAAGACTGAAACTAAAGTATTAATTGTCATCTAAATTGTGTCTTTCTGCCCCACAAATTTAACACATTAGATTGTCATGACTTGGGACATTTCTGAAACACAAAAATAACTTCATGGTTTTGGTATAGTCCATAGACAATAAAATTGTGAAAAAGAGAATTTGGTCTTGTTGTAGCTTCAGGTTTGCTGAAAACATTTAATGTATTATAGGGCCTTAGTGTTCATTATGAAAACTGTACAAATACGTTGAAACTCTATAGAAAAATGCCAACCATCCCTTTGGTATGTGTAACAAAAACAGACTGAAGTTAGGTGCTGATGAATTCTTACACCATATTAATGTAGAATATCCTAAATACAGAGTTATGGAATCACAAAGTCAGTGAATGGTTGGGGTTGGAAGGGACCTCTGTGTGGGAACCGACAGCTTTTCTGAAAGTCTCACAGAGCTCGACTTGGGCACAATCACTGTGTACCCATGAGAATTTGGTCTGTACCCTTGGGAATTGTAACATCAACAGAAGCAAGAAGCATAAACAACAGAAGGAGTGTGGACACCTGCAGAAGGGAGTAGAACTGGCTGATATGTCACAAGAATGTATGCTAGTTATAGACAACCAATAATATTGTGTTGTAGTTGTAGTTAACCAATAGTAAATGGACATGTAACACGAGTGCTAAGAAATTGTATAAAAGAGGCTACGTGTTATTAAAGAAAAGCTTTTTTACCCAGAGCAGTTGGTGTGTGTGTGTGAGTGTGTCGTGACCATCTGCGACACCTCTGAAAATCCTCTAGTTCAACTCCCATGCTCAAGCAGGTTCGCCTTGAGCAACCGCACGGGATATATCCAGGCAGGTTTTCAGTACCTCCAGAGAAAGAGACTCCACAGCCTCTCTGGGCAGTCTTTCAGTGCTCTGTCACTCTCAAAGTAAGCAAGTTTTTGCTCATATTCAGATGGAACTTCCTGTATTCCAGTTTGTTCTCGTTGCCCCTTGATCAGTAGCTGGGCATTGCTGGAGAGAGTCTGGCCCATCATCTTGACACCCACCCTTACATTTGTATGCATCTTTGGGATAAGAAGATAGAAGGTGAATCCAGGTATGGAAGTCTCAGCTAAAGGAAGCTGGGTGCATGATGAAGATAATGCCCCTTTTCAGAGAAGCAAGTACTTCTTAGACAAGTAAAATGAACTTACATCAAAGACCATTAATTAGATGAAATTAGTCTTTGGTAATTCCAAGAAACAGAGATTTTTTCACATATTTCCAGTCCTTACTGAGCTATATTCAAGATATAACATTCAAGTCCTCAGCCCCAGATTTATTGAGAAGAATATATTACTAACACATCGCTACTGTCATCCTGTGAGGAAAATTTTGAAAAAAATAATGCTTTGTAAATTTTTTTCTTTTTAATTTCCTTCATATTAAAACTTTGCATCACACAGAGGCAGTAGAATGGACTGGGTGACCATGTAATGTCCAAACCTGTATTTCTATGTTTATTAGAGCTATTTAGGTAAGCATATTTAGGTTGTCCATTGATGGTTTTGTTATAAGTTAAAAAAAGTTTACCAAAAAAGAAAATTCAGCTACACATCACTAGCTGTCCAGTTGTTAATCAATATTGATTAATGAGTGACATCTATCACAAGTGATAATTTCTTTTTTAAATAAAAAATATTGCAGCTTGTAACTGTAATAATTCATACCAGTCATTTGGCAAAAATATTTTGCTTCATCTCTAAATCACTACTCTACCACTGTCTATCTCAATAGCTCTAAGCAATGGTCAATAAAGAATCATCTTATTAATTACTGTTAGCTAAGACAAGAATGCGAATGGCAGTATAAACACAGATTAAGTATTTATGTTCTTCTGTCTGACAATGGCAAGTGGTAGATATCTGAGAAGAGCTGGGTAAATTAGTGATGCTCCCTGTACTATTCAGTTTTTTTATATTGCTGATACATTCTCACATCTGCAGGGACATTTCTTTCATAAAATCGATTTCCTCAAACCTTACTCAACAAGGGAAAACTTGCTCCTAATAAAGACATTAAATCATGAAGTATTTGCACAGAGGAGTTCTGAAGCTATGCAGCCTTGAAAGGTTTCTTTCTTATGTTAATGACCTTTAGAAAGGAAGACAGGCTAGAACAGAAATCAGTTATATCCCACACAGGTATCTTTAGGACAGGTATGCTTCTGATCCATGACACACACTATATTTTTAGTTAGAAATAAACCACATGATCAAAAATGACACAGCCCGTCCTTTATATCCAAGATTAATACCTTATCATAAGGTATATGAACAGCTCACCAACAATTTATTTTTACATTACTGATGAAAATTGAAAGGACCAAAAGTCACAGGGTTATTAAGCCTTTTGCTATAAAGCTAGGAATTAAAAAAAACTCTTCGATTTAGTAAGTTAATCTAATTAATGACGCAATGCATCGCTACTGATATTGGCCAAATACCTGCTCTAGTTTTCTGCTGTCTCTACAAGTAGAGACTTTTCTGGAATGAGAAATATTATGTGGATAAGTCTTTATTACTTGATTGAACTATTTTAGTATGATAATTAAAAAAAAAAGATTAGTTCTTGTTGAAGCACAGATACATTTAAAAAGTCTATTAATAATCGCAACTCTATAAAGAATTAATAAGAAATATTATAGAGAAAATGGGATAACTCTTTTCTACATAGAGATAAATCTGGTTCAAGACAGACAAGGAACTACTGTAGAGGGTCCAGGGAAGGGTTATGAGGATGACTAAGGGACTGGACCATCTCTCCTTTGAGGAAATGCTGAGGGAGCTGAGCCTGTTTAGCCTGGAGAAGAGACAACTGAGATGGGTCTTACCAATGTATACAGTATCTTATCGGTGGCTTCCAGGAGGATGGGCCAGAGTCTCTTCAGTGGTGCCCAGTGACAGGACAAGGGGCAATGGACACAAACTGGAACACAGGAAGTTCCATCTGAATATGAGAAAAAACTTGTTTACTGTGAGAGGACAGAGCACTGGAACAGATTTTCCAGAGAGGTTTTGGAATCTCCTCCACTGGAGATACTGAACACCTGGTTGGATGCAAACCTGTGCAAACTGCTTTAGGTGAAACTGCTTGAGTAGGCAGGGACCTCCAGAGGTCCCTTCCGACCACAGCCACTCTGTGATTCTATGTGGATGACCTGTTACTTTATAAACATGTTTAAAGAATGTATAGTGTATTTTCCATTTGTTTTTTTTACTGCCATTGATTGAGCAAATACTGCCTAGTGTTTAGAGCAGTATTATGAACAGCAGAATTATGCTGTGATTTCTCTCTTGGACTCCCTCAGATCAAACACTAGGTGTATATTCCAATTAACTGGTGTTTATAACTGCAAAAGGAACATTCTTATTCAGTGTAAATAATTTGTTTTAATAGGAAAGTTTTTAGATTTTGAGACTAGGCTACTTTAACACTATACCAAACAGTTTAAGACTTAAAGATCAGTCTTAACTGATCATTAAGAATGATCAGTTCTTAAGCACTGATCATGGGTTAGTAAAAGCCAACATTTGTTCCAGGCAGGAAGTCTGGAGGTAGCTGCCCTCATTTTGCATGTAAGAAAGTTTAATAGCGAAGACAAGATCCATTAAATGCGTTTTGGCGTTTATGTCAGAAAGTGATTGTAGGCTCATTTGATATGCCAATATAAAGGTGGTCTAGAGATGAAAAATTTCTCCCTGGAGGTTTCCTGCATCATGTCAGCATTTTCTTAGAGTTTTTGATCTAGTTGTGCAGAAATATCCTTTTGCATAACATTTTTCACTGTAGTTCCTGTTACCATTCTAGTTAATGTCCAAATATAGTTACTGATTTGAAGATAATTTAGAAAGTTTCTTTCCAACTAATTTTTTTTCTGTCACTGTCATTTACTCATATACTTTCTTTGGAAGAAACATTTCCCTTAATTTTTTTCAAAATCATGATGAGACCCTAGAACCATGTTTATTATTGGTTACTTGATTTTCAGCTTATGCTGGTGTATAAAAACTTATCTGTATTACGGTACTCCAGAAAATTAAGGCAAATTGCTACAGGTGGGAAGTTATTGTGTATGAGTTAGAGTACACAAAACCGTGTGAATGATCTCAGTCAGAGTGTTAAAGTAGGCTGCTATAAGCAAGATTTCTGAGATCAGCAGGTTAAAAACAATTTTCTTAACTAAGAATTTTTTGCTGTAGTTTGTATCAGTTCCCTTTGGGTAAAGGGGCTACCACAAGTCACAGAGCTGGCATGACCAGGAGGCCCCATGACGTGGAGTCACCAGTTTCACTAACTCCTGTTTGTGCAGAGCCGAAACTGATGCAGAGAGACAAGGCTTTGTGCATAGTGTTATGTTATGTCACAGCACAGGTCACTAGTGTAGAGTTCACACTCTCTTGGCCTGCAGACCCTGAATCTCTGCTGTCACAGAGTGGTTTTTTGGGAAGGGCAACTGGCTCATACCAAAACTCTGACTCTCCAGACAGAGGCATCTTTCTTCTGATTGTGAAAATTGAATTTTGAGTTTAAATGTGCTCTTTGTCAGTACAATCAGGGCAGAGGGGTGAGACACGGGAAGAGGCTTTCATTCAAAAGAACTGTTCCTGAGAGAAGTGGGTGCTGAAAGGTGCAGGAGGGGCATGATGCAAAGACACAGCTCCTTCATTTGATCTCTGCAGTGTTCCAGGAAAGTGCGGTTATAATTTCATAGGAAATAAGCACAAAGGAGGAAACACATACTTCCATCCCCAGTTTCTCTTCTTCATGGGAAACCTGAATCCGGCCAACTTGCCAGGTGCAAAAAAGGCCAACAAGAATTTTTTCAATAGGAAACCACTGTGTACTGCATTACTTTTGTCTGCTTAATTTATCTTATGGTTTTTCATATGTTACAGATTGCAGAATGCATATTTTGGTATAAAGACAAAAGCACAGCCAAGATGCAGATGTTATAGTTAAATGCAGTGCACAATTCTGTGTTTCTGCTAGCTTAATGATAGCCTAAAATTTAATTTAACATTTAATTACTGGGAATATCATAGAAAGAAAATAGTAATTCTTAAAAATATATGAAGTCTAGTGCATAAAAGTATATTGAAAAGCTGAGAAAAGGTTAATGGTAAAGAAAATGAACAGGTACAAAATAATATTAGTGTTAGGTTTTACAGAGCAGAAACATTGTCTTATAGCAGGCAGAGGAAACCCTCAAGGGAAAAATATTGTTTTAATATGAGAACAAGAAAAAGAGAAGAGAAACTTAAAGGCAATTCAAGCTTGTAAGCTATCTGAATTTATCAGGAGGTAAGGAAAAAATAATATCTATTTCGGTTGCCTGCAACAGAAGCTGGTTATAAAATGGAAAATGACACTGTCATAAGACATTGTTTCAAAAATCAGATATATGTGAAATAAATTTATGTCCCAGATTATAGCATGAAAACTTTGGGTATTAACTTCAAAACTTCTGTCATATTCTCTTGCTCTGGAGTTTCAAACACTTTGTAAAGAACAGTCAGACACAGGAGCTAAGGTGATTAAAATATGGGTGTGAAAGACATTAAAGACATAAAATTTATGACACTGCTTGCAGAATAATTGTGGAAAAGATCTTTGTGTATTACATATGATAATTTACTCAACTTGATGCGAATACCATGGCAAATAAATTAAATAGCATTAATATGCTCTCTCAAACCCCTAACTGAATTAGTTTAATATCTAATACAATGAAAACTCAAATAAATTGTTATTCAGACAAATATTATAGCCAATATTTATTTTAATCTAACATTCTATAGATTGTATATATATTTATTTTTACTATTTTTGAAATCTTGCCAAATTCAAAGTTCATCTGACATTTATTGCTAGTGAAGAAATACTTATGTGTTGTGACATGTTTCCTTTTCAGCGTAGAGGTACTACTCTACATGTACAAAGTTGTGACTAAAAAACCATATAGAAAGTCTTAAAATACATATTTTGAATAGAAATATCTATGTATTTTACCAGTTGTTCATTTGCTTTCTTTTAAAACTCTGAAGATGCTGTGGTTACCTTAAAAACTTTACAGTGTTTTGCTCATGTGTCAACTCATTTGAAAATGCCCTGGCAAGGATTTAGGAGACAAAATGTGAATGCTGCAGGTCTGTGAATGGGACTGGCTGTATTAATTTTCTTATGCTGCATGTATTGTTTCTACTTCATACAATATTTTCCCGTTAAATATCAGTTCATTATTGATGGCTCAGAGGTCTCAAATGTCTATCCTCTTGCTCTTGACTGAACTTGTAAGCAGATGGTTCAAAGAGATCCGAAAATTCTGGGTCTTTGGAAAAAATGGCCAGGCTGGTGAGTTCCTTGTTACATTGCTGAGAAGCACCAAATGACTGCTTAAAAATTAGGGATCTGATCTGGTGGTTTTCCATAGGTTTTGGAGACGCAACTTGGCTTAGTCTTTTCTCTATTATTTTGGTAGATTGTGTGCTTTTCAAGATCAGTCTCTACAATCAATTGGTGTTATTGCTTTCCTTCTTGAAGTAGCATTGAACTGAAGGCAGATCTTGAACAGAACAGATCAGGACAGGTGAGATCTTGGACAGACAGATCTGGACTAGAGAGTTTTTGCTTTGCTGGGCTTGACAGTACAATTTAGAAGAGTAAACCTGCTAAGCCCCTGTTACGAATTGATTTAAACATAGAAGAGCAAAGAAAACTAGGTCTCTGTGAATAAAATGGATCAAACCCAGAAAGGTTCAAGATTGTTGTGGGCTGACCCTGGCTGGGTGCCAGGTGCCCACTCAGTTGCTCTATCACTCCCTTTCCCACTGGGACAGGGGAGAGAATAGGATGGAGGAAAAAAACTGCAGGATGAGATAAGGCAGTTTCATTACAGGAAAAAGAAAGAAACAAGCGGAGATCTGCGTGCCCAAGAGCTAAAGAGGAAAAAAAAAGAAATCAGTCTCTACTTCCCATCAGCAGCGATGTTCAGACACTTCCTGGGAAGCAGGGCTTCAGCACGTGTAACCATTCCTCCTCTCCTCCTTAGATTATATATCTGAGCTGACGTCATATGGTATGGAATATCCCTTTGGCTGATTTGGGTCAGCTGGCCTGCTTGTGTCCCCTCCCAGGATCTCGCCCACTCCCATCCCCTTTGGTGGGGGAAGGAATGTCAGAGGGACAGCACTGCTCGGCAGTAGCCAAAACACTGGTCTGTTATCAACACCCGTCCAGCTACCAATGCAAAGCACAGCACTGTAAGGGCTGTGAGCTTTACCTCAGTCAGATCCAATACAGAAATATACCCCAAAACTTAATTAAAACCAAATCAGGTTAGATGTTCATGCCAAAAAAGTCGATATATTTTATTTAATAGTAAAAGAGGTAAAGAGGAAGAAAGATAAAAGAAAGAAAGAAATAGAAAAAGAGGTGTGTGGGGGAGACAGGGAGAGTGACAGGGCTTAGGTAGAAACATATCACCCGTCCTTGGGTCCCAACAATGTCTCGTTGCTTTCCTCGATCTGGTCTTGGTGGTGAGGGTCCCCTGCTATGCAAAAGTATAGAATTCAGTGGATGAATATATGTATGGATGAATATATGTTTGGGCCAGGTGGGAATGTCCAGGTGCCTCCCCTAAGACTCAACACAAAGCAAAACTAAAATGATTGGGTTTGGGAGGTGATTAATTTTTGGTTAGTTTTTATTATTTATTACTGTGGGATTATCTAATCCTAGCACAAATAATCATAAAAATACCCCAAACAAACCCAAATAATTTATTCTTAAAGAGAAATATTTGGCTTATTCAATTCAATGTATTTTAAAATGAATATTTTATATTTTTTGCTCATAATTAATTTGCTTCTCCTGGCAATCTATCTTCTAGAAGTGCAATCTTGGGACAATTATAGAATCATAGAATGGTTTGGGTTGCAGGAGACCTTAATCATCCAGCTTCAACTCATTTGCATTTAATAGAAGAAGAACAGTTAAATTCAAATGTCAAATATCTAGACATGATTAGGGTTGATTAGCAAATCTGTGTTCATGGATTCACGTAAGTGTTGCTCAGGTAAATAACGTGGTGATAAGATCTAAAATGCATGAGTCTTTGCATTAAATAGACTTCTTCACTGTGCAACTGAAAAATTCTTGCTCTGCTTCATACATATCAGTCATAGGTTCATGTGAGAAAAAGTGAAATGCATGAAGAGAGTCCCATCAGTACATGTCATATTTCTATAAAAAGTTCTGTAAAGTCTGAACTAGCCAGCCTAGAACTAGATGGACCACCACAACACTTCACATTGTCCCTACAATAGATTTTAACATATTCTGCAGAAAATTAAGCTGTTTCAAATAAGTGGGAATTATAACAATTTTACTACTTTAGCTAGCTCTAAGCAAATCTGAGTTGGTTTTGTTACATTGTGAGCAAATATATACCATATAGCAAGAAATTACTACAATTTTTTATTTCATGTTCCCTTTGCTTCTGGCTGATTACTACAAATCATTTTTCATGCTAACTTAGGCAAGTAGTTAGTTTACCTTTAGGATCTTGGTGACAAGCAGAGATTATTTACTGTGTAATGTATCATTTTTCTGTTATTTTACTACTTTTAAAGAGCTCATTTTTCTTAGTCTCAAATATAGTGTGATTTTTCAAAGAACTGTACAGCTTTTGATATAACAAAATCGAATCCATGTCTCTGTGTTGCAGCAGATGGGAGAACTTTCATAAAACAACAAAAAAAGCAATTCTTCTGTTCTTATAACTTTATTCTGTATATACCATGGATTTACCCTGACAGGTTGTGATATTCTAGTACAGTGATCATTAAATGCATGGCAATGTGTCTCATATTTTGCACAGGGAGACTATGGGGTGATTTGGATTATTTGGGATTTTTTTAAGTCTTCACAATAAACATATGAACTGAAATAATGAATTATTTTTAGAAATAATGAATTTAAAAAGGAAAACCTTAACCAGAAAAAGTTTTTTTTAAAGTTTATTTCTTCTATTTACAATAAATCATAGACTGTCTACTTTTAAAAAGGCCTTTTCATTGGCCTTCTGGAAAAAAAATTGAGCGAATATGCTAATATGTTTGCCTACATATTCCATATCTTCCACAGATTTCAAATAGCAGTATCTTAAAATGCACAATAATAAAATAAATGCAATTCTACAGTATCTACTCAGAAAAACACTTGAGTGAATGTTGAAAATAAAATGTACTTCTGGTAATTTTTTTCATGCCAGAGGTAATTTCTCTTACTGAGATTACTGACATAAGGCTTTTTAATACCTTATTTTTCATTAGATACACGGAAGCTGTACAAACATGAACTAAATTCTCATACAGAATAATCTGTGAATAAGGTTATGTTAGAAATAGGAAAATAGTATCCTTTAAGGTGAAGGACTTGCCTGAGTTCACATAGTGTTTTAGAAGCAAAAGAAGGAACATTTCCTGGGAACTGTCATTCCTTTTCAACATTTTTTATATATAATAACTGAATACATGTCAAAATTTGATATGGCACCTTTTTTGTTCTTTATACATATATGGATGATATTCTGCATAAGTTAGCGTACACTTGGAAGCTTTAATGATTACTTATGAAGCCTTAGGCATAAACAGAAGATTTATTCTCACCTGTTTCCTTGAACCAAATATTTGTAAGTTTCTCTTCCTTCACCTTTGAAGTGAGACATTTTCTGTTGTCTTATCTCCTAATAAATCCTGCTTCTGCAAGTCTTTTCAGATTTGGAAGAGGGAGGGGTATAGGATGGGAAGGTGTATTAATTCCTGATTTTTGTGCATTGTTTACTTAATGATAAACCAAACCAGACTTTTAAAAAGCCATTCTTAAGAGTTCTTGTAATATTTACTGTTTGCATCTGCACCATAGTATCATGGAACAATATGTTCATCTCCTTGCTCAGCCCATCTGAGTTAAGTGTATTATTGCTAAAGTATATGGAGTGCGAGAAGCACATCCTTAAGCCCAGTGGATTCAGCAAGTGACAAAAGTGAAATATTTACAATGAAGAAGGTTGTAAAGCTTTGCTTTTAATTATTACTTTACCAATTACTTATTGATTCTGTCCTCTCTTGGATTTGTTGTATGCTAATTGATCATGACAAAAAAGGAAATGTTTAATTGATTGAGATACAGATTTGCCAGAAACTCCAGAGATTTTAGAGTCTTTTCTATTTATTTCTCCCATTAATTCCTCTCAGTTTCATGTGACATTGTAAAGTCTATAAAGCTCTTGCGATTGTCTGCTCAGCCCCCCAGCTCTGTTGGAACCAGTCCAGATGGGTATTTGCCCAGAAGATAATTCAATAAAAAGATCTGTTAGCTAGGATTTCACGTAAATATGTCCATATTTCTCATCCAGTTTAATAGCAGAACTACCTCCCCAGATATAACACTCACTGGTTTAACTGATGGTGTAAGAAGATGCTTGTATCTTGTCAATTCCACCTGCCAGAGTACATCCTCTCTTCCCTTACACTTGAATTACAAACTCTCTGGGACAGAGAACACATTTTTTTTCCTCTGGATTTCTACCATGGTTTGCACAGGGACATACTGGTTCACTTTTAGCGTTCCTAAACAGGGAAAAAAAAAGTGCTTTTGTAAAGTTACCATAGTTAAGGATAGAAAGCGAGAAAAATATTGTTGTAGAAGTTCTTATTTCATGGTAAGCTTTCTACAGGCCAACCACCTAAGGTTAGCTTGACAAGACGGAAAGCAATTTAAACTCCTTGTTTCATAGCAAATACTTTGTGTTTTAAAGTTAGAATGCTCAGTACAGCAGGATTTATCTCTTACTATTACATTCAACAGCTAAAGTGTGAAAAGGAAGTAGAGTATAACTCAGGCACACAGATTCAAGCCAGATTTAGCCACAGGTCAGCACTGAAGGGTTCAATTCCTAAACACAGAAACAAAGAATCACAGAATCAATCAATCTGGAAAAGACCTCTGAGATCATTGAGTCCAGCCTATGACCTACCACTACCATGTCAACAAGAGCATGTCACTGAGTGCCACATCCAGTCTTTCCTTGAACACCTCCAGGGACAGTGACTCCACCACCTCCCTGGGCAGCCCATTCCTATGTCCAATCACCCTTTTTGTGAAGAAGTTCTTCCTAATGTCCAACCTAAATCTCTCTTGGCACAAGATTTTTGGATCCAGGCAGGCCTGAAGGTTTTGCAGGCAGCACTCTTCCTTTGCACTCCAAGAGTTGTCTCAGCTAAAGCATCTAGGTTCCATTTCAGATCCATTCCAGCTCTGCTTTTGTTACAATCCCATTTAATCACAGATGAGCAAAGAGAACTAACTCTCTGTAAATAAAATGAAAAGAACTCTGAAGGTTCTAAATATTTCCGAAAAACGAGATAAAAACCAAATGAGATTAAATGTTGATGCCAAAAAATTGATTTTTTTCTTAATAGTAAAAGAGGCAAAGAGAAAGAAAGAGAAAAGTAGAGAAAAGTTAGAAAAAGCTGAAGTTACTTTATTCCATGTTCTGCCTTGATTCCACGAAAACCCTGACATGCATACACTCGGGGCAGAATTAGCAAATAACAACAGGGACCACTTAAAGCAGGTATGTTTCCTTGTGACTTTTCCTTTTGATACAGATCTGCTAGAAAAGTATCCTGATGACTGAAGCATATGCCCAAGAAACTGGAAGTTTCAGCTGGAAGCTTGAATGATTAAGGCATGTTTCCCCCAAGAGTTTCCTGGTGGCGTGAGTACAGGTTAGACAGTAGGTCTAGAGTAAGGAGAGAGAGTGTCCTACTTCCTATCCTTTTTCCCCCCACTAATACCAAGTAAATGAAAAATTAATGTATAATCCTGGAACTAGGAATAAAAACTGAAGACTTCTTCTCCTCTCTATGGTGTGATGTCAGCCTTTCATTTATTCCCAGATTTTTCTATCTCACAGTCTCTCCTCTGTATGAATCTTGTACAGCCGTACAGTTTCAACAGAAGGAAGGAAGAAGCGATCATCCTTTCAACTTGCTCTAGACTCTAGCAATTAGGGTGCTTTGCTGATCAGAGAAGTTTTCCATTTAGGTTTAGGGTAAGTTATATTTAAGTTAAAGAACACATTAAATAAAAGTAACTGTTTTCCATGATTGCTGCTCAAAACAAGCAGCAGCTTTTTGTCCCAACTGCATGCCTAAAAACTAAGAGTCAAAGCAGTGATTCCCTTCATTTGAGAATAAGATGTGAATAATGAAAACTCTGGAATTTGCCAGATGGACCTACCAAATTTCTGGACTTTACTGCAGGAGAGGAGTGGGATTTCACACATCCCAGTGCTCTCAGTTTCTTACTTAGAAACACCAGAGTACTTTCTTTGATCTAGCTCTACTGAAAATTCCAAACTGTCTGAAAATCATTGGCATGGAACTGCATGATCTTTTAGACAACTGAAAGCTGATGAAGAGGATAACAAAATTAATCCCTTGTGTCTTCAAAAATATATATTGTTTTTCTGACACTGAAATTTTTAAAGCAATTTGTTAAAAATCAATCACATAGTTTCTAATTTAAGCACATACAAGATTTATTTAAAAAGAAGACAAAAATCTGCCAGAAAAATTTTGTCATTCACAGAAAATGGTGAAATGTTTACTGACATGGGGCTCATGCACAATTATGGGTATGGATAGTTTTTCACTCCACCCACACCCCAGCTGCCCAGCTATATGCAAACTTGTTTGAAGGCTACTAAAAGAGTTAGCTCTGCCTGCTGTGAGGGTAGGCTAAGCCTTCCCCAGCTTGAGCTTTGCATTTGGCTTAGCATTGACCATAATGTATCTTTTGGAGCACAGCTGGCACAGAAAGCAGAGCAAAGCGTGACAGCGTGGGAACCTTGCCTGAGACAGGTTTATCATGAAACTACACCTTTAGTGACTCTATTACAATGTGACATGTCTTTTCATATTCTGGACATTTTTTTATAGTAGTCTGCAAATTGACAAACATACATGATTCACAAAAATTAGATTAGTTCAAATTGTATTTTAGTGAGTCTTGATTTACACAAGAAAATAGTAATTAATCACGGTGTGGCAATAATGAGCTACCTGTAAAATCTGTCTTCAGTAGGTAATGTTAGTTATTATCTGAACTCAGTGTGTCTTTTCAGAGGGAAAAAGCCCAATATCTTGAAATTTCATTTATTTTCTATTTCACAGAGAATACAATAAAGCAATGACATATTAGCTTTGATCTCACAGAATCCAAAACAATGGAAAAAATCTCTATCAGTTCTTCACTCTCCCCTACTGACCATTTTTATCCATTGTAAATTTTTTTTCATTTTACTAATGCTTTTCTACGTCCTACATCAGAGGTATCTAATACTGATTTTCCTTCACTTGAGTTATACAACTTCATTGTTACTTGAATTATTTGCCTCAATGCATATACTTTTTTCCAAAAGGAAAGGACTTTCTTGCTGTGTTTTAACATTACTACTCCATGAAAAAAGCAAATTATACTCCATACCAACAAAAAAGACAGTTTGAGATATTTACAGTATATATATTCCTTACATTGCTTCCTGCTGTGAACATTAAAATTTTTTTATATTTCTAGCCTTTTATGCCATCTGAATGAAAATCAGTGATGAGGGAAAAGGCAAGTCCTATTTATAGAGAACTCCGACACTTCAACACAAAATGTTTCTGATCTCTCCCACTGGATGATTAGAGCAGGAAAGGACCAGCAGCAGGTCAACAGTGCTACATGTACTCTGATGCAGCTGAGGAGACTGTGTGCCCAAGCAACAAACCCTGCAGGTGACTGGGATACAGCACCTTGTGGAGGGAAGGATAGTGTGAACCACTGAGCAGAGTTCAGTTATGATCAGAGATGATGACTCCAGTAAATCCTCTGAAGTGGAAGAAGAGGTTAATGAACAGAGACAGAGTATAAGGAAGAGAGAGATGAGGATTTGTTCTGACCAGTAACAGAAAGCTGTTCTTCTTCCAGCACCTGCTCTAAGTAGGACATTGTTGCAATGGCCAGCAGGTATTTTCTAATGTGATACCTGAACGCTGCTGCAAGCATATGATTAACTGCTTGATTATAGAACACAAACTAGTAAAATCCAAAGTACATTAATATTTAGGTTTAAAGTGTAATTCTGAGAATCATGGCAGCTTACACATTCACTCTACAGCTAGAAAAGCAGATGTTTTTTAAATACCTCAAAAGACTAAATCTTGTCCTTCTGCCACAGCTTCATATTAAAAAATTTTCAAAACATTGCTGTCCTCAGAAGATAATCCTGCCAGCACAGTGAAACTTGTAGGATAAACTGAAGTTCATATTAACTGAAGCTATTTATGCAACTATTTCTGTCAGAAATGCTGATCTGTCTTGGGCTGAGGGGATGACATGCATATTTTTCAAAACTCTGTGTCCTTCTCAGAATACTGATGAACAGTGGTGGTCTTTCCCTTGATATGTAATTTGAAAGAAGAGCTTTTTGCTGTATGGTGTTATTGACGCCTCAAAGTCAGAGTTCAAGCAGCTGCTGGAGATAACTGTACAGCAGAGTCAGCAGAATGAGGCGTGGTCTGGGTATCAGGTTCACAGACAAGCACACAAGCTGGCATCACCAATGAAGATGAATATGCATTAGGACAATCTTAGTAATCTTAGAAGAGTACAGACACACAACCCTTCTGCCAGCCCTGCTGCAGAAGCAGCAGTCTGTGCCCGCAGGGTGATAAGGAAGAGCTGAAAAGGTGATTCAGAGCCCATGTTGGAGTTTGCTTACACTAAAACTACACAATAATCCTTGTGTTTGTGATATAAGCAGATGTCTAGCTATTAGGAATTTGAATGAGATCTTCAAGAGATCTTTAATGAGCAGCATTTAATATCACATTTAACTTCTGTGAAATCTGAACACTTTTAGGGATGGAGGAACTGACTAGATAAGACATAGTCCTGATCCTTTAGAATATTGTATTATTGACCCAATTACTCATCATGCTGGAAGTCATTTGAGCACAAACCACTTTGTGAGTATACTATGCTTACATAGTTTGGGGCTTTTTGGCTTTATTTCAGATTATATTAGTAACACCAGATACAACAAATTTAAAGACTGAAACTTTAAAGATTTAAAGATTGTACTTGAGGCACAATTCCAATGGGTGATAAAGCTCTTGCAGTGAAAGTACAGTATCATATTTGCACAATACTGCAAAATCTGCATTCAGAAGGAAACAGCCCAATTCTCTACCTTTGCTGATTTTTTAGTTAATGCAATCAGAACTACAGTAGCTGGACTTTGCGTGCATGTGCAAAGAAGGTTAATATCTTTTTACAAAAACACATATAAATCAACAGCACTTGTTCTGTCTGATTACAAACCTTTTGCAAGAACTTATATTTGGCTTAGGATTTCATGTGGGAAAACATGCATGTGCCTACATTCATACCTGCATGTTTTTTCTAATGGTACCTGTGTTTGGCCAGCACAACCATTGTGTGTAACATCTAACTGTGAGACTGTAAATCTACTTGGATCTAAGCCTGGCATCTCTCAACTGTGATCAAATCATCAGTCACCTTCCATTCAACACCTGCCAATTATCTTTGGTGTCTTGACAAAGAAGGTTAATATTTCAGTTTGGGCATAAAGGAAATAAGAATGGAACTAGATATCCCTTTCTGAGTGATGAAAAGAGCAATGAATTTAGTAAAGTTTAAGCATTTACTCCTAAACACTTTTATTTTATTTTATATGATTTTATTTTATTGTACTTTTAATAAAAAGGACAGTTTACAACATTAGTGTAATCCAAATAATAAACTGATGATTTTTTAAGCTGCTTGGTGGTTAAGGCCTCTCTAAAAAGATACTTCAACACCTTTCTAAAAGCAGTTGCATTAGAAATTACATTACCTCAAATGAAGAATTATAACCTTATGAATTTACTCCGAAGGAAGTATTATTATACTCATGTCAAAGCAGGAAGAGATCTTTCACAGATGGAAGTCAGTAGAGTGCTATGAAAACTAGAAGTATGAAGTTGAATTACGCCTTATAATTTCTTTTAAAACTCTTTAAAATGTTAATTTATCCATAGTTTTTTTCCTACAGCTTCAACTTTGTTCTGCTAATCTGTGTTACTTTCTGGAGGGCAAATAGGAGAACTGTTAGTATATAAACTACAGATTAAGAAAGTTAAAATTACTTTCCTATTAGGTAAGTATGAAAAGAGTTAATCAGAATGAAAGTTTAGCAAATAAATACAAGACAACATGTTTACGTTTTAGGGGCTTTTGTCATAATAGTTGCAGGATTTTCTTTAAAATACTAGGAACATGTACTTTCAGTTCAAAATACATTTATTTCTAATATTCCCATGCCTCCTGGACCTGGAGACTCAGTAGAACCATCAAACTTCACGAGACTGACGAGTGATAGTCCTGTCATGCACAAAAAAACATGCAGCTGCTGTGGGTCATTTAAATGCAATTTCCTGTTTCCCCCACATTTCTCTGTTAAAAAGAGTCTTCTCTAATAGAGCTATAAATTCTATTTCCTATATTACCAAAGCTCACTTCAAACAGTAAAAATAATATATCTAGAATTTCTTTGTAAAAAACTTGTTTGTGTTGTACATTAAATATACGAAAAATGTCCTTTGGATATTGTTGGAATATGGGCTGATAGTTATGCTGCAGAGATGGTGCTGTAAAAGATGGATTCTAGGGAACATCTCTGACCACTGAACAGGGAGAATAATCACTCTGTACTTCATGTTTTACTGCTGTCAGGTTTATTGTTAAGCAAAATAAAAAATGGAAAATTCAGCCAAGTCCAGAAGTCTTAGAGAAAAAAACAAGCAAAGATCCAAACTGTTGTGCCTAAATTAGATTTGCTCTTCCATCTCCTTTGATTTATTTTAAACTTTTGTATGTTGAGCTTTGAGGGTAGCGTATTCTCTGAAATGGTAGAAAAAAAAGTATTTTAACATTCTAAAGTCCGTACCACAAATGTAAGGTTTTTTTTTTTTCTTCTTTTCTCCTTTTCTATTCCATTTTCACAGCCACCAGCGTTCTCTGCTTTTCTGGCAAAGATGAGGTGATTAACTGGCCATGGAGCTCCTTGCTGGGTCCCATTACAGAGGAACAAATTTCTGAGGCAAGAAGAGATGTTTGAAAAGTTGTTCGTTGTGTGATTCCTCAAGGACATTTCTTTTAGATAGTAAAATATCCTCAACAGGTTATCAACATATGCTCGTTTTAAAAGCAGCAGGAAATGACCAAAATGGAGCAAGAGAAGGCAAGAAATTTCCTGGACTCAGGTTTCCAATTTCTCTGCTCAAATCTTGATTCATACTCCTACTCTAAGACTGCTAACAAACAAGAATTTGATATATATGCCTTTCAGCAAAATTCTCCTGCAGTCCTCGTATTCCTATTCTAAGTTTCCTGGAACAAGACCACTTCCTTCAACAGATACACTTTGATGAGACTGTCTGAATTCATATTAGTCCATCTGAATTTTTGTCAGACAGATTCTGCTTTCACAAGTCCTGGAGGAATCACTGAGAACACTCAGGACTCACTCATTTTAGGTGCGCCACTACACACGGTTTGTAGCAGCCCAGAGTGACAATTACAGAAAAGTAATCTCTTAGAGAGATAGAAAGAACAAGGAGGCACAGGATGATATGGAGAATGTAACTACCAATTTTTAGCAAATCTTCAATGAGCATGTGTGCAAATTTCTTCTTCAGGGAACTAGAGCTAGATCAGGCTTTCCTGGATATTAGCAGAACAGGCAAAAAATATCCTGCTGAAGATTCCTTTCACTGCTCTGCCACTGCCCAAGTTAAACTTCAAACTAGGGCTTCTTGAAGAAAATTCTGTTTGAAGGTTTTAACCCAGAGCAACATTTTATTCCCTATCACACTCCTGAATGTGGCTGAAAAAGGTTCAGCTAAGGTTACAATCCTCCACAGATACCTTCTGCGTTGGTTTGATGTTTGAAAATGTAATCAAATGCATTGAAACAATAGAACAGTAAGTCAGACAGGTAAGGGGAAACCTTCTGGATGAGGTATAGAAAGAAATATGAAAATTGCAACGGCCTGTGTAGGACACACTGGTGACAAACCCGAGAATTTTGGCTGCTAGTGTTGGTTAGCCACCAACATTCTTTTTTATTAACTATATGGAATCATGGAATCAGAATGGTTTGGGCTGAAAGGGACATTAATGATCATCGAGATCCAATCCCCTGCCACGGGCAGGGACACCTTTCACAGACCAGTTTGTGCAGAGTTCCATCCAGCTTCCAGAATCACCTCCTTCATCCTTCTGGTCTTGAACACTGCCAGGAATGAGGCATTCACAACTTTCTGAACAACCCATTCAAGTGTCTCACCACACTGAGAGTAAAGAATTTTTTCCTAACATGTAACCTAAACCTACTGTCTTTTGGTTTGACGGCATTCCCCCTTGTCCTGTCACTACATGCTCTTGTAAAAAGTCCCCCTCCATCTTTCTTGCAGGCTCCTTTCAGGTACTAGAAGGACACAATTAGGTCATCCTTAAGCCTTCTCTTCCCAGGCTGCACAGTCTTATATTCTCTTAGCCTTTCCCTATAAGAAAGGTGCTCCATCTGTCTAATCTATTTGGTTGCTCTCCTTTGGACTTGCTCCAACAGGTCCTTGTCCTTCTGTGCTGGGGACCCCAGAGCTGGATGCAGCAGTCCAGATGGGATTTCACCAGAGTGGAGCAGAGGGTCAGAATCCCGTCCCCCACCCTGCTGGTCCTGCTGCTTTGGATGAAGCCCAGGATTCATTTGGCTTTCTGGCCTGTGAGAACACATTGCCGGGGCATGTCCAGCCTCTCATCCACCAGCATCCCCAAGTCCTTCTTGGCAGGGCTGTTCTCGATCTGTTCATCCCCCAGCATGGACTGATACCGGGGGTTGCCCCCAACCCAGTTGCAAGACCTTAGACTTGGCCTTATTAAACCTCATGAGATTCCCACAGGCCCAGTTCTTGAGCTTGTCCACATCCCTCTGGGTGACATCCTGTCACGCAGATGTATGAGCCATACCATTCACCCTGGTGGCATATAAATCATTCTTATTTACATCCCACCCTGTATCTCCTCATATCATTCTCTTCTAAGAGACTCAAGCACACAGAGTTAATTACCATTTCTTTTTCACTGGGCTTCTCTCTGTGAAACTGCCAAAACCAGATACTCATTACCTGCAGTTAAAAGCAACTGGGTATCTATAGCTTTATGTAAACAAAGAAAAAAAATTTTAAAAGCTAATTAGATGGTCAAATTTTATTTATTTCTGGATAATGGAAGCAATGGACCCAGAGGTGGTTGTATTGAACCTGACATCTAGGCAGGATTAGCTACATTTACATCAGCTACATTCTCACCAGATCTTTCTCTAATCTGTTCTGAAAGACCTGCAGTATCAGAAACACTTAACCTTCCTCCCTATTCCAGTGTTTAAATACTGATATTGTGAAAAGTTTATTCTCAAATTTAATCCTAGCCTCTTTTACTGAAAATTAAGATCATTGCACCACCAATATGCTGTAGACGACACTTCCTTTCTCAGTACATCAGTCCTCAAGTATGTGAAAAGCTGTGTGTCTATAGCTTTATATAAATATAAAAAAAATTAAAAATTAGATGGTCACTTTTTAAAAATTTGGTCTCAATAACTCCCAATTGTTCCTTACAGGTTTTATTTTCTAGACCTCTGGTCATACTCAGTGCTCTATTCAAGACTTTTCAGAAGGTCCAACTCCCTTGAAATGCACTCCAGCTGGAGCGTTTCCATTTCTGGGTAGAGCAGATTGCACAGGTCTGACAAGCTGTAGTTCTTTTTATGTTATCCCACATGGTCTGTGTCTTTTTTTCCACAGTAGAAAATATTTCACAACAAGGCAAAAGTTTAAATATTAATATGTTCATCTTTATGACATGCAGTAATCTTTAGTTCACCAAAAACCACTTGCCCACCCTTCTGTGTGTCACTGACAATTCTTGCCCTTGTTCCTAGGTTCCTATAAGACTGACTCCCAACGTTCCTCAGGCTGCACCAGTCTGAGTACAACAGGGAATTGTACAAAAATACTTTTTCGGAATTCCTTTCAGATGCCCTAGACTTCTTCCCTCCTTGAGCTCCCATCTTAGCATTTAAACCTATTTCATGTATGAATCCAAATACCTTGCAAAGCTACTTGCTCTTTCGATATCAATATGTTAATAATCATATCGACAATTAGTCTAAAATGAAATTTAGACACATAAATTCACCTAATCAATACATAAAACTGCCCAATTGCTTAAGTAACGGAGAGTATACACACCTAAAAGATGACTATAATCTAACAAAACCTTCTCTGAACTGGGATTTAGATGTCTACTAGCTACATGACAATTCAATCTACTTGTTTTCCTAACACCTTATACAAAATTAATTAGATGTCTCCTTAATTAGTTGACAACAGTGTATAAGACTAAACTTAATTACACATGCTTGTTCAGAAGTACTTATTCTGGAAGACATCTTCCGCTTTGAGCTTCTTATTAATCCAGATTTAGGTGTCCTTAATCCTTAGTTTTTATGAAGGTCTCTGGAGGAGCCTGATTACTGTTAGGAGTAATCTTTTAGTCTCACTGTAAACTAGACTAACTCCTAAACATACTTAGGAATTAGTGACAGTTTCTGTTTATGAGCCAATAAAAGCCTAATTGGTCTAATTAAAGAAACTGCATTTAATGTGAATAAAAGGCTCAAAGGACCAATACAGCACCAGTGTATGCATGTCTTCAGACCAGCTCTGCTGCACTGGAATCCACCCACCCTCGCAGTCTCTAATTTTCCAGTTAAAGACCTATATTTAGGAGAAAACTGAACCTTTAAAGGTCTTTTCTTGTCCTCAAGTAGAGACCTTAGGTACTTAGATTACGAAGGACGAACTATTGGTTACGCCCCTTGGCAAAGAAATGCCTAAATTAGGTGGACTGAACTCCGTCCTAAATCTTAATCACTAAAAAAGTACTAAAAATCCAGGTAGAATACACATCTAGAAAAGATGCCATTTTTGCCTATGCAAATTGTCTCAGTGCCTGGCTTATATGAACTCCTATGCTGTAGGAATCTTGTAGATTGGAATTGAAGATCCTGGTCAAATACAGATATTACTGATCAAAGTAGCATTCATCATTTTCACCACTCTACAAATATGAACTAAGTCAGGCACCTTCCACAATATGCAGAAATCCCAAGTGACAGACAGCTGATGATCTTTCAGTGAAAAGTAGTTAAAAAGCATGTGGTTATACACACCAAATAGAAAAGAAAGGGAGAATTTCTACCCACTCATGTCTGGGCACGTGAGAATATAGTGCCATTATTAATGACTGTGTCAGCATAATGCATCTTAAAAATAGAAGTCACTCTTTCTGGTACAATAAATTCCAGACAAGACCTCAAAATTGCCAAAGGAATGGTGGAATTTGTCATGTTAGACAGTATTCTACTAACACAACTCAAAATGCTTAGAAGATTTCCATCTCATGAACTTTATGAAACAGAGAATTAAATTAATTAGCTCTTGCCCTGAGTAAATGGACTTAACTGCCTGTAACACCGGATTTTTTGCATCAAAACACACTAAGCATGCAAAATTTTTATGTCTCTTCTGTGACCTGAAATCTTCCTTTGGAAATCACTTCAACCTTTCCCCCAGCCTCCAGCTGGTACTTCTGTAATAATAGTATTTGACATTAAGTAACAAGAAATAAGCTGAAGAGAGGATGTTAGTTCAGCCAATGTCATATCCAGCTACAAGTGAAATCTGATGCAGACAGGTGTAAAAGCAATGAGCTATGAACTGAAGCTGCATTTTCTTCAATCAGACGCAGATAGAGACATTGATATGACTTCAGCTCTGCTTCAGGAGACCTAGTTCAGACTCCTACAAAGCTGTGATTGGTTTTTAGAGACAAAAAAATGTGTTTCCAGAAAGAAAAAAATATGTCTAAAACTTAGTGCCAAGGATGTCATAAACTCTTTATATCTAGAGTATGCTGCATTTTGTTTCCCTGCTAGAAAAGAGTATTCTTAATCTGTTGTTTCCTAAGAGCTGTGTGGAATGTGCGGAATCTACACTTAAACGCTGATTGAAAAATTATTTGACAATCGTAAGGGTAATATTGAAAAAGAGGAGGGAAAAAAAAAAAGCATTAGCAAAATCAAAAGAATTTCAATAACTATTTGAACACTGCCCATGAAATTCCTGAACATGAAAAGAAATCTACAGAGGGGAACAATACATATGGGATAAAATATATTTTTAAAAGTACCCTACTCTAGAGAGATCCCTTTGAAATACTGAAGGAATTGCATTGTTTGTTTTCAGCTCTTTAGGAGCTATGGCTGATGGCATGATGATTTTTTGCTTTTTCATATACCCCTCTCATATACCCTTCCATATACCCTTTTACACAGCTTTGCATGTATCCTTAGTGCTTTTAGCCCACATACTTGTAATTCCCCAAGTCTGATAACTAGCTTAGACCCAAAGTTCTGTTAAGCCAGAAGACCAAACATCTTGAAAACCTCGAAGTTGGGTCAGAAAGCCTCAGACACCAAGATCCTCTCCAGAACACATTCTGTAAACCAAGATAGGCCCATTCAGGGGGAACATTCCTCAGGACGGGGGCTTCTCTTGAGCCTCTCATTGGGGAATCTTTGATAGATATGCTAATGTGCAAGGTCTATAACTGTATACGCGAATTATTGTGTGTGTGCATCTTGGGTGTGCATCTTGGGGGGGCTGCATCTTTCGGGTGTGCACTTTCGGTGTGCATTCGGGGGTGCTTTCTGCCTGGATGTGGTGCACCAGAGGATCCTTGAATAAATACTGAGGTAAAACCCTTTTTCCCTCTAACTGTGTTTGGCTTTTAATTCTAAGCCTAGGATAAGGCATCATGGCAACTCGGAATCAATTGTCAAAGTGGTCATTTAAAAAAGTATTTATAAGTAAAGTTGATGTACTGTCCTTAAATTTTTTTTCGCTCTACTCAACTTATTTATTTTTTGGGGTTTTTGTAATACTTTCATCTTCTCATTATATTTATGTAATATGTAAGAAAGAAAGAAAGAGTGTCAGATTATCAAAAAACATTAAAAAATCACAAAGTAGAAACGGCTGTGCTGCATAAAATCAGTAACCAGACAGAACTAGGGCCTGTACAGATGTGTAAAGAAAGGTACAAGAAAGAATACAACATACGTATAGTGGGATTTCTTTGGAATCAAACTTCTGAACTGGTGGTTATAACTTTGGGTTGAATATCCTTTATGAGTTTCACTTTTGTGAATTTGTACAATTACTTTTTGAATGCTGAAAAATTTTGGCATTTAAAACAACTGATAGGAATTACTTCCAAAGTTCATTAATACATGTCATGGAAATGCACCTCCTTCTGATTGTTTTAAACCTGCCACCTCATAATTTCTCTTAATTTCCACTAATTCTCATAATATAAGGTTCAAGAACCAACTGTTTTCTATTTGCTTTCTCCAGGTTATTCCATGCTCTTAAAGACCTCTTTAATGTCTTTTCCAGGCTGAAGAATCTTTGTCTATCGATTTGTCCGTCTTGTAAAAATTTATTCACTCCTCTCTGCATCTTCTGCAGGTGAGCCATATCATTTTTGAAATTGTCTAACCAGAACAGCAATCAGGAAATGGGCATACTGTGGAATGTTTAAAAGTATAATGACATTCTTTGTTTTGTCAGGCATTTATTTACCAATAATTTATTACATTTTACCTGCTTTATTGATAATTACTAGGTAATGAACTGATGTTTTTCATAGTTCAGATCATATCCTTGTATATTTGAAATTAGGATAGGTTGTCCTCATAAAAAACATTTCCTTTCAATAAACATGGAATTACATTTGCCATTTTGTGTGGGAGCCAGTGAAAGGGACAGACCCCAAGAGAGCTCCCCAGGTTAAAGTGACTAAAAAGGCCTCTCTCAGAATGCCCTGTTCTGTCATGGAAATGTATCCCAGTTCTGCTTCCCCAGTTAGCCTCCCTGCTCCCTTACAGCTTATCTGCTCCTTTAGAAAATTCTCCCTTCCCCACTCTCCCGTTGGACCTTGTTCCCTGCCACTCCCTCAGATTTTCCCATTGGCTCCTGTACCCTAATCCCGCCTATGTACTGCCCCTGCCCCTGATGCTTTCCCCACCCTGTTTATAAGCTGGAAACCGCCATCTCCCACCACCTTTGGTTCCTGGTCTTCTTCAAGTATGGGGCTCAAATAAACCTGTGCCATGGAATTCCACACAAAGACTCTTCCTGCCTGTTTACCGTCAACCTGTCGAAGAAGCTATCCGGAGTGTGTGTGTGTGTCTGTGTGAATGCAGTGACTGCCGAGCGACTTTCTGTTAAAGTCAGTTTGGGAGGTCATAGCACCCTCACCAGAACGCCCCCTAGATCCTGACAATTTCATTTCTCAGATGCTCGGCATCTGATGATAAGTTTCTGAATTTTTTTGGTGAATATTGCTCATTATGACCCCAAATAGCTGAATATTGTTAGAAACCTTGGTCATCTCATTCAAATTCCTCTAACAGTCATGGATAAATAAATTGAACAGTACATCTTAACGTTAATTCCTATAGGAATCTAATAATGGCCTCAGCCACTTACCTTCAACTTATTCCTACTTTTTAATTCTAATCTTTTAAGTAGTTGCTATACTTTTGATGAACTTCCCATTTATCCCATGCCAACTGAGATTTTCTTCAGAGTTTTTAGTAAAAGCTTTTTCAAAAGCTTAATGAAGATTGCAATAGCCTGTAGCAACTTGATGGCTCTTGCTCTTGAGTATGAGTTCTTTAAAGAATTCTAGTAGATTAGCAAGATATGACTCCTTTCTCTGAAAGCCAGTGTTTCTTCCCCAGAATATCACATGCTATTGTGATTGTGTGTATGTGTATGCACAGGCTGCTTCCTATTAAACTTTCCACCATTGTTTCCCCGCACAGAGATCAGATTTCTTATTTGAAGGTTTGGGGGATTTATTTTAGACTATTTTTTTTTAAAGTCGCCTTTATGTTTGTCACCGTCTGTCCCAAATCTGCTGGAGCAATTTTCACAGATAGCACACACCACAGTTAAATAGGTCAGCTATTTCATACTTCGAAGAATACCATCTTGGTCTGTCAAGTTCATTCTTCGTTTCACTAGTTTATTCCAGAGTCTTTTCTAATGACTCTTCAGGCTGAGATGTATCCTCCAGTACCTTGTTCACAAACAGGGCTTCTGGCCCAGGTACCTCTTTTAGGTTTTCCATTGTGAATATAGAATAAAGCAAAAAAGTGCTGCAGTTTTTCCTCTACTGTCTTATTTTGTATAACATTCATTTGCGCTTTGATCATGTATTGGCTCTCTATGTTGTCTGGCAAGCTTCTGCTTTCTGACCTATTTAAAAGCATTTAATGTTAGTTTTTATGCCTTCCACAAGTTTTTAGCCAAAATCTGTTGTGACCTGTTGTATTGTACTTTTACATTTAACTTACAGAATCATAGAATCTTTATGTTTGGAAATGGAAAAAGACATCCAAGATCACCAAATCCAGTGTTTGACTGAACAGCACCACCAAAGTAAACTATGACACTGAGTGCCACATCTAGTCATTTCTTGAACAGTTCCAGGGATGGCGACTCAACCGCTTCCCTGAGCAGCCAGTTCCAATGCTTAACCACTCTCAATAAAGACATTCTTCCTGTGTGTAACCTGAACCTTTTGTGGTGCAGCTTGAAGCCATGTCCTCTTGTCTTGTCACTGGTTGCCTGGAAGAAGAGGCTAGTCCCCACCTGGCTACAGCCTCATTTCAGGCAGTTGTAGAGAGTGATAAGGTCTCCCCGAGCCTCCTTTTTTCCAGGCTAAACACCCCCAGCTTCCTCAGCCACTCCTCATATGTTTTACTCTCCAGGCCCTTCACCAGCTCCATTGCCCTTCTCTGGACATGCTTCAGCACCAAAATATCCTTCTTGTCATGAGGGGCCCTGACCTGGACACAGCACTCAAGGTGTGGCCTCACCAGTGCTGAGTACGGGGGGACAATCACTGCCCTGGTCCTGCTGGTCACACTATTGCTGATACAGGCCAGGATGGCATTGGCCTTCCTGGCGCCCTGGGCACACGCCAGCTCATTTTCAACCCCCCCAGGTCCTTTTTCACCAGGCAGCTTTCCAGCCACTCTACCTCCAGCCTGTAGCTCTGCACAGGGTTGTTGTGACCCAAGTACAGGACCCAGAACTTGCCCTGCTTAAACCTCCTACAGCTGGCATTGACCCATCGATTCAGCCTGCTCTGCCAGATCCTTCTGCAGATCCTTCCTACCCAGCAGATCAACACTCCCACCCAACTTGCTGTCATCTACAAAGTGACTGAAGGTCCACTCAATCCACTCGTCTAAACTATATTTAAATAATTGCCTTGCTACTTCTTAGCACTTAGTTGTTTTGGCTACCCCTTTGAATATCCTAAAATAGATCTTACAAAAGGCTTTGGATCCTAATAAAGTGTGATGTAGCTTATCTTTAAGAGCTGGTTGTGTGAAAGTAGATACCTATGCTCCATACAGTCTTTTCCTATAATCTTGTTATAGTTTTCCTATAAGAAAAATATCCAAAAAAGCAGCTCATTGGTCAGGATCTAAAAACCCTGGAGATCATTGAAGAAAACACTATACCATCAAGTACATCTCTTGTCATTTGAGGCTCTTTAGCCTAGAGGAGAGAAGACTCCAAAGAGATCTTATCAACATATATAAATATGTGAAGGACGGGTGCAAAGAAAATGGAAGCAGGCTCTTTTCACTGGTGCCTGGTGATATGATAAGAGGCAAGGGGCACAGACAGGTGGTGCTGTCTGAACATCAGGAAACACTGTTTTACTCGGACGATGACTGAGCACTGGCACAGATTGCTGGAGAGGAGTCTCTCTCTCCTTAAAGATTTTCAAAACCCGTCTGGTCAAGTTCCTGGGCTCTAGGTGGCTTTGCTTGAGCAGGGCAGTTGGACCATAGGATCTGCAAAGGTCTCTTCCAACCTCAAATATTCTATGATTTCATGACCTCAGGCATTATGCAAAGGTATGGAGAAATATCTTCCTCCATTTAGAATCCAGAACTTTCACTGAAAATGAAACAAAGCTCAAAGAATAAACACAATGGAGAGGTATAGTGTGCCTTAGGCCACCCATTCGCATGTTGAGCAGTGGTAACTTCAGTCTAATGACACCAGGCACGGGATGTTGCTGCAGTGCTCTCCCCAGCAGCCTCTGCCATGAGATGTAGGTGGGGCAGAGGCACTGGTGGGAGTCTGTGTGGTGGAAGATGTTCACCTTTTCTTTCAGGAATTCATAACCCTATGTCAGCATCTCCATGCACAAATTTTAACAAATAGCTTATGGTTTGTCACCTTCCCTCTTGCCTGCTTACCCAATCAATCTTCAGTCTGTTTTCATCTTTCTGGAACACACTAGCAGAGCCTAAATAAGGAGTAGAGGTTTTCAGGTAGTTTTGTTCTTAAGGTAAAAGCAGAGTATGAGCTGTATTTCAGTCCCTTTGTACCAGGAGAAAAAATTTAATCTGGCTTTCCTTTTTCTTGGATGAGCCTTCTAATTACTGTGTAATTAAACAAATGAGAAATCGTGGCACGAGCCTTCACCAGGCTTGTGACAATAGGAAGTAGATGTGATCATCACACCTACTGTGGTGACAGAGTGCAGAAATATCCTCCAGAAAATACTTCCAGAGCAGCCCTATGGGAAGACACAAGCAAATGAGTTCTGTCTAGGAAAGCTTGATTGGTTTTAACCACTCTGCTGAAGAAAAATAATAAAAGAGAAGATTTGGACATGAATAGAAAAAATTGTCAGATTACTTGGAGAAATTTAATGTTTCATTCTGAGATTTTCATAAAGTTTACTTTGTTTCATACATAGGCACAAATAAAACTGATCTCAGGCTTAATTGCTCTAAGAAATTGTTCTTTGGACTCTATAAAGCTAAATAATACAAAAATATAAACATTTCTAAACAAACTACATATTTAAATCACAAAAAATATATTCATTTTTTAGATTTTCACAGCTATTTAGTCTAAACTATGTGTTTCGTTTACTCTAGATGAAGCCAGCTAAAATAAGCAGAGCTGAGACTCTCTGTGCCACACAGTAAGAATGGCAATCATGTCATAGAAGCAACTGTGTAAATGGTGTAAGTGGTTTCTGTTACTTATTTTTAACCAGGGTCTTTTGAGCAGCTAGTACTTTGGCTGAACTCCAAGTAAAGAGTTATTATTTCTTAACATTTTTTCTATAATGTGTAAGGGGAAATAAAATTTCAATGGATACTGCTGGGTCAGAGCAGGAACATGACTTTATTTTCATTTTACAAGTTAACCTATGTTTTCACAACAAAGCTTATAAATGGCAGTACTTCAAAGAGGCACAGCACATTCTGCAGCTATTCCCCTCATGCTCATCTCACTTGCACTGTGCAGGCCACCAAGTTATTTTCACATCTAAGTGTTTGTTTTTAACAGCCATGTCTGTGGTGAATTAAGCCTCTGTTGTGGCTTCTTAAATAAACACTCAGGTCACAGCATGGTATCTACACACTGAGCAATGGTGAGATAGGTTCCAGGGGCAGAAGAACATACTCTTAATCCAGCATGTAGAAACACGTGCAACCTTTGTGTATGTGTACAGAGCTCCACACTCTGGGTATAGATTTAGAACATAGTGGTCAAAAATATACCTGCAGTGTAGCTCACAGCCTGTAATTGTAAAAGGAACTTATATTATAACCTAAGTATTTTTGAAACCAGATTTCTTCCTATATTTCACCTAGTTTCCCTAAGAACCCTGATTTTTCAGAGCAACCCCCAGTATCAGTCCAGGCTGGGGGATGAACAGATCGAGAGCATCCCTGCCAAGAAGGACTTGGAGGTGCTGGTGGATGAGAGGCTGGACATGACCTGGCAGTGTGTGCTTGCAGCCCAGAAAGCAATTTCCTGGGCTGCATCCAAAGCAGCCTGACCAGCAGGACCAGGGAGGATTTTTGTGCCTCTGCCCTGCTCTGGTGAGACCCCATCTGCAGTGCTGCATCCAGCTCTGGGGTCCTCAGCACAGAAAGGACATGGACCTGTTGGAGCAAGTCCAGAGGAAGGCCACCAAGACAATCAGAGGGATGGAGCACCTCTCCTGAGAGTAAAGGCTGAGGGAGTTGGGATTGTTCAGCCTGGAAGAGAGAAGGCTTATGGGTGACATAATTGCAGCCTTCCAGTAGCTGAAGGGAGCCTACAAAAAAGATGTAGTGATGGGACAAGAGGGAATGACTTCAAACTGAAAGAGAGTAGGTCTAGGTTACATGTTCGGAAGACATTCTTTACTAAAATTCTTTACTGTGAGAGTGGTGAGGCACTGGCACAGGTTGTCCAGAGGAGTTGTGGATGCCCCATCCCTGAAAATATTTGAGACCATGTTGGATGAAGCTCTATGCAACCTGGTCTGTGAAAGGTGTGCCTGCCTATGGCAGGTGGTTGGAACTAGGTGATCTTTAAGGTGCCTTCCAACCAAAACCATTCTATGATTCTGTGATTCTATGATTAGATTTTGCTTTATCTGATTCCTAAAACAAAGCAAAAAATATCAAGGTCCTAATACAACAAATTATTTCATTATACACTTAGCTGCTTAACTTTAGAAATGTCAACAGATATGGAGAAGTCAGTCTTTCATTGAACTGGATCTTAGATACATAGAACTTGCAACTATCAACTTTATATTTTTCCAGGATTTCAACTGTTGATAAAATGTTGATGTAATAGTCACAGCATGAGTAGGATACATCTCACTTGTCTTCACCTCTTAAAGGTTACGCATCTGTTACAAGTTAGATATTAATTTTTTCTCTAGATAATGCAGATGGTACAGACAGGTACAAATCTTGTATGGTTTGCGTTGTCCACAGACACAGATTTATTTCTCTTCATTAACAGAAGGAATCCATCTGCTTATCTCAGATCAAAAACCTAAGAGTTAGCTGGGCAAGGTTATATGAGTATGTCTCTGAACACCAAATACACATTTTGTAGGCTTGCAGGAGTATTATTTGCAAAGAAGTCCCATAGCTATGAATGTGTTGTGATACAGATGTGATATTCTGCTTCTCTCAGCAGCAGAGGTTCTTTATCCTGAATCTTTCCTGTCTCTTTTTAAGTATTTTACTACTGAAAGTTGTAAGAGTATCACACAAGTTGCATGGAAGAACAGAACTGCAAAGAAATGTTGCAGTGGTGATTGCTTCTTACTAGGGCAGTTCTCTCCTCTTTTGCTTTTCCTTTGTTCTTCATCTCCCTGAATTTTAAGGTAGCTGGAGGGTGCACTTGATGCATTTGACTGTAACTGCAGCCAATCTGAGTTCATAATGATAGAACTATCGTTACTGGTCATAATACAGGTTTAATTCAATTCATACTCCAGTCTGAGATAAGTCTTTATTGGCACAATAAGAGAGGAATGGTCAGTATATTCATGCTTGTAATATGCACTATATCACTCTGTGCCATAGGGACACTTTTCTTTCATGCATGTTTTTAATGTTATTCTTATCCAGATTACTTAATATAATTTCCTTTATGTAGCTTCCATACAAAAAATTGCATTTTGAAAAAAACCAAAAAAATACCCTTTAAATTTCAAATGTCAACTTTACTTTAACCTCATTTTAACCTGGCTTGTAAGCCTAAAAATTTTAATATAAAGGTTAAGGTTTCCCGCCTTTTTATTTTCCCCCTTTACCAATGAACAAGAAAGGTTAAAAAAGGAAGACAGCGGAGGAACTATCCTTAAACTTCTAATTACAAGTAAATCATTGGAAGATGACTTTTCCCCATTTGCCATACTGTGCTACTATAATCTGAATGAGAAACATAAAGAAACAGTTGCAAAGCATGGAAAAGCAGAAGAGAACATAAAATTGATTTTTCACGCTGAAGGCAGAACAAGGACACAAATCAAAATGGTATAAACTAGAAATTTTCAATTGAATATGTGTGTATTAGCAAAGAATATTTTCAAAGGAATTTAGACAAATTGCAATTTAATATTAATCCATGTGACATAACTGCAATTAGTAAAGGCAAAACATTCACTAGGAATTTAGAGGCCAACATAAGGTTTGGAATCTAGGTGTAAACTTGTTAGACTCCAACAATTATTTCAGTTATTATTTTATTTGAAGTGCTGGAAATACTACTATGTAAAGCTCTGATATAACTTTTCGGGTCTTTTAAAATCGTATTCAGAGACGGAAATGCAGAATACTTTTTGTGAAACTTTGAAGCTAAACTATTCAAAATAGATATCTTATGCCTGATAAAACAGATGTACTTGGTTGTTTGGGGCTTTTTGTCTTTGTCAAAATATTAAATATTTTATCATCAATATGGAAACTTGCAGGACTATTTTTTCCTTAGAAACTGTAACAGAAGTTATACATGATAATGATTCTTTTTGTGCTGTTGTGTTCTTTGAAGTCACTAGAATTTAATCATATGCTTCAAGTTAAGCTCATGATAACCTGCAGCTATGTGATAATGGCCTTTTTAACTCAATAATCTTATTAATGACAATATAGATGAGCCACATATGTAGAATGTTCAGCTTCTCTCGGGTTTCATTGAATAGAAACCTGAATGAAGTTTGATTTCTGTTTTTTGGAGTAGTTCCTCACCTTGCATATTTTGTACAGCAATCTGCACCAGAGTGATAATAGCCTTATGGTTCTAGACAAAAGACTTTACTTTTGATGTAGAAGGAATGAACACCAATAAAATGCTCTAAAATATTACTATATTACGTGTTAGGATGGGCCTTTTGGTAAGAAAGATTAATGGGGCCACTTGTGATAGGTTATTGCAGCATAGTAGGTGTCATGAAGAATGTTTGGTACAGAATCCAGCTTTGTACAAAAAGTAGGAGCAAGTCATGTTTTGCTGCTGACTTTCAGCATAAAACTGACAGATATCAAGGATTACTGTAATTAAGTGATGGCTAATTTTTTAAAATATTTCAGTAGAAGTGCTGCGAAAACTTTATATAATTCATTACACATTATGCAAGTAACTGTTACATTTCTTATCTTAAAACTACATAGTTCTACATTTTATTTTATGTAAGAAAAGAGATTGGCTGCTTCTGGCAATGGTAAAGTAATTACCATTGGCTTAATTTGTACCATGAAGATCTGCAAGGCTCTGTCCTGTGATAGTTGCCATGTTGTTTTACCACTGTTAAATTGTAATTATTGCTTTGGAAAACCGTATGTTCGGGGACATTAACAGTGACAGTAGAATCTTGTCAAAATGCTAGTTGCCTAGCTACAACTAGATGGAACAAACTACTAGCAGAACTATAAAAACATTTGTGTTTCAAAGAGTAAACTTAAATGACATAACAACTGTGTTGTGACTGTTACTGCTGGTTTTTCTGTAGTTACTAACAGGCTGTCAAGAGAAGTGTTACAAAACTCAGCTGGAGTTGTAAGAAGTCACTGTCAGGGAAAACAGACTTCCAGGAAGTCTTTGATCTTAATCCGACTTTGTGGTAGTAGTTGCTCAAATTTCTTTTTCCAGAGAATAAAAATCCTGCAGATAATACAAGCTTCTTTTCAGGACAAAAAATGTGGAAGATGTTATCAATTTACAGCAAGAGATTTTTCTTTAAATTTTATTTTAAATTGAAATATTGAAAAGTGATATTATAATCCCTTTCAATATTAGGTCATCTCATATTTGAAAATTTCCTCTGGTTTGTTCTTTTAATATTAAAAAACCCAAACAAATCTTACCTAAATATTTTTAAATTAACTAAATCTTACCAGTTGATAGAAAGATATTTTTCCCTCTTATATGGCTCACCTAACATTCAAGAAGTTTGCATGGCAAACTGAACTTTAGTCTTTAGATTTAAATTGCCTACAAATAACTTTTTTTCATTACAGGTCAATGCACAAATATGAAAGAAGTGTCACTGACAGACTGACTTAGACAGTCTGTAAGTTCTGATCCACAACATTCTCTCTGGGAGTGACTTTGTATCTCACACTGGATTTTAGTGAAAGGCCAATAACTACTGAATTAATGCACGAAGATTGAATTGATGCTTACAGCCTCAATTCTTTTAGCATAAATATTCTGCAAATGTTTGATTAATCAGGCTTTGCTGTTTCTGTTGTCAATGAATTGTTCAAGCCAAACATCCAGTTTCAAATTTTAGCTTTAATGATCTGTTCTTTGTGATATTATTATTAAACTGTAATGAAAATTAAACTGAGACAATATTTTAAATGAGGCCAATTAAGAAAACCTGCAGTCTGCCATTATAAAGCCTTATAGAGCTTGCTTATAACTTGAACACTAGCACTTCATTCCTTCTTTATGTATAACTGAGTGCTAATTTCTTTCATCAGACCAATTTCAAGGTATGAAAAGAATTTAATATTGATTCCTTATTATACCATTAGTCTCAAACTCTACAGCTGTACAACAGTGAAATTCTAGGAAGCTGAGATACAGGAGTATTCAAATATTTATCAGTGTAATAACAATTTCATGATCATGTACCTTTTTTCTTTAGCCATTTCATTTTAAACATGATTTGTGGGCCATTTCTCAGAAATGTTTCTTCCCCTCTCTTCTGCAAAACTCCAAATATGATTTGCCCCATGTCTTCTGCTATGTTAGGTGTACAGCATAGCCTAATATTAGGAATAGTATTTCCAGTGTTCTGATGTTTGCCTTTTGGTAATGATTATAGCACTTGAGTTTTTGAGTGGAGAATGATACCATGTTCATTAGAAGGATCATGCACATATTTCTGCTTTAATTCAGCAGATTTAGTTTTCAAGTTCAAAACGTCAGAAACTTGCCTCAGGGTCCAATAGCTGCTATATAAATAATCTTTGCTTATATGGTATCTTATCAGAGTTTAATAGTTAAGGATACCTCATATGAGCAAATGCTTCTGTATTAAGCAGCAGGCTTGAATCTTTTCCGTAGTTTGAATAGCACAGTTCCTGTAAAAGAAACCAAAACTGTACACACAAACGAAAGAGGAAGTAGTGGTAAATTTTTCTCACTTCTTCTTACACGAATGTTCTTATCAAAGCTTCATTCTCTTAAATGTACCTTCTAGAAATACTCTTCATAACCAATGAAAGTTTATATGCCTTTTGTTGAGAAAACAGAAATATTACAAAAAACACTTTGATGTACAGACCTCTGTGGAAGAAAGTGTAGCTGAACAAAGCTGATAACAGAAGCACTGTAATTTCCTTTTATAGTTTGACAGTTGTCCATTAGATCATTGACTGGAAAAGAGCCCATGTTGTCAAGGAGTCTGTTTAACTTCTTCTGTGCAGCCAAGTGATAGAATCTTATTTTAGTCTGAGCTTAACAGTGACATTGATCAAAATGTAAATATATGTAGATTTATCAGGACATGATGATTATGCTGATAAAGACCTGACAATTGGAACTTCCAGAGCAAATATTCAAAAATGATAAATGTTTATTTCCCAGTCTAAGGAAATGGATTCAATATTGCAGTTAATGTTTCATACAGCCTAACTTCATTAAGCACAACTCAGTTAATGACATCATGAATTTGTTCATTTTATCAAATTGCATTAATTAGGGAAATGTATCAAAAGCTGTGAATAAATTTGCTGTTCCTTAGAATAACAAAAAAGGGGGTAATTGAATTAATTTGTCCCTTTTACCTCCTATTAAGTTGGAGCATGATGATGCTTTCTCGACTTTATGGCATTTGTGTTTAACATGATTCTCACTAACCACTTTAATTATGCGGGTTTAAAGCAGGAACACTTTCAAGATGGACCAATGCCAGCTCATTCCTTTCCAATCATATTAAATGCCATCTCTTGAGGGATATAGGCCTTTAACAAAGGCCTGTTTAACCATTATTCTTTAAAATGTTATGAGAAGCAATCAACAAGGCCTTGCCATGGTTCCTTAAATTATTTGTGCCTGAGCCATTGAATCAAACTACAATGTTTACAGCAAAATTGTTGTCCTCTGAGTTCTGATTGTGATTATGTGGCCCTGCCGGTGAATTGGATTTGCATGGCCAGGTTTTGGTAGCAGAGATGCTACAAAGGTGGCCTCTGTGAGATGCTACTGGAAGCTTCCCCCGTGTCCAACAGAGCCAATGCTAGGCAGCTCCGAGATGGACCTGCCAGTGGCCAAAGCTGGGCCAGTCAGTGACAGTGGTAGAGCCTCTGGGAGAACATAGTTAAGAAGGGGGGAAAAACCCTGTGCAACTGCAGCCAGAGAGAGGAGTGAGACTATGTGAGAGGGATAATTCTGCAAGCACCAGATGAAGGAGGGGAAGGAGAGGCTCCAGGCATCAGAGCAGGGATTCCTCATGGTAAAGACCATGGTGAGGGCATGCTGTCCCTCTGCAGCCTATGGAGGTCCACAGGGGAACAAAGATCCACCTGCAGCCAGTGAAGGACTCCATGCTGGAGCAGGCTGCTGGCAGGACCTGTGGCACCATGGAGAGAGGAGCCCATGTTGGACTAGATTTGCCAGCACGATTTATGACCCTGTGGGGAACCCACAGTGGAGCAGGCTGTTCCTGAAGGACTGCACCTTGTGGAAGTGACCTGCACTGGAGAAGTTTATGAACTGTAGCCCATGGGAAGAGTGCATGCTGGAGAACTTCATGAAGGACTGTCTCCCATGGGAGGGACTCCACACTGGAACAGGAAAAGAGTGTAAAGATTCCTTCACCTGAGGAAGAAGGAGATGTAGAAACAACATGTGATGAACTGACCACAGCCCCCATTCCTGTCCCTCTGTGTCACTGGGGGAAAAAAGGTAGAAAATTCAGGAGTAACTTTAAGTACGGGAAGAAGAGAGGGATGGGGGGAAGGTGTTTGAAGATTTAGGTTTATTTCTCATTATCCTATTCTGCTAAAAGTTTGTAGTACATTAATTTTTCTCTCTCTCTCCTGTCCAGTCAAGGAGGGGGAGGGATAGACCAGCTTTGGTGGGTGCCTGGCAAGATATGTATGATTCATAGTGATGTCTTTGAGCTCTTAAAAACATTGTTGTGATGTTTTTAATTATAGTAACAGGTTCTACAAACAGCTGAAAATCACATAATTTGCATGCAGTTATGGATATTAGGTAGACTGGAAAGGGACAGGTGGCTTTAATTATGCAGAACAACTAGGTCTTTCTAGTTTTAACCTTATGTTGTCCAGGATTCCTAGAAATTCTAAGTAAAAATTCACATTAAAAATCAGCTTTAAAATCATGCTAAGAAACAGCTGCTATTTTAATTTTCTGTATTCTGTGTCAAAGAAATTCTCTCTTTTGAGGGAATGGCTTCCAGTGGGTTAATGGTAAAGATATTGTACTGAAGATACAAAAAAATCAGTACTACATAATAATCCCTGCCATTGAATGATCACTTTTATTTCATTAAAAACAAAGTAGTGGTACCTTCTTCAAATATCAACATTTTCAACAAATATTAATCTTTACCTAACTGAAATATTGGTCCATATCTGAACTAGAAAACAAAGTTTTCAGTGGTGTGTTTTCCAAGTGAGCTTTGAAATAGGCATATAAATCTGTGTACAGCACAGACACAAAGGCATCTGACCCAGGGCTGATAGTGATAACCAGAACCAGAAGCAGCAGCTGCATGGTGCCAAGCTCCATGAGCTGTCTGGATTTGAGTCAGCTTGGGTCTGACTGCAGGCTAAGCCACATTTGTGCAGCAGTGCATTCAAGCTAATAAAGATAGCTGCAAAGCAGGGCTTGTTAGGTCACCCATAGAGCTGATCTGCACCATGTGGATTTACTGAGTTGCATCTCTGCTAGCTCAGGGATCTATAGACCATACTCCATGCACAACAGACACAGGCTGATAAAGAGGCTATTCCATCTGGAAACACTGGGTGAACATGTAGAATTAACTTGGTTTTGTAAATTCTTCAGCTGACGAGAGCAAACACACACCCCAGTGATCTGGGGAAATGGCTGTGCCCTGGTAAATGTGACAGGACTGCTGACAGCCAAAAAGAATCCACAGTGACAGTCTCTTCTGGAAATTTCTGTTTCTGGAGCATTAGATAGGTCATAGATTAAGCACTTGCTGCAAGGGAAGTTATACATATCCAGGACACTTGTATGCCCAGGAAACTCTTCCAGCAACATGGTGGTAACTACTCTTAAACCAGCTCTACTGGTGCAGACGAGTGGAGGCTCCTATTCTGAGTGAACAAGTGAGCTTTAATTCTAGAGTAGGAAGTTTTAAAAGTACGGACAGAAGAGGAAGGCTTAGATTCACATGTTTCTGAATAATGTGTACAAGACCTAAAAATCAGAGCTTTCCTGTTCTTACAGTAGTGATCATGGGAACATCATAATTCCTAGAAAAATTGTCACAAATGAAAAAATTGCTTCAGGGTTTCAAAAACTCCTTCAGAGAAAACAAGCAAACAACTCCCCCCCCTCCTCCCCCATGCTCTTTTTAAGCTTTTTTCTTTAGCCAGAGCTAATCAGTGAAGTCAGTTACTAATAGCTTTAGAAGTTATTGAGTTGTAGCAGGACATTATCACTATGAAAAACTTGTCGAGTTCTGACATTTCTTAAAGGACAGATAGCACATATGACTTCTGATACACTATAGTGTCAGCCTATTTCTCCAAACTGCTTAAAAGCAGTAGGAGAACTAAATGTTTTTAAAACATGCATATGGGTGCATGTACTGCTAGGGATTTTTCTTTAATAGTATTTGCATTTTTATGATTTTAACAGAAAGTATTCAAATTCCCACAACCACTGTAATATTTGTAAAAGGTATATTTTCTGGGAGCTTGATTCTTTTTCCAAAATAGATGATGTGTCACCCACCAAGTTGTCTGTCAACCGGCGATTAGCCATAAACTAGTGCCTACTATCTTTTTTTAGCAGCTGCTCTAATTTATGGTTAAAATAGAGCATATTTTCTACATAGTCATTCTACTTATATCATCTTCAGACAATTTTTTTCAGTGTTAATTATCCTTACTGTAAAAAAGTTGCATTTTATTTCCATTTTTACTTCAAATGACTGTTATGACACACCCCAGAAGGCAAGAGTAACCCAGGTTCTTGTTTAATAGATCCCTTGGGGCAGATTAAAGTGAAACAACACTGAATGATCAGTGTTTATAAATTTACACATTGAGTTATTTCAGAAGAAGTTGAGTGCAATGTGAAGCAGGTATGTAGCCTTCAGTTATTGTTATCTATATTAAAATAACAATATAAAAGCATAAAAATATGACTCAATAAAATGTATAAAGAAAAAAAAAGAAGAAAGAGAAAGGGCAAGAGTAGAAAAGATATATAATCACAACGCACAGGTCTACAACAAGCCTTGCTTGTTACAGCTTAGATGTCGGTGGAAACCCTGATCCTCTCTTGATCCATCAAGGGTGGAGGATAAAGCCTACCAAATGCAAAGTTCAGTGGGTTAATATGTGCTTAGGTTCAGGTGAGCATGCCCAGGTACCTCCCCTGGGGGCAGGGGGAGTTTTACACTGTCGTTTGATCACAGGCAGCTGGAAGGCCTTAGAAATGAGTCTGGGAGCACTTTGGGGCTCTTTGTTTATGACACCTTCTAAAACATGACAGCTGCCCCTCAAGTCAACACAGGTGAGCAAGTTATGCCCATCAGAAAGGATGAATTACTATCAAAATCTTCTGTGGGGGAAGAGGAGTTTTCAGCTGAACGAATTGACCCTGAGATTAGTTCAGATGGTCAGAGCATGGTGCTAGAAACATCAAGGTTGTGGGTTCAATCCCTGTGTGGGACATTCACTTAAAGTTGGACTTGATGATCCCTGTGGGTCCCTTCCAGCTCAGAATATTCTGTGATTCTGAGTTGTGAAAGGGAGGACACTGGTATGAAACAAAGCACCATCCCATCTCCACAGGGTTTGCCTCTTATCAGCCTCAAAGCCCATCTTGTATCCTCCTGTCGTATACAGACCAGAGGTTTGCCATTGCACACCCAAAAACTCATCTTCTCTCCTCGAGGGATGCAAACTTAGCCTCATCAAATCACTCTGGCGCTTCCACAAATGGGTAAGTGTTTTGAGTCATTAATTGTTAATAGTCCAGTCTCTCACAATGACTTCTGTGAAATTTAATTAAACAAAGATGTATAAAAGTAGCAGCAATCATTTCTAGCCCTAGAGAGAACTTTAGTAAGAAGAACTTGTTAAATCTCTGTGGTCCAATTATCACTATGTCTATACCACTATGAATTTTTCATGAGAGTGAGGACCACATGAATTTTCAGTTTCTGTACTCTTTTTAGTAGAGAGAATTCTTCAGAAAGCATGCAACTTTTTGAAAAATATTCTGGAAATATGAGGGAGGAGAACAAGCTGGATTACAGACTATTTAAAGTAGTGAGAAAAACCTGGCCGGAAAAAAAACCCCAACAGCAAAACAGAAAACAAATGGAACAGAAAAAATAAATTATCTGATGTCCTAAACATGCATAAACCATAATATTCTGTTGTTGTGCCAAGTACCTCAGAGCTAATTTTGTTACCATGATGCAGACAGCTCTGTCAAATGCTTTTGTGAAGTGTTATGAGATCTGCCAAGAAGATCCGTTATCCCTGAAACTATACCAGTTGATATCAGTTGTAATTGTCATACTTCTTCATGTTAGAAATATATATGATTTTAATAAGAATTGTGTGATACAGGGTTGTGCGATATAGAGCTGTACGTTAAGTTATGCAATTAATTATGCTCTTAACCCTGGGAAACAGTACCATCAAGTTGCCTAAAATCCCAATAAGATGTGTATGAATTAAGATTCAAATGAAGAGCCTGCAACTTGTTTGTAATGTGGCTCTCAATCTACTCTGCAAAATTTCTTTAGCTATTTTCCATAAATATCAGTGACTACCTGTATTAGATAATATATCCATTTTAACGAACAGGGATTTTATATTAAGAAGCAGGGTTTCCAATCCATGGCTGATTGGAAAGAGGACATACATTTCACATAAAATTTGAGAGATCATGAAACGTGTGTAGAAGACAGTTATATCAGAGAAAATAAGGGTGCCTTCTGCAGTAGCAGCCTAGGATGGATAAGAATCACTGTTTTATCTGGTAATGAGTTTGGAAAATGAACTTCAAAGAGGAAATGGATGTTGCAGTGATCCGCTCCTGGAGAGGAAAAAGATGTCATCTGTGATCACACTAAAAGCTTATTACCTTTATTAGGCTATACACAGTCATGGCAGCACTTAAGCCTCAGATATCAATTTTGGGCATCTCATGCTTCACCCATGGCCAAAATCATAATGAAGGAAGGTAAATGGATGATGTGAAGAAAGAAGTGGCTATCTCCAAAACACTTTGAAGGAGGTAAGCAGAAGAAGAAGGTAAAGCAAGCAACTGTCTTAATCAGTTCTAGCCTGAGATCACTCCTTTATTGTTCTGAGTTTCTCCTAAGGCTCACCCTCGTTTGCTCAGCTGTCTGAACTTTTCACCCAGTGTCACACATGTAAGAGAAAGCACCAAAATCCTCAAATGAAAGCAGGTACAGCTTACTCTGTAGGGATGATTTGTATTCAAAGAAGCAAGGGATTCAGCTGTGAACCAGAAATATGTTCACCTCAACATATCATGTTACAGTCCTTATTCACAGACATGAAAATCCATAGAGCATCTTCTCCATAGAAAACAGACATGTTTGAAGTGCCATTTCACTGGTTAATCCCAGTGCTAAATACAAAACAGTGTTTTATTGCCTAGTCTGGAGACCCTCCATCACCAGAGCTGTTGCAGTGCTCCTCTTTTGCATGTGGAAGATTCCCTCCATGATATAAAAGGTCTGGAGAGGTTCACTTGTAAAACGTGGTAGTGCCTGTCACCTATCAGATCACATTCAAGGATGCTGCCTACTAGTTCCTAAGGTGAAGGCAATTACAGTTAAGGCTTTTAGCAGTTTTCAGTAAGCAATTTTATTCTTACCTGTAATTATTCTAGCTTGAAGTGGTTTATTTCACCAAGAATGCCTAAACATTTTTAGTAGCATCAGTGGGCTGGTACAGTTCAGTTAGTCTGGTTCTGCCTCTCATTTTTGTCAGAATTTAAAACACAGTAACAAGCTCTAATAGCCAGTAGTCACACAGCTCATAAATTTGTGTGATGGGGAAGAAGTGCACTGATTAAAAGTGCCTAAGTGGCAAATTAAAAAGGGAGACCAGCTGCCATGCCAGTAGTATCATATTTTTATGCTCTGCCATGCAACAAATACAGATTAATTGTTCCGTGTATTTCTACAATATATTAGTCTTATCTGTTAGTTTTTTATTTTTAAATCTGAACCTGTCTTTTTTGGAATTTAAATGATGCTTCACTTCCAGCTACTCTCAATTTTTCCAAAGCCCTGTTACTTCCACCACATACATGTTCCAAGATCTGTAGTGGAAGTCCCAGGTGTCTCTTATAAAAGCTTTTTGAATTGGTTGCAAGGTTAATAGATGCAGATATGTTCCATTTATTTCAGAAAAAAACCCAAACAAACATAAGAAAACCAACAAAACCCCAAAACACACCAAAATACCTAAAAATGGGATTTTTTTCAAAAAAAGTCTTGAAAGTTAGAAGCATAGAGTCATCAAGGGTGGAAGACCCCTTCAAGATCATCCAGTCCAACAGTCCACCCAGCATTACCATTGTAAAAATTCACATTCCTCATCTTTCTGATACAAAGAAGAGCTTAAAGCAAAATTTTTAGGTAATTATGACTTTAACTCTGAAGTTCTGTGGATCCTCAATTTCCACTCTTTTTTAATGCTGTTTCTAATCACCCAAATAAAGAGATAACAAAATTCCTTGATACTATATATGGAGGATTATCATCAGGAGGATTACATTCCTCAAAAATTTGGAGAGGAGTCTGCATAAAATCTTGAAAAATATGATCATCCTCGTGATACAGAGGACTCTGAAACATTTGGTTGAACACCTCTCTGTCTTTGGAAAGAAGTGGGGTAATTTATTCATATCTTCCAGAGAAAATGAAATATGTTCTCTTCTCTTAGTAGCTCAAAGGGATGATTAACAGCAACCATTAAATAAGTGAAACATTTTTAAATCATAGGACTGGATCATTGGAATAGATTTGGCTGTGAACTACTGATCTGGAGTCAGAGCTACTAACTGGCCTCATTCATTTGAAATGACACAGAAAAAGAGAGAGATAGGTGTATTACTTGATCACAGAATGTCTATGAGACAGTGATCCAGCATGTCGTAGGAAGAAAAAAGAAGTATAAGCTTCAGCTCATGTCATATGTTTCCAATTAATATAGAAAAAATACAAAATAATACATCTATTGTTAAATACTGAATATAGCTTGGTCACACACAAGAAAATATATTTCAAAGTAGGACAGGTGAAGAGAAAAGCTAATACTATGATCAGTAGAATGATTAGACTATCATATAGTACCTTGCTGAGCCTAGCAACAGAAATGATGAAGGGCATAAAACTGTGGCATTTAGAACTGTACAAATACTTAGGAGAAGAGCAAGGTAAATTCTTTGGGCAGGAGTTTGACAATTTACAATAAATGATAAATTGACCTAAAGGTAAATATATATAAGGTGGATATGGGGAAAAGTTGGCACAAACTTCTAATAATAACAGTGAGAGCAAAAACCCCAAATTGCTTTTAATTTGGTGATCAATATGCATACAGAAGCACTGTATAGCTTGATTGACTGTGACAGCTGGAAGGCGCCAAGGGCATTCCTTCCAGTTCTCTGCTACTTACTTGTTCATTAGAACAATTGTTATTTTTTTTGTTGCACCAAAATTTAAGAAAGGTTGAGTGTAAACTCTGAAAGCACTGATAAGACAGCTTGGCTTTCATCTTAGGAAGAAGGTGAGAATCATATGGGATAAAATCAGTAAAGATAGTAGCATAATTAATGAAAATTAGTATAGTTTTACAATAAACAGCTCTTATCACACAAATTGTGTCTTTCTGAGGATATTACATTTGGCTTAGTATAGTAACTAAGATATTACAATATAGCTAGAGATAGAAGACAGAGATATTTGTCTTAAGATACCATAACAAGCAACATTCACAAAACCCATATTCATTATATTAAATACTCATTAATCAAGTGCTTATAGTTTACTGTACTTACACAATGCTTACAGTTTACAGACTCTCCTTCTATCCATCTGGGACGAGTGTTATCAATGTTCTAGAAGAAATATAGAATCAATACAGATAGATATATGGGTGACACAAATATTGGTAGAGAAATAAATAATAACAGAGGCAGTTTAGTAATAAAGTTCTCTATGCATCATTTGGTAAAGATATCATAAGGCTAAGCTGAACATATACAAGGTCATATAGTAAGAATAAGGGACTCTATATCATATTTCTTGAGAAGGGAATAGTTGTGTTGAAAGGATTGACTTGGACAAGGCCTTAGAATAAAACTGAATGAGAATGGATTTTGAGTTTGTTAATTTTTCATATACCAAACTTATATATTAAAATAAAATTATTTCATTTTAAGTTCTTCATTTTTTAATTCAATCCCTATTTTGAAATAGAAGGGATTTTTAATTGATTAGAGTGTTTGTTTTGGAGGAAATAAAAAAGCATTAAACATGTTAGAGGAAAGTTTGGAATTCAACATTATTTTTAAACTACAAAATCAAAATGTTTTAAATTCTGCAAGTCTGAAACTCCTGAAGCTAAAGTTTAGACATTATACTGTTCTTTTAGCTGCTCTTGAAAGTTTCTCTGAATAGGACGTATTAACACTATGGACATACTTGAGCTTGAAACCTCATTTCATGATATTCCAGTATCATCATGAAGTCTCTCTATAATTCGAGTCATGCTGTATGAGAACGTAATGCCTTGAGTGTTAGGCCCTTACTGAGATACATCAGCTGACTTTGTAAATAACTAATGTTTCTTTGAGAAGCCCTTTACCTTCCAGGAGATCCCTCCAGAAGATTAAAGAATGTAGCATACCTTTCTTACTGTGCTGGGTTGATGCTGGAAGAATGCCAGTTGCCCCATCAAAGCTGCTTTATCACTCATCTCCTTATCTGTACAGGGGAGAAAAAATAGAATGAAAGCCTCATGGGTCATTTTAAGGACAAGTAGAGATCACTCACTAGCTACTGTCATGGGCAAAACAGACTTGACTGGGAAAATTAGTTAATTTGTTTACAGTCAAATCAGAGTAGGAAAATGAGAAATAAACCCCAAGTTTTATTTAAAACCCTTCCCCAAAAACCACCTTCCTCCTACCCCTCCTCTTACCCCCTCCATCCCTCCCGTTTTCCCAAGCTCAACTTCAGTTCAAAGTTATCTCCCTCCTCCTCTGCAGCAAAGCAGGGAGACAGAGAACGGGCTTGTAGTCAGTTCATCACGTTGTCTCTGCTGCTCTGTCCTCCTCACAGTCTTCCCCTGCTCCAGTGTGTGATTCCTCCCATGGCAGACAGTCATCCACCCTTCTCCAATGTGCATCTTTCCCACAGCATGCAGTTATTCATGAACTGCTCTAGCAAGGATTCCTTCCATGTGATGCAGTCCTTCAGGAACAGGCTGCTCCAGTGTGTGTCCCTCATGGAGTCACAAGTCCTAGCAGAAAAGTTGTTCCAGCATGGACTCCTCTCTCCTCAGGGTCTCAGGTCCCAACAGGAGCCTGCTCCAGCATGGATTTTGTCACAGACAAGCATTCATCTGATCCAGCATGAGCTGCAGGGGCCCAGCTTTTTCACCATGGTCTTCACCACGGGCCGCAGAAGAATCTCTGCTCATGCGCCTGGACCACTTTCACCTCTTAATTCTTCACTGATCTTGGTGCCTGCAGAGCTTTTCCTCTCACATAGTCTCACTCCCCTCTCTGACTGCAGATGCACAGGGGTTTTTTTCCATTCCTAACTGTTCTCACACAAGCATTACCACTCTTGCTGATGGGCTCAGCCTTGGCCAGCAGTGGGTCCATCTTGGAGCTGGCTGGCACTGGCTCTTTTGGACACAGTGGGAAGCTTCCAGCAGTTTCTCACTGAAGCCACCCTTGTAATTGCGCACTACCAAAACCTGGCCACACAAACACACCCCTTGTTGACTTAGCTTACTCTGTCTGCTGAGTCAGGAAGATTAAAAGAGAGAGTCAGTAACTATGGTCAGGCCATGCAGCAAAGCTTATAGGTCCTGCTGTTGGATGAAAGCAGTTGGCTGTATCTGGGACTAGACATTTGTTAACCTAATAACAGCTGCCTTTTTTCACGATGTGAGTCTTCTTGCATCTTTCATGCTGTTCTCTCATGGGAGCACCTACCTCCCAATTTAATAACTTCTGGTTATTTTACATTTGGAATTATTTATGAATCTGTATAATATAATGCAAATTTATGATAATAATGGCCAAATAAAGCTGATAGTTAAAAAGGGAAAATAGTGAGTATTCTGTATTTTTTAAATGGACCTTTTTATTGTTAAGTGTGTCACAGCCCTGCAGTGTTCACAAAGTTCCATCACTGATCTTGGCACAGAATGCTGATTACATTGCAACGTCAAGGAAATGCATAGAAGCAAAAGAATGCATTTTTAAATATTTCAGCTATATTGTCTTAGTTGAAATTTGAAATAATCACTTCGCAAATAAACTTTCTAGGTGTGAACTTGCAGGCTGCTAAAGCTATTTTCTTGTGAGTGACAATGGACTTTGCCAAGTGTTATATGCCAAAGCTGCAGTGGTTGACTGTGCCTTTTTCTTAGCCTGCTTTATCTCAGTATATGTTTCACTCCTTTTCCAATGGTCCATGCTTCTGGACTGTCTCAAGGAAGGTAACATATTTTCTAGTGCTTTCCCCATTTTAATTGCTATCTCATGCTGTACTGTTGGCAACTTTTGTCCTTTTCTGATTCTCATTCCTAAAGAATATTTCAATTCTTTCACTTTTTTGCTTTTTTTTCTGTTCTCATTGTTTCAAGTGCCTTACTACAGATATCAAACTGAGATATCAATGTAAAGAGTAGTGCACTTAAAGCTAGCTCTCGCTCATTTCACCTGCTTGAGTCTTGTATCATGTTTCCTTGTCTGAGCTGTTCTCTAAGCCATATGTTAGGCCCATGCTATAGCAATCTATTTTCAGCTTTAAAACTTATGGGTTTTGTTTCTTGTCTTGCCAGGCGTAAAAAATGAGGGTTTTACTTCCCATCAACCACTTTTATTTAGTTTGGCTTGTGCAGCAACCATCTTTAGACACTTTCTTTATTCTTGATTGCTACTAAAGCCTTTATTCATGTTTCAGTTATACTGGGGCATTCTGAAAATTAAGCATGTAATTAAGTGTCATTTAGCATCAACGTCTAAAATAATTTCCAAAGTATTTATAATAATTTTTCTTTTGAAAAAGTGGAAAACAAAAAATTAATATCTAATTGTTTTAAGGGATAAAACTATAAAGTGTAACAAAAAGCCCCAAAACTTGATAATGCAATGAGCATAATTAAAAGATAGCATTTTATTCCCTTAATAATCGTGTCCATAGTTAGAGTACACAGGTTGCTACATCTTGCTACTCACTCAGTAGAGTTTGCTAGGAGATTTGTACAAACATCCCTTTGTTATTTTTCTCCTCTGGGCTTGTTTTCTTTAGAGACTGTATGATCTTCTTTGGGAAATGGCTGTTTGGTCTTGTATATCTGAAAATGCTCCATACATTGCTGGCACCACCAGAAATAATAAAATTCCCAAAAGGTCTCAGAGACTTTCAGCCTGCCCCATAATGAATGATGATCACGGTTACAGACAGGGACAGGACATTCATTAGATGCTATGTAAATCTCAGCTGAACTCCAAATGCAGGGCGTGAGCAGAATTTAGATCTTTGTTGAGAAGCACATACATAAAAGATTAAATATGTGACAGAGCAGTTTGAAAAGATTAGGAATCATTAGGGGTTATATGGAAACAAAATGTCATGGTTTAACCTGGCAGGCAGCAAAACACACAGCTGTTTGCTCACTCCCCCCATAGTGGGATGAGGGAGAGAATCAGAAAAAAAAGGTAAAACCTATTGTTTGAGATAAAGTCAGTTCGAGAGGATGGAAAAGAGAAGAGAAAATAATAATAATACTGATAATAAGAGAGCATACAAAACAAGTGATGCCCAATGCAATTGCTCACCACCTAGTGAGTGATGCCCAGCCTGTCCCCAACCAGCAGGCTGCCACCCTCCCAGCCAGCTCCCCTCATCTTTACTGTTCAGCATGTTGCCGTGTAGTTTGGGATATCCCTGTGCTCAGTTGGGGTCAGCGGTCTTACCTCCATCCCCTCCCAGCTTCTTGTGCACTCCCAGCCTGCTTACTGGTGTGGTGGAGTGAGGAGCAGAAAAGGCCTTGATTTTGTGTAACCCCGGCTCAGCAACAACTGAAACATCAGTGTGTTACCAACAGTGTTCTCATCCTAAATGCAAACCACAGCACGGCACCAGCTACTAGGAAAAAGAATTAACTCTACGACAGCAGAAACCAGGACCAAAAAAAAGCGTATTAAGGTATTTAAGAAACACAGATAAGAAATTAATTGACTCTTACATTCTGCGATAGATGACAGAATTTAATTATTGATAAAATAGATTAGCAGCTGAGTATAAAAATAGGAGAAAGGTTTGATTTAAAAATGAAAGACCTAGAAAAAGAAAGATCGTACCTAAAACTACAGAGAACCGTTAAATTTCAGCCTTTCTGAAATCCAATATTAAAACCCTGTTCTGTAGGCATTTTTTAATTTTCAGTTTTCTGTTCATTTGGTATTTCTGATCTTTTGTTGGTGTTGTTTTTTTGCTCCTCATCTCTGGTCACTTGCTGGTTTTACCTGTCTGAAACATCTGCACGAAAAACCACAGTGCTACCACATACTTGGCCCAGGAAACCTGGTCCAGGCTCACTGAGGTTCTCCAGGTGAGGGTGAGAGCCAGGGTGAGAGAGAGCTGGCAGTAGGGAATGGCAGGATACCCCATCTGCTTTTCCCAGTTGCTTTGGTATTTGTTTGTGCTGTGGGGGTGATGGCAAGTCCTTTCCTTTAGACCTGTTAGAATTTGATTAGTAGATTGAATTTGGGAGAGAGTTAACTGGAACAGAACTTTCTTCTAAAGGTTTTATTGTGTTTTTTTCTTAAATTAAATTTTGTTTCCTATTTCAGCATTACACTTGAGACCATCATAGAAACCCTCCTCTTTACACAGTTTTTGCTGCTCTAATTAATTCTCTTCTTTTCTTCTGTAGTCTCCCATCTCTCCTCCCTTCTGAAACTAGATCAAATAATAGAGGCAGGCTTCCAACTTTGTTGTTTGATGTGCTTTTATCACAAAATGAAGCAAAAACAAAAAGTGTGACTTTCTTATTATGATATTGTTGGTTGCTAAAATGAGGTCTCTGTGAAAAAAAAAATGGAGATTTTAAGATACCAATCAGCCATGCGATAAAACCTCTCACTCTCCAACACGTGCCAAATCTTGGAAACACACCTGTGGTTGTTATATTAGTTTTAAGAACTCGAAGATGAAGGGTATAAAGTATCTCAGTCACCAAGCAGACTGCAGGATAATCCACTAATCCAGAGAGATGAAAGGAAATGCAGATTTTATGCCCTCTTGAGAGTGGCAACCTGTCAAAAAATAGATCCTTCTGCTCAGTTTGCCACAAAAAGAGAGAAAAGAGAGAGAGAAAAGGTCTCTATCTCAGAGATGCAAACACATACATGGAAACAGTGAGAGTGTCAGTGCTACAGCAGTGCATTAATCAACACTCCTGGTAGAAATCAATACCAAAACATATATTGATATGTATGTCTATTTCTTTTATGATGAAAAAGTATATTTGGGGGGAAGTAATTCTCTTTATACTTTAAAATACGAGGACAAAAAAATCCTCTAGGGTATCTAAATCAGAAAAGGAATATATTCTGTTATGCAAAATAAACATTTTCTTTGCAACATGCACTAAAAATTAATGTTGTAGAATACAATTGTTTTAGAAGAGTCTTAAGGTATCTTAGTCAAACAACAATCATGGTCAATACCAAAACTTGAATGTTCCAGGGGGTTTGGAGGTCAGATTCTGCTCCCTTTATACATGTCAAATGTCATATTTACTTTCAATTAGTAAATGTCAATAATAAGAGACTAAGACAAATTTGGATTTGCATTCTGTAGTGCAGTCATACATTTTCAGGTGAACCCCACGTGTATATCAGAGATTCTTTTTGCTGGAACGCAGGAAAGCAAACCTGTGTGATCACGCCCATTTCTTTAGCTGCCTTGCATTTAATCTATTTTTTATCTTTTATGTTCTCAGGGTGCAGAAGGTGAAGGTGAGGATAGAAAAGCATATCAGGCAAAATGTGGATAGAGTCAGCAGTAAAAGAAAAAAATGCATGCTGTCCTCTACTGTGCAAAGCAAGCATAATCGCTGACAGGAAGAAGTTTGCACTTCTGGAAGGAAAAAAAATAACCAAGAAAAATTCCAAGAAAAAACCAACAAAACACAAGAAAAAAGTCTGGAAAAGAATAGATTTTGATTTCCATTTCATGGCATAAATTATGATTAACCTTGATTTGAACATTATGTCAACACATTTGTCTGGTCTGTAATTTGCATTCTGTAGGTCATCATTATATATTTTAAACTGAGTACTGTCCATTCTCTGAGACAATCTACGTCATGATCACAACTAAATTATGACAAATATTTAAACATACAAGTATTACTTTAGTTCAAAAGCACAGTAAATTAAACAAATTCCTTTGAATTTTCAATGATAAATTAATGAATACACATATATAGTACTGCCAATGTTCCTGCATTCAATAGATACAACTACGTATGTATGTGTAATGGTGCATACTGTTTGCAGGATTCTTTTATAAAATACATTGAAAATCTGACCAATCTACCTTTAGTGGGAACTCTGATCTGCTGGGGAAGAAGTGTCACCATTCACAACATGGATACTGCCTTTAGAAGATGAGATGCTAGAAACAAGGTGTTAGAAATCAGCTTCACTGTGTGTTAGGCAGCAAGGGAGAGATAGGGATAGGAAAGCATTACCTGCTCTTCAGAGAGGGGGTTATCACTGTCACAGGGAGACACATGGGAGGCAGCCAGTGCACATTATAGCTGTGTAGTAGAACCCAGGATGCTTCTACCTCCCTGTTAAACCCCTTCTTTTCCTGCCTTGCAACAGCATTGGTGCTTCTGAATAGTCAAAGAAGCACCAAGACTCCTTCCTGGCTCCTTATCCTGTTGACCTTCAGCTTCTGTTGCTCTTGGGAACAGCAGAGGACTTGACCACGTAAGGATAGACAGGGAGGATCTCTGGCTTCCTGCAAGGAAATGAGTGTGGCCACATCTGCAACATTTGCCTGCTGGTCACAGTGGGGCTGGATAGCCATGGCTGTGTAGTACTGAAAGAGAAAGAGATTTCATGCTCTGCAAACCCTCTAGGCAAAATCTGTTTCCTTAAATGCTGTGTTAAAGGAGAAGATTTGATATGGTATGAAATACCCACTGTAAGGATAATTATGAGAGTCCCATGAAAAAGAGAGGTCACAGAACACTTACTTCTTAGTCTTTTCCATGTGTTTTTTAAGGCATTTCAGAAGAACCAAGTGTTAAGAAGAGATTTCAAACAGAGCAGTGAGATGGCTTCTTGTATATTTATGAAAAGAAAAAGGCACAAGGTGGGGAAAGTATGAAGGCTCTACAATCCCAGAATATTAGTATTTGATGTTAATATTCATCCTATTATGCAGAAATGCAAAATTAGACTTAAATTCTTAGTTAAGAATGCTCTAAGGCTTCTACAAAGATAGTGAAATAAAAAACATTAAGATAAAGATGATACATAGCTGCAACACATTTTAATGATTACTTATTAAAACAGCAGTGCAACTCCAATAATAACTGAATTGAATATAATTTCAGAAAATACCAGTTAAGCCATCCATAATTCATATGGGCACAATGACTTAATTTGGCTGTTATGTACCTCACTTGCATCCCTCCTGCCAGTGAGGTGGGTAAAATGATATGCTATAATATTCAGTTCCTCTTCATGCCTTCTTTGCCTTGAAATTGATGGTAATTGTAATGAAAAAAGGTTTCTGAACAAACCCAGTTTCATAAGGACTCAGTAGAGGTACAAACATCACTCTCACTTCAGGTTTTTTCTTTTTACCATAAAATTCCAGTTACTTCCATTACATAGAAAACATGTGCAAAGGCAAAAGAGATGGAGCACTAGATGTGTGCAGATGCTGAGAAGTAGGAAGCACCTTCCTTTTTTGAAAGTATCTAGAGGGGACTTGGACATAAATGCTTTTATGCTTAAGGGACTTGGAGTCCACCTCTATTCTAGCAGTAAAGTGGTCAAGGCATTAAATTATAATCTGTACCTGAATCTGGGAATACAGTTCTCTGCTATTGCTGGTGCTCTAGATGGTAGATGTAGATGCTCTTGCTGGTGCTCTGAGGACTCAAAATACTACTTTTCAGGTGTTCTGCAGCGAGTTGCTCTCAGTCTATCCTGTTGAAGAAAATTCACCTTGTGTAGTACACTGAAATATTTATTGCGAGTAATTCTGTGGACTGCTTAGGACATTAAAAAAAAAAGAGACCTACTTTCTGCTATGAACAAGGAATGTCCTTGCATAATTAACATTTAATTTATCACCCTCACCTAAGAAGTGAGTAATCTTAAATCTCACCCCTAGTTCAGTGCATGTTTAATTAGGTCTGCAAAGTGAAATTATCCTGGTAAGCAAGAATTAAAGCTCCTTCTCTTTGAATCAGTGGTTTGGACTATCTTTCTGAAGGGGTCTACCAATTCAGATGGGTCAAAAAGGTGAACCAAATTGAAATGTCTGACTTTTGGTGGGCTCTATTCTCTTCAGCATTAAGAGATTATTTGCACTAGGATTTTGTCTTTAGATCAGAAGTGCATTTTTCAAGTGACTGTCCCAGTCGCCTCCAGTTCCTGTACATTGGTTCAACCAAAATACAAACCCTGTGATCCAGCTGCACGCAGGAAGTCAGTTCAGAGGGTCAGAACCACATTCGTCTGAAGTCGCAAGCCCTGAAAGTCATATAGCATAAGTGCAAAGCCCTAATTGCTTTTTCTCTCTACAAATTTGCAGTGACTGGACTGCACTTCTTCCTAATGCAGACATAGCCTTAACTTCACCTTTGCTGCAAGAGTGATTTTCTTTTTCAGTGACTTCAGCCTACATAAGAATCATTTAGAAGGGACCAAACCAACAAATTCTGACAATTCCACTGGTTTTAAGAATGAAAAGACTGGATTTATTTAAATTATAACACACTTTTGCTACATTTTCAGATTTGATTTGCCCCATAAAAAGTTCCCGTGTATATTTGCAGCCCCAGTTGAATTACAAGTCTATGCACAAACATTTGCACCTGTACTATATTTTAGGAATAAAAATCAGGAAACTATCTGGCAGCAACAAAATTTTCGGTATAAAAGAGCATAATGTGCAGGACCAACCAGCTTTTCATGGTAAGGGGATAGGAAGGCTGACAATATAGGGTTTAAACTTCTTTAGGGAATGCAAAGTCTTTTCTTAACAAATTCCTAGATATTATCTTCTGGGGCATGCTTAATGATCATGAGCTGTTGACTAATCATAGACTGCCAAAAATATGGTTCAGAATTGATTGTGCAATGCAATTTATCAGATAATTCTCTTCTAATGTGGAGGCATTTTCTGTCTTGATTATTGATAAGAGGCACTAGCTGCTGGGTTTTCTATGAGTGATATTCCAACACATGGTATTACTTTTATTAACTGTACCACCACTACTATGTTTTGGGGTTCAAGCCATGGACTGCAGTCATCTCCAAAAAGATGTGAAACTAAGCAAGTGAAGAATGAATGATTTACATCAGCTACAAATGCACCATTCACCCAAATGCTGCAAGCAATTAATTTCAAAAGCTATTCTAATGAATGGTATTCATGCTTCTAAAATGAACCAGTGTGGAACCTGCCAACTTCTTTCCAGAACAGTCTTTGATATGAGACAACATTGAACATGCAGAGGCTTTGAACAAGCAAGTTCAGAAAAGCATTGGGAGTGTTAGAAGTAGTTTGAAATATGAGTGTGTAGATATGTCTCTGTGGAAAATTCATGCAAATTATTTCTGGATTTCTTGACTTCATTTTTTTCCCTCTAAGATATTAACTATTTTAATATAGCCTTCTTGCTGAATTACAAACAGGACTCATTTTTGCTGATTATTTATTTCTTTGGCTCCTACTTGCAGCACAGCTGAGCTTTACTTTATTTTAAGCAATCTTTTTTACTTCTTCAAATCTCACACACAGTGCGCTCTTCTGCGTGATCTGAATAGATTTAATTGTACTTTATTGGGGCTTATATTGAGTAAATGTAAATTTAAATAAAAAAAAGAGGAAGGACTAGAGTAAAAGATTTGCCAAATTGCATCCTAAAGGATAACCATATACTTGGTTAACAGAATGTACTTTCAATTTTCACTTTCATCCATTCACACTTGTGAAACTGTGGGATATTCCCTGAAGCTTCCTTCTTGCCAAATAGTGTACTAACACAGACTGATACATTAGCCAGTTGATCCTGATTACACAGATTGTATTTTGAATGCGCATAAAAGAAATACATTTTTACTTGCTTATTCATAAGGTTGAATATTGTGATCAGTGTTAACAATATAAGAATATGTCCTGAGAGAATAAAATACTGCTTTATGCTGCTGCATTTAAGTCCCTTGTAACCTTTACAGATAAACATCACACCTATCCAAGTTAAAGTGATATATTAAAATCCTTTCTACTGATCCCAGCAACCATTTCTTTGTTATTATATTGAAGGAGCTCTATGGGTTTTTATGTGAATTAAGTGACAATATTGTTGAAGAGAGAAATGGTCCAGTTCTCAATGGGCAATGAAAGTGAAGTCATGGGCCACCGCAACCATGGGATTACAGTCCCTTAAAATAATTTATAGGAAAGAAAGATTTGGAAAAAAACACTTAAGACATTCAATACCTTTTAAAATCGAAGATGTGCATATTTCAAAAAATTATCACTTAAAATTCTGGGATATGTACATGTAATTATGACATAATCAAACTTGTCCCCTGAGAGTGAAACTCATTTGTTAACCTCTCCTCTATCTTGTATTTATGCCTTTTTCACAAATGCTTCTATATTTTGCCCTTATTAATTAATGAACTTATAAGTCCTTTTATTCATGTGTGCTTGCATGACAGTGTGTGTACAACTCTTTTGTTAGAAAAGAGCAGGCAGAGAACACGGAATACTTGCCAGATTTCTGTGTTGGTGCACCTGAAAACAGAGATTCTCCTACTAGAAGTGTCCATGCTGTTTCATGAAGAGATGAAACATAGCCAGGAGGTTATTGTGCATTTCTGTTAGCAGTTAAAGTTGTTGGTTCTGAGAGCGTTTTTTATATCAGTTTCAGATAAAGAAATATTCCTAAATTTAACTGTCCTCAGCATGCATTTCTGTGAAGGTAAAAAAAAAATCTGATGAGAAAAAACAAGATCTACAAAAAAGGGCAATGGCCAAACCACAAAAATGAGACATAAAAATAACAGTGCCCCCCACCCTCATTTTATGTGAAGTCTTACAACAGTTCAGAAATTATTGTAGTGCATTTCAAAATGTCATCATAAGACTGATAGAAGGTTATAAGATGGCAATGAAAATAAACAAGATCCAAAGAGTTCAGCATCAGGGAATAGGGATGTATTACCTGATGTTGGCCACAAAGGAAAAGTACATCAAGGATAGAAGGAAGCTTTGACAGAGAAGGCTGTTGAAGATTATATTATTCGGGCTTCCCTGAAGAGCTCTCTAGAGAATCTCAGTAGATTTACTGGGTTCTGTAACATGGCTTCTTGGTGGCTGATAGGGAGAAATTATTTTCAAAGAGATTCTGGTTTTATTGTGTGAGAATGTTTGCAGCTAGCTGGACACATGGTGTTTGCCCTCAAGGGTTTTCCTTGTGAGTGAAAAATCCCATCTAAAAAAGTTATGGATGCCTTTGAAAATCATTCCTTTTCTCTATGACTGCCCTCTGTATAGATTTCACCTTTCACAAAAGCTTTGAGGGTGATGTGTGGCCACAGCAGTGCATCAGGCACAAACAAGTTTTCCTACAGTTCAGGTGTTTTAAAGGGATCTTACCAAGTTATAGCCCACTGTCTGCAGCCAGATGCTGGATTAATTTCAGGCATTTTAGCTGACATCCTTGAAATTAATAGGAATTTTCCCTAATTCTCATCTTTGAACCATGCTGTCAAAACATCTTTTAAAAGTTGTTAGAGCCTCAGGGACACACAGTTTCTAAAAGAAGTGGCATTAGTAATAAAGCAACACAGAAAACATTTGAGAGTGTAGAGAACCGATCAAAACAGATTCTCTGGTTTGGATCTCAGTAGGCACAACAGTACATTTTATGACTGAAGATAATTATAGGATATTTGCGTGATTAATTTTGCAATTTTCATATCAAATCAAACAGAAATATATTGAATTGTTTCTTCTTCAGGCTGACTTTCCTTTGAAGTTGTGTTTTCTTTAGCATTAATAAAAAAGACATTGAACGAAAGAGGGTTGTGCTAAGTTGCATTTGTACAAAACATTTAGTTTCCAAATATAGTATTTATCTTAAATAGATGTTTTAAATATCAAATATGATGTTATATCGTGTCATATGGTGTAAAAACTTATCTAAACATTCACAAAGGAGTACAGAGACAATGGCAGATGGAGCAGCTCAAACAGCACCGTGCCCCAGCTCCCCACCCCAGGGAGTCATCATCCCGTCACAGCCATGTCTCTGCAAGCCCAGAGGGGCACAGGACAAGTGGAAACCCAAACTCAGGGCTGTTTCAGGAAAGGCTCAGCCCCAGTGTCCAGATATGACACTCATCACGATAGGCCAAGAGGAGCAGCTCCATATCACCTTCCAGATCATGGACTTGCTGCCTAGAGGTGTGTCCTAGTTTGAAAGCAAACTAGTGAGAGACTCCAAGTCAGAAATACAATTTAATAGGAAAAATAAAATAAATGCAATAGTACAAAAGACAACCCACTGACAGAGTCAGAATACAAGCTGACCCCCTGACAGTCAGGGGGGGTTGGTAGCAGTCCGATTAAATGGTGGCTGCAGTCCTCCTGGAGCGATGGTCCTGTTGAAGCAGTGATTCTGTAGAAAAGGTCTGGTCTTCCCCTGAAGGTCCAGTGGTGGTGTAGAAGGGTCTGGTCTTCCTTTGAGAATCTAGTGGAAAAGGCTGCTTGTGCTGTTCCAAACCCCAGATTATATCCACATGGGAATGCTTGGCTCCTTCCCCCTGGGCGGAGCATCTCACAATGGGATGGTGAGTCACAGGGCAAGGCACTGATGGGCCCATTAACAGGAGATAGTCCGGAGGGAGGAGGCAGCTCATGAGGATGGTAATAGAATACACTGTAACCCAGGACAAGGTGTTGAATGTGTTAGGAGGTGCTGGGGAAGACCGTTTTGGGATTGGATAAGCCTTGCCATGGGATGTTTAGGGAAGAAACCAGAGGTGGAGAAGGGGATGGATTCAGATGATTTGGGGAGGAACAACTGTGAGAAAATAAAGGTGCAAGGGGACAAACAGAGCTGGAAGTGTGTAAATAGCAGCTTGTCTGGCCATGTCCCCACAAGGGTTGTAAAGGCCCGTGGGTGGGTGGTGTCAGCCTTGGCTGAGGGTAGATCGTTTTGCCAGCAGCTGGGCTGGACTGTGGGTCTGGGGCCAGTGACCAGAGAGCTCCCAGTGAGTGATACCCTGTACCAGCCTCAGGTGGGACCAGGGCCAGAGCCTGTCAGGCTGCAGTGCAGCACCGGGAGCCAGTGCAGGTGTGCAAGTGAGTGGGTGGGAGCTTCTGGGGTCTCCTGGGGACAGGAGAGTGTCAGTCAGCTCTGTACATGTTTATATGTGTGTGTGGGTCTGACCATCAGCAAGCAGAGTGGAGCTGTGGTCCCACAGATTCACATGACCAGGAACCAGCAACTCGAAAGGCTGGGATCCCAGGAGCATTTACTGGGCAGACTGGGTGCCTGAGCCCAGCTGCGGTTGGGAGCCACACTGCCCTCTGTGTAGGTGTGTACTCACTCGTGAGAACGTGTATTCCCACCTGTGAACCTCCATCCTGCTCAGACAGAGAGGAGAAACAGGATGAGGCTATTGGTGCTGCCTGTGTTTGTGCAAGTGCTGTGTGCCGGTTAGGGTTAACCTATGTGGGCAAATATATATGCATCCTAACACCATATATTTCATGTATGAGTTCTCATTTTGTATGATCAGGCAATGGATATCTCCTCAAGGAAACAGCTATGCTTGGCAAGATAAACCAAAAGGTCTTTTGCATCTCCTGCCATTGAGTATTTAGGAATAAATTTTGAAATTACCAGAATGATGTCTGCCATGTGTTTCTTCCAGGACATGTGACTGTAACCCCCGAGAGATTTTTAGTCAGAGAATCTCATTAGTAAAACTTACAAGCTGACTGAATAAATACAAAGCGGAATAAAGCTAGGCTGGACTGCAAAGTACACAATTGCAGCTATGGGATCCCCCACTTGAACTAACAGATATGTTTGGCACAGACAGTGCCATAAACAGTTAAATCAGTAGTGGCAGGAGTTCCTTAGAATCCTAGATGCCAAACTACTGTTTAATTTCATTTGGGATCCTTGAGATTCAATGCATATTATAGCTTATTTTAATTTATTTCTTAATTTTCCAGTGTTTGCTTTCAGTCTTACGTAGTTTAAGAAAGACTCAAATTAAAACTCATAACAAAAACTGTCTATGACTTTGCAGTCTGAAATTTTCCTGATGGAGACTGCCTTGACTTTAAGCAAAGCATTCTTTTCAAATTGCAGTTATTCAGGCTAAATGGACTGTCTTTGACAGCTGATTAAAATATGTAAGCATTATAATTTTTACTGGTCACTATTGTGAAGAGGGGTGTTAATGGACTTCTTCCCTCTATTAATAAATTTTCATGGCAGTTTTGCAAAGCAAATATAAGTTAAAAGCCTAATATTAAATCACAGCAGCAAATACCCTCAATTCTGTTAAGTAAAATAATAATTATAAATTTTAAAATAATAATGAAATACAATAATACATAAGTAATATAAGTAAATATGTAATAAACAATAATTAAAATAATAAAATAATAAAGATAGTTATAAATAATTACTTTTATTAATAGTAAAAAAACCTTTGTCATACAACAGCACAACCTTTTACTTAGTTCTCATTAGCTAGCTACAGTGATAATTGTCTTAATTTACACAATTTACATTATCTAAATGGATGCCTTAAGGCATATCAAATCACATGCCTAGTGAGCCCATCATTGATGATCTGATAATACATACTTCCTGTCCTTTTGGGGAAATACATGCTAATATGTATTTATCACATTCTATGATTAAAGTATATAGCAACCCTATTTTCATTACAAAGACACCAAGTCTGATGTGTTACTTGAAACACCAGAACAAGGCAAAGTTGGAGACAATGTGGTGCAAATGATTTTTGGTAGACAGACACTGCCAATCTCCAATCACAGATATCTGCAAATAAACAAGCCAACAGAAAATCCAGTGAGTGATTGTCACTGCCTACCTTCCCTCCCATTGATGAGATTTGGGTTTTTCAAACTTTCCCAGTTCCTAGGCTCTAATGCAAGGAATACAAGCAGGCTCGGAAAGTAGCTGTGCCACATGAGCCTCCAAGGAGCCACAGTGGAGTACAAGGGAAAGAACAAATGAACAATAAGGTGCCATGAAACCCAGTGGCTGGACACACAGAAGGACTACTCCTCTGAAGCAAAACTGTTATTGCCTCAGGCTCAAAGCAAAACAGAGCCATTGAAGTCAGTTGGCATGACAGACTGCAACTGTAATTTATATTGAAAATATGTATTTAAACAAATTACACCTTGCTTTAACTACTGCATTACCATATAACCTCATTTATGAAATTCTGAAGTCCTTTGATCAATTTTTTTAAATCATGATGAATAAATAAGAGACTTTTTGCTAAAACACAGGGGATTTCTCCTTCCTGTTCTGTAAATGGAGGCCACTAGTGAAGAACTTCATACATCAGTGGAAGATATATACATAGACAGACAGATATAGCTATAGCTATAGATATAGATATATAGATATAGATGATATAGATGATATAGACGATATAGATATAGATATAGATATAGATATAGATATAGATAGATATAGATGTATGTATCCCTGCTCTTTCTTATCTGCAAGCATGGGCATCTGCAAATCCTTCAAATCCTATCCCAGACCTTGAGTCCATCCAGAATCCAGGCACAGATCCCACGTCTCCTGTCCCAACTCTACCTAAGGTCTTCACAGCCTCTGCTTTCCTCCTCACTGGCTAGTAAGTTTGAAGATAAGATAGACTGTGGTGATCATGTGCAAGACTTAGGCAAACAAGAGCAATTATCAGCTTATATGCACACAAATGGACTCTTGTCTTTTCCCTCTAATTTCTTGCATTTGTTGCTCCCTGATCTGCTGTAAGGCTCCCCTTTCCCTGCCTTTGGCTCTACCCTTACAGTGTATAATAAGCTTTGCACATTCTCACAATTCTTTTAAAACATCCCAGGACCAGTTTTACACACAACAAAGTCCTCCTTGAGTATCCTGCAGTAGGTTTGTTCTTTCCCATCAGAGCCTGTTTCCTTCTCATGAGGTATAAAGTTCTGGGTGACACTCGCTTGTGTGGTCAGTTTCTTCAGAGGCCCATCAGCCAGTGACGAGGAAACTCAGATCTTTGCCACTGTCTCCATTATCTGCTACCTATTACAGCTTGTGTATATGTGTGTTTGAGAAGTTTATTTTCCTGTTTCTTGTTTGCCTTTTACACTGAATAACACTTGAACAGATATTGTTACAAACTACATGTCCTTCTAACCCAGGTATCCTTACAGATATCCTGGGGCTGTTAAGTTTAATACTCTGCCAATCCAGAGCTACTAACATTTATTATTGGATCAGGATCTTTCTGTCTACACCCTCTGTTTCTTCTGGCAACTTGTCCTTGGCCATCCACTTGCACTGAATCCTTTTTCTAGCATAATACACATAGCACAGGTAGGTCTTATCAAAGACATCATGTTGGGCCCTCAGTCATTAAATTCATCCTTAAATTAGCTAAATGACCTGATGAACAAACATCACCACACAGCTCTGCTGTTTCAGTTCTATTTTGCCTTTCAGTATAATGCAATTTTCTGTCACCTGCTATCACCTTTCTATCTGTGACATGGTAATCAGGTTTTCAGTCTGCCTTAATAATGCCTGGTGCTGTGTAGCCACTCTTGCCCCAGCAGTCTCAATGAAAAGCAATATGGGGCAAGACAGTTAAGGACAACCCTTCTAAACCATCCCTCTTTTGCCTTATGTGACTATTTATCACTCTGACATTCCTGTCAGTTGGGATATGACTGGCAGACCTTCCTTCGCCTGTTTAGCTAGGACATTATTATGTTTTCAAGCCATTAGAAATTCCCAGAGAGCCTTGAGTTGGCAGCAACACCTATTGCCTCAGTGAAGTATTTGAGGTCCATGCTTGACTGCTCATGGAAAATATCAGTCCTTCTGGTAAATATGTATCTGCTATTCTACTGCCAGCATTCAGTATGTTTGATGACAGTCAGTTCTTTCCTCCTAAAGACTCCATATATTGGTGTCAGGAATAATTTGCAGAACAAAAGAGTTCCCAACTTGCATTGCAAGTATTTAGAAGCACTACCAGCACCTGTATAAAAGCCCTGCCTATAGTCCTATGTTCCATCCCATGTTGCCCATGCCCAGTCTTTCAGGATTATCTTCTGATACCTGACAAGTAACTGTGGTTTTAGGCAAAAACCCAGCCCCATGTGAGTTTAATGTCTTGCCTGAGAAAATGCAGCCACTGTTCTGTCCCCTGACACGATTCCAGCCAAACTTCTGTTGGAAAACCAAGTGGGGTTGACTTTAGCAAAATCAACATTTATACTTATGTAACTCTGCTGTCTGTTTACAGACTGCTTATTTCTTTTCTTCTATGGAAATGGAGGAGCCGAAAAAAGGATTTGGATCTTTTCCTCTGAAGCATTGTGGTGATTTATTTCAATGTAGAATTAGAAATAGTAACCTCTAGGAAGTACTTTTAGGACAAAGTAAAGGCCAAAGTTGTAAGTGCATCTATAATATTGTAAAAAAAAAAATCCTGATATATCTAGAAGAGCACAGTATCATTGCTGTCTCTATACTATCTATTTTTTTATCATACAGTATTTACATATTTACTATCCTTAGCTATATAGTTTCCTTGACAGATAAGAATGATGTCACTTGCTTTTACAAGGACACATATAGAAATGCACACAGCACCTCAGGATAGCGCACAAGACTAAGGAATAGCAAACACTAATACACTCACCTAACAAAATAATAATAATATTTTGCACAAAGTACATATAGTGACGTGGAAATGGAGGAGAACAGAAATAAAGAAGAGTAATGATTTAAACATAAATAAAGAATCTGAAAGATTCTTTGAGTACATTAAGATTCTTAAGAGAGAGTAAGACACATAATTGGAAACAGTTTGTGGTAAGGGCTTCTTTTTTAGGAAATGACTGATTTTAGTAGAAATAAAGTGATTATTAGAAGACCAGGACATTTCAGATTTTATAAAAATGTTTTGTAATTAAATACATTACTTGTCTTTTTTAAAAAAAAAATCATTTAAAACTTTCTTACCTCTATGGACCAGTAAATTCTCAGTTATGCTGACTATATCTTCCTTCTCAACCCAAGAACTAATGACAGCCTATGCTCATGACGTTCACTTGAGTGAACCTTTAAATTCTTGGTCAGAATAGGAACAGATGATTTAATTTTGGGCATCTCTGACAGATCTTAACCCCCTAATCCTTCCTGGGTTAGTGGTCTCTCATTCTCTTACCCCACCTCACCATTCCCAGTACTTTTGTCAAGTAAAAGTTTAAAAACCCCACAACATCTGTCTACATATTAAGATATTCTTGATGTGGAATAGTACTAGAGGAAGTATTTCTCTGGGCCTTCTTCCTCTGTAATCCATGCTTGCCGAGGCAGGAAAAGGGTACCTAGTCAGGGAGACACTGCAAGTAGCCCTTTTCCTGCTCAAGTTTCATTACATAATTTTCCTTTGCACCCTTACATCTAGGGAGAAAAAATGGTTGATTTTTTGCCTGATTTTCACTAATCAGTTTCTTACCTGTTTGTCTGCTGGTTTGGGAACAAGTGACGAATACATCACCAGATACGCGTTCTGCATGCTACTGCAAAAGGTCATAAAAGCCTGAAGCTAGCATGAACTAAATAGAAAGAGGATCCTTATTCATAATTTCAAGGCTTTTTTCTATCCAGAAAACTGTCTAGTATTTTTTATGTCCTAGCTTCTTACGAGGTTGTACCACAACGTATCTTCCTAGATGTTTCTGAGCATCTTTCTCCTGATGTCTGGTTTGCACATGCCTGCAGCTTTCTGAAAAAAGCAGACACTGTCATTTACATTCAGCTCATTCTCCATCTAGACCTGATGGGACTTCTCTTCATTACCTAGGTGTATGAAAGACAAGGAAGGTCTTTCACAGCTCAGGAACTGCATCACAGCACCTCTGTTATTTCAGCTTTCTGTTCCATAAGGAAGCTTTGCATTTTTTATTTAATATTAGCTATGAATTAAGGTTAGTGTATATTCTGCTATCCCAGATAACTATGAAAATCACCATACTGTGAAAATGGTAAGAAGAATTGGGACTGCAACAGCTACAAAAATTCAAATACCCTCTTCCACATCAGCTGTGTATAAGCATCAGTATATTACTGCAATCCAAGAGAATGGTTAATGTTCACATAAATTTATTTGATTATTGAGACCTACCCATTTATTCTTTTCTATTTAGAAAAAAAATTCTCTTAATGTCAAAGAGAGGATGTCTTTGGGATTTTCTCTCACTCTCTGTAAGACGATGTGCAGGTGAGTATCATCCACCAGACTTCTGACTCCATTTTCAAATATGTATTGTGTCAGTCATTCACTTACTCTCTGTGGGTTATATGTAAGCTACCTTGATGACTCTACAGTATCTCTTTCAGATCCCCAGTCAGTTATACTGATTTCCTTATTGTGTAGAGTATTGCTACCATCATTGTATCCATGGAGCATTGCTTAACTACTCTTTTTACTAGGTTTCTTGTCACTGATCTTTCAAAAGTGGTGGTGTAAGTGCTTAAACTTTTTTTACTGAAAAGTCGCTTCTTTCTTTCACAGAGTATATGTTGATTTTTACTTATGCTGCCTTTATGGTCTATTTACCGTAAAAGAAAAATAACTTAAAAATGGAAAAAGGCTCATACTTACAGAAATTAAAAGGTAGCTGAAATAATAGTACTTCTGAAACTTCATGCAAGTAACAAGCTCCATAGCCTCTGTGTCAAGAACAAGGGCATACTAAATTTGAATTTATCTGCTTTTAAACTAAGTGCTTGGTCAAGCAACTCAAAAGATATGTGAACTGGGTTGGGTCCAGAATTTAATAGAATGTAAAATATTTTGTGAACAGCACGTTTCTGCGGCTTTATTTCTTCTCTTAGTGAAAGCGGAGCATGGCACTTTTGGAAACTTTTTCCCAGTTTGCCTTAGGTATCTCCTGCTGAATAGAAGAGGATAAGAACAGACAACAGAAGATGGCAGAGGCCACCTCTACACCATGTGATATTATAGCTCATACTCCAAATGATGTTTTTCTGATAGAGAGTGCCTGTCATCAGGAAAAACTTCTCTGTCTCTATACCCTGCCTAGACATAATTCATACTGCCCCAGGACCCATGAAAAAGCTCTAAGGAGGCATGAGTCAAACTGAGACTCAGGACTTTTTGCACCACTTTATCCATAAATTGGTTCTGATCAAAGTGAAAAGTGAAAACTACTTTTGTCAAGAAAAAGAAGATACTTGTCCAACAGTCCATTTGCTGGCCTCCATTATCTATGGCAGATTGTAATTTTCATTTCAATTTACATTCTGAAGCATCCTATATATTTTTTTAAATTGTTTGTATATATTTTTGTAATATTGCTCATTAAGCAATAAAAGATTGCTAAATTGTCATACAGTAGGTGAGATGCTAATTGCTGTAGCACACTGTCTTATGATTATGCTGAAAGTGGTTATGGTCGAGGGCCAGCTGTGGACAAATGTTTAAGGAAAAATTTTATCAAGATTGCTTGAAAATAAATCAGATTATAAATAAGAAATTTACTGCACTAAATTTGAGTAAGTGGTTTCTACAGAAACAGAACACTCAAGAACAACAATAGCTCTTCAAGTGAATTTGTTCACTAATTCTCCCAAGCTGGGCTTGTCAGTAGAATTATTGAAAGAGGCCATAAAATCCCTCAAATATGTTATCTGATAACAAGCCTCCCAGAAGCCATGAATAATCTTCACTCTCTTTGTGAGATTAAATAAACCATCTGGGATTCACTAAAATGGTTCTTAGTATACAATACTACTAGTAGATGGTTTCAGTTAGCCATAGTTTGTTACAAAACTGCTCTGTACTCTGTTACAGTCACTGAATCTTCAAAAACATTATATTTTTGTTAATAAAATAATCAATGCTTACATAAAACCCATGTGTGCAAAAAAATTTGACATCTTAATCTATGCTTAAAACTACTGGCAGCCAAACCCATAATGTTTAGAATTTAAAATTTGTACTGCTGGTATTAGAGTATTACAAATTTGTTTGTTTTCATTTGTGTGCAAAACTCCTATATTCTCTTCTAAAAAAGATTAGGTCATTCATCTGCAACAAAAAGATTTGAGCACATGCTGAATTCTGAGCATGTAACATCAAGGTATTTAGCTGCACACATTTATATTTTAAGCAAATACATTCTCTAAGCATATGCATAAGCATTTTTGCTGTCTCGGGATCAGAATGCAAACAAAATCCTTGTGCAAATCCATTAAAACAAACATCAAACATCTGCTTAACTCCTGTGTTGAATTATTGCCTTTCAGTCTGGTTAGCTACTTTTTACCAGTCATCTTTAGAATTCAATAATCTCTACTTCACGTGATCTCATAACTTCATCAAACCATATACTCTGCTTATATTTTGATTATCCTACCACTAAAAGGATCTGGTTTTCTACAACATATGTGGTGGAACATAGGTTATTTTAAAAAAAGAAAAAATAATTGACACCTTGAGATTTTTATTTTTAAAAAATCTTTTAAAACAATCATTATTGGGATCCAATTCTCTACTTCACTGTTTGCAGAGAAAATGTAGGTGTGTATATTTGGGGCTTAATTAGGATTATCACAGAACTCTGAACTTCAAAACACAAGAGCATTAGAATCAATCTAAGTTTACAGTCTAATATCCATCTGAAACAATCATATGATGGTTTTGTGATATGACTTTCATCTTACATTTTTAAAAGCTAAGTAGAAATTCCTTTGGAAAATATTAGTAACATTAACAGTCCATAATATCAGGCCAGTAGATATATATCTATTACCATTCAGATTCAAAATCTTATAGATATTGCAGGAATATTAGATGCAGGAACTCAAATTTTAAAACCTCATTGGCATATTACCTGCCCATAAGAATGTTGGTCACATCCTTCTCTTTTCCATTAAATTCTTCAGTCACAAAGACAATCTTCTAGCAGCTTTCATGTAGAAGCAAATGTTTTGAATATACAAAAACTGTTTAGGTATACAAGTAACGTGATAACTTGTCTAGAAGGCACTGGGACTGGTGAAATTTGAAGTTTCTAGAGAGTTTACTGCACAGTCTTATCAGACTGTGTAAAATTCTGTTTTCCACACAAATCATCCTCTTCACTGTATGAATTTCCACTGTACCAGAGAAAGGGTATTTATCTCAGAGATTTTGCTTCCAGTGTTAGATAGCCTTGGCCAGGTCATGGAGAGCTCTTATGATAAGAACAAAGACCTTGAATTGATTTGATAATCTGTAAGGAGACAAAATAACACAGAAAGGATAAACTTGATAATGTTTGTGATTGCTTATGCTATGGAAAAAAGGTGCTGGAGTATTTTACACTGGTTGGAATTTCCTAAGTGTTAAAGAAATTATGTGCACATATAGGGAGTTACAATACTCCAGATGAAAAGTGACGTGTGAGTCAGTGAAGTCAGGTTATTTTCTGATCAGATGGTCTACAATGATCAAACTAAAGGCAGTACTGCAATAAAAGATTAGCATAACTGCATTGCTGATTCTAGGATCTATGAAAGTTGCTAGTTACCTAGTTTAGGATTAACTGTAGATGTTGTGGTTGACCGCGGCTGGCCATCAGTCCCCACCAAGCTGCTCTACCACTCCCCTTCTAAATAGGATGGGTGAAAAATACAATGAAAAGCTTGTGGGTTAGGATAAGGACAGAGAGATCACCCTCCAAATATCATAACAGGCATAAAAGACCCAGCTTAAGGGAATCAATTTATTAACAGTTAATAACTGAGTAGGATAATGGGAAAAAAGAACAAATACAGCAACATACTTCTCCCACCCCTGTAAGAGATTGAAATATTATAGTTTATGACTTAAACGTTTTCATGAAGGACTTTTTACAAAAACTGCAGAGAAGACCACCACACCCTGCATGGGGCTCTGAGAGGCCCTGGGCCTGCTGGCTGATGAAGATAAGATAAAGTAACAACTCAGGGCTGGGGACATTCACAAAGGACAAACTTAATACCTCTGAGGTGGAGACCATAGCCCCATAGACCATAGGGGCTATCAGCTGGCCAGGCTCACACAGACCCTCGCACCAAAGGGTGGGGGAGAGAGGCCTTGGGTGTGTGCTGGAAAAGCCTCTGGTGAGAGGCGCAGTGACCGCCCATCCTCCGCTGTGCAGAGGAGCCCAGCTGAGGGGCCCTGCACCCGGGGGGAGCTCACCCACAGCAGAGGGGGTGTCATGGCCCATCAAAGGGCCCCCCAAAGGGGTCCCCAGACCCTGCACCACAGCACCAGAGATAATGCAACAGACCCTCAGTGGCGCAAGGGACAGTGCCAAGCTGGCCCCTGCCGGGGAGCTACGTGGGCCTTCCCACCTGCCCAAAGCGTAGATTAGCCCACGGGATTCTTTACTCTTGGACGTGTGCCGGCGTGGCGGGGTGTGTGCCGGCGTTGGCGGGGTGTGTGGCGGCGGCGACGGGGGACCCTCACCACCAGAAGAGCAGATGGAGGGGAGCAACGAGACGTCACTGGGACCCCTGGATGGGTGATATGCCTCCACCTAACCCCTGTCACCTCTCTCTGCCCCCCTACCCCACACGCACACCTCTTTTTCTATTTCTTTCTTTCTTTCTTTTGTCTTTCCTTCTCTTTGCCTCTCTACTATTAAATAAAATACATCAATTTTTTGGCATCAACATTTAATCTCGTTTGGTTTTAATCTCATTTCTGGGAATATTTTGAACCTTCTAAGTTCTTTCTGGTTTATGCACAGAAACTTAGCTTTCTTTGCTCTTCTGGGTCTAAGCTGGATCGTAACAACCCCTCCCTTCTTCCTGGGCTCAATTTCACTCCCAAGTTCTCTATATCCTCCCTGCCAGCAGTGCAGGGGGATAGGGAATGCGGGTTGCAGTCAGTTCATAACTCTTTGCTCCTTCTTTCTCCTCATGTTCTTTGCCTACTCCAGCATGGGATCTCACCCATGGGATATGGTTCTTCATGAACTTCTCCATGGGTATTTTCCTCAAGAAAGGTTCCAGCATGGGTCCCTCCCTCAGGGTGCAGTCCTCAGGAATGGAATCCCCCATGGAGTCACAAGTCCTGTCAGCAAAACCTGCTCCTGAGCACACGCCTTTCTGCGGGCTGCAGCACTGGCTTTCCAAGGGCTGCAGTTTCAGGGTGGTTACCTGCTTCACTGTGGATCTCCATGGGACAGTCTTCATCATGGGTTGCCGAGGAATCTCTACTCCACTGTAAGGATCACCTCCTCTCTCTTCTTCACCTTGGACCTTGGTGTCTACAAAGTTATTTCTCACATATAATTCTCACTCCTGTCTCCCAGCAGCTGTTGCACAGCAGTTTGTGCCCTTACTGTTTAAATAAACAAAGAGTACTTTTCTACAACAGCTTTTTCTACAACTCTTCAAAATGTCCTCTACTATGTTTTCAGTCATCCTTACCTCTCTTCAGCTTCAACCACTGGACTGTTCTCATTCCAGTACTAGACACCCTGATTGCAGATGTTTGGTCATGTCATAAGTATAATCCCGGTATTTCCATATATTCATGTCAAAGTTTGCTTTTTTTTGTCCCACAGAAATACCCTGTGAGCAAATCCAGTATTAATTACTCTGTATTACATTTTTGTTTTTCCAAACACCTATAATTTCTTCTGTTGTTTCCATAGTTTCAGAAAAGCTCTTCCTGGATGATAATGTTCAACTTTGTAATAACCTCTTTGTGAGTAGGCTGTTATTTACTAGTTGTGTATATTTCACCTCGTACAACAGGGAGCCGCATGTTTGAAACATTCAGACATTTCAGTTATAAAAATTATAAATCACAAAAAAGCAGAGTGAGCAGTATCCAGTTTAACAGATTTATGAACGAACAGGTGAAAAATGCACAGATGAAATCAGAACTGGATGTATATGAAATAGTACCCAGCATCAGTTCATGATAGTATTGCATGAATATTACACAACTGGTTTCTAATGATTAATGGGCTTGCAATATGAAGGTGATTAGATGACCTATATTTAAGGCTTCTTTTTGTATTAGAAAGACAGATGGAATATTTGCATTTGCCAAAGAATTCCAGAAAGATTTTTTCTCTCTTCAGTATTCTCCCCCTCATGCTGTATTTTTCCCAAACCATAGGAGTCAAACATTCAAGGAAAGATGTTTCAGCATGGTAAAAGAGGAAAATGATGTGTCTGTACTCACCATGCCTTTCACATTCTAATAAATTTTGTTCCAGAAGTTTTCTACTCCTTTCATTTCTTCAGCAAAAAACATGGTGTAAAGCTGTGCACTTTAGCCTGAGACGGTAATAAAAGTATGTAATGAAGTGCAAATGTCATGTCTCTTCTCAGTGGAGCTCATAGAGGGGCTCAGAATACACCTTTGAATTCATCTTTCTAGTTAACTTAAAAACCCAGTTGGTCAAGTTACCACACAAATATTGTCAAAGGCCCAGAACTCATTCCCATGAACTCCAGGCATTAAATGGTGACTGATCACAAATTCCTACAGAGTACAAGGACTTTTTTCCACCTTCATGAGATAAAAGGTTTTACCATTCCAAGCATGTCTGCTGCTTGTAGGCTGTTACTGCAAGTCCAGATTACTTAGATAAGTATCTGGCTTTTGTCATGTAGAATGAGCAACTCCAGTGACAAAACAAAGAAAACTAGAACTTTGAAGTGAGGAAAATTCTTGTTTGAGCAATAGATGTGTGGGCATCAGAGGCAGCAAGAGGTTAACATTCACTGCTGTTTCAGTGACTTTTGGCAGAGTGAGATTTGACTATATAGACGCTGATCCAGTTTGCTGTTCTGAAGGCAAGGAAAAGCTGGCTGAGTGAGGTACCTACAATTAGGAGGGTTGACTAAGCTTATGTCTTTAAAATAGGTAAAAAGGAAGAAAAAAAGTACAATGTACACGCTGTTCCTGCTGTCAGAATAAGTATTATTATTGCACATGTGTGCAACTTTTGTAATATTTCTATTTTTAACCAATTTTGAAAGTGCCAGATCCATCTACCTTCTGGCTTCACTCGTGCAACTCTGAAGCCAAAGAACTTGGCATCCTGAATGTTTTAGAAAGCCTCAACTTTCGTAGAAATATGTACTTTGACCCTGACAAATGTCAAGAAAAATAAATACATTCTTTAGAGTTTTGGCATAGAAATTTCATTAAAGATTTGTGAATAAGTCCCTCAGAACATAAATGAACTCCATAACTAATTTCAGTCACAAGATCCAACAGTTGGATGGCTGCCAAAATTATTCTGGAGAGTTTTTTCAGGTTGACAGCGCAGTACTGGGAAAGGTAATTGTGACTGAAATTAAGGATAGAATCCTTTCTAAAAAATTGTATACTAGCAATAGTTAAACAAAGTACTGTGTGTATTTTATATTCTTATTTTATTTTTCTATTTACAAATCAGACTTTAAAATTTTGGGAAATTAATAAGCAGCAAAAAGAGACTAAGGTATTAAAATTTACTAATAATCTTATATTTCCTACTTTATCCACAAAGGAGTCATTATGTAAATTATGTTACAGTTAACCAAGGTGAATCATGTATTTAAAAATCTCTGACCCAGTCTCTTTATGGCGTTTAAACATACGTGGGTCTTTCACGTCCTTGAATAGTCCCAGTAACTCAGAAATGTGCTTACTTTCTCTGCTGAATCATTGCTTTGTTTGATATTCTTCTGCCGCATTCAGCACTCTGCTTAATAATAGAGAATGGAGAGCTAAATATTGTAGGTTGTTGTATTGGGTTTACATGGCAGGGTTTTGGTAGTGGGGGGAGGGCTGCAGGAGTAGCTTATGGGAGAAGATGCCAGAAGCCGGGATGTTCTTAAAAACTAGGAAAATTTTGCAATGTTAGTGCAAGCATTACTTGTATTAAGAACTATTTGTAAAAAAGAGTCCTAAAGAGTCATGTCTGCATAAACCAACTACCATTTTGCTGGTATTTTGCTGTTCTGAAAACACTGGTCTTCACCGTTTGTATTACAAAATGCCTAAGTATTAATTATTTAAAAATCTCTTCTTATATAAATCAGAAACCAATCGTATGTGCGTATCTCTCATTCAGGTAATAGAGGTAAGAGACAAGGGACTCTCATCTTGTATTTTTACTTACAAGTGGAAAGTAATCTGCTGTAACTATCTTATCTATTATTTTTCTGTATCATTTGACGTCTTCAATAATTTTACATCCATCTCCTTAATTTGATTTGCCTGTTCTGATCAGTTTGGAAAAAGTAATTTTTTTCACCTTTTCTGGAAAGGATAAAATGTTCTTACTTCATTTACTGAAAATGTATTACATGCACCACTAGATAAATAAAAATATAACTTGAATTGTAAAAACAATGCTTAGAAGCATACCAGATGTTCTCAAATATGTGAGAAACTCCCAAAGTGCGGAGACATCATCAGCAGTCAAACTAACCCACTATTTTAACAGTCTAGAGGGCCGAGATATTTTAAAGTATTTTTCTATTTTCTGGTTTATTTCAATTACTCTTTTTTCCCCCCATACATATTGTACTTGCTCAGAAAATCTGGCTCTATTTTGTGGCAGTCAGACTGTGATTATAACTAAAGCTGAAATACTGCTACCTGTCTCAACCAAATAGTTTTCTCTTTAAATCCCGACTTTGATTTCAAATAATGCAGAGTAAAATCAGAGACTGGAACTGTGTGATGGATGGAAAATATTTGACTTCTGCTCATGAAAAAGGGTTCCTGTCTCATTCCTTCAATGCAGGGCTTCACTCATGGGAGGAATACTTTAAAAATGAAGAAGCCATCAAACTCACAACAGCACTCTACGCAAAATGGTAAGCACCTGTCTATCATATAAGAGGCACTGGGACGGCAAGGATCTTTTTTTTCCTTTTAATTTTTTTTTAAGCCATGCAGGTGTTCTTTGCCTTTTCTTTGATTCTTTAAAAGAAGGCATCTGTTTGATTAACCTATTTCCAAATAACTATAATTTGCATATTCTTTCTTATTTTAGTAGTTTGTGGGTGGAAGCAAAATGAGAAAACAGATGCTTATCCTGTCATGAAACTCATAACGAAATACCCTTTGCCCATTGGAGTACTTTGATAAGTAGGGTTGCAAGAGATGTCAAGCCTTACTGAGTGTATTGTGGAAACAATCCTTTGCTATTGTCCCATAGTAGTTTATGAATGGACTGTGCACGGAATCCACATTTTTTCTATTTTATTTTCCTGTTCCTCCCTCCTATTTAGTGAAAAATAGCAGAGTTGGCTCCCTTTCCTTGTGATAAAAAACTTTTTAAAACAGAAGTGCAAGGCCATAAATCACTAAGATGCATTTTAGTGTACTGTGGGTACAGGAGTCTGAGAAAAAGAGATGTTGTCTAATATTTTAAGATCCTTTCTAATGGTATTAAATCACTGGATTTTTCTCCATGCCTATTTGCTTCTCCCGCTTTCTATAACTTCTGCCTAATGAACAATGTAGTTATCACAGAATTTATCAGAAGGAAATATAAGTCTCAGCAGAATCCAATCAACCTGAGTTGTCTTGCTAGCTTAGGCTAATCAGATCCTCAGAAGGAACAAACTCTTTTATTTACATGAGTAGGCAAACATCTACCAGCTCAGGTAGGAAGAGACAATTTTGTGATGACACCTTGATAAAATACTGGCAGTATGCTGTTGCAGTTAGCTCTTCCTTTTTGGTGTTATTTAACAGTGTTTGCCAAGAGTAAATATCAACTGGCTGTGGAAACTCAGCTATCTGAGAAGTGGTTCATCCAGAACAGAGGTAAGATATATTGTTGGGCTGTCTGGAGAAATCATCATTAGGTGGTTTGTTGACTAAATACAAACTCATAATGATGCCTTGGGTGGCATCTGGCATCCGGCTTCTGGCCAGAAGCTAATGCAGACGCAAATGCTACCCAGAGCTGCCACGGCCAGTCCTCCCCCTCTGTGAGATGCAGCTTTGCCAGGGTTGGGTCCCCCCTCTGAGACAAAGGGGGCGTCCCCTCGGAAGCTGGCAAGGATGCGTGTGCAGTCCGCGTTGGCCGAAGCTCCCCTCGGTGGCTGCGCCGGACCCCCAGGGGGCGGAGGGGGGGGTCAGGCCGTTTCCACTTCTTCCTTTTTTACGGGCAAGGACCCATCCGAAGCTGTCTCCCGTCCCCTCGGCCCCTCCCACCCAGGAGCGACCGGAGGGAAGTGGGGGGAGAGAGACGGGGGGGGTGGCGGCCACCTGGAAGCGGCCGAGGACCTGCACTAACCAGGGCTGCCAGGGCCAGGGCCAGACCCCGACCCCTCCCTGTATCGGCGCCTGTGCTGAAACCGCCATCGGGGGGAGGGTGCCCAGGCCCTCAGGAGGCGGCAGGGGTGACCAGGCTGTCTCCCCCTCCTCTCTCCCCCTCCTCACCTCTCACCGGTAGGGACCTGTCCCAAGCTNTGCCACCCCCATGGTGGTGGCTGTGGGGCCGGGGCTGCAGATGCGACATCCACCGGGATGGCCGCCGGGACCCCCACCGGCCAGGAAGGCGGCGGAGGAGGCGGCGGGGGAGGAGGAGGAGGAGAAGGAGGAAGAGGAGGCCCCATGGCCGCAGAGGGCTCCGGCCTCAAGGCAGGGGCTATCAGATCGGTTTCCACCTCCTCCCCACCTCCCGCCGGCTTTAATGTGGGTGTCGTATCTTTTTTCTCTTTTTTCTCTTTTTTCTCTTTTTTCTCTTTTTTCTCTTTTTCCTCTTTTTTCTCTTTTTTGTCTTTTTTTTTTTTTTTCCTCTTTTTTCTCTTTTTTCTCTTTTTTCTCTTTTTTTTTTCTTTTTCCTCTTTTTTCTTTAAAAGCAGTATATGCTCCTTTTTTGGATTCCTGTACTTGGATACAGCTAAGAAGAGCTTGGCATACTCAAGTTCTAAAAAACAGCGATCTTTTCAAATATGCAATATTAAACTCAATATCAATTTTCTGTCCAAGCTTCCAGATTCACGCCAAGTTTGGTTGCTGTCTAATTCATAAGATGGCCAAATTGTCCTAGAAAACCGAATTAATGCTGCTTTTCTAAAGAGTTTATCTTTGCCAGTCAATTTTTCCCAGTTTTCTAATACAAGATTCAAAGCCAAGTTGGGCAGTATTTCATTCCTCATACGAGAGATATTAGAGCCTATGGTTTTATGCTTATAAGTAGAAAATTCACAGAAATAAACTAAAGCAATCTACTGCACGCTAATAAGATGAGCGAGAAAACTTAGAACAGATAGGAATCTGAACTCACAACCCAGGATTTCAGACTGCGGCTGGAAACACGATCCAAGCCTCTGAGCCACCATGCCACCTGGCTGAATGCCAAGGGGCATTGGCTGCAGTTCCAGGCCAGCAACGAACTAACAGAGAGAAAATCAAATTCCCTGGAACTCTCATGAGCTCCTTGCCAAGTTCTCACGAGCTGATAACCAAACAAAGAGGGAAATTCCAACTGAAACCCCCCCGGACTCTTCTGAGTCCCTAAACAAACTGCAAGAGATCTCTTAGCACCCAACACAGGGGCTAGCAACAAAAATACCCCCATTATTCACTACTCACATGCCTTTGTGCTGAATCTGGAGAGTTTCTGGGCTCTTGGGGCTCCTCTGCCTCCTGGACTGCAGCAACTACCCCCCTGGGTGCCGGCAGAGGAGTGGGGGTAGCTGAGCTGGATCTTCTGGGTCCCAGAGGATTTTTGGAAGCCTCCTTGTCCCATCTGGGGTGCCAAAGAACTGATGCCTTGGGTGGCTACCTAGAAACAGAGACTAGACAAGAGTAAGGGAATCAAGGTAGGTATTTATTTGAAAGGCCTTCAAAGGTACACCCTGGGGAGCCAGAGGCTACTTCCAAAATGGACCCCAAGATGGACGACAAGTCACGAGTTCTTCACACTTTTATAGGTTTGGTCCATTTGCATATCAGCGTAAATTCACCAATTAAAACTTTAGCTAATGATGGAATTTCTTCAATTTCTCCACCTCTGTCACGGCCCTAGTTTACACGTTTAGGCCTGGGACAGTCTGAGTGTCCTTGAATAGCGAGCTCAGAGAAGCTTTGTTGTGTCTATTTAGCCTAAGAGAGCAGCTAACAGGCTACAAGAAACTTCAGAGTTACACACTAGGCAATACAGGATTTGAAAAATATAAAAGTTAAAACCTAAGGCATCAATAACACCCAGCTGAGACTTCAGTCTTGTTCCTTAGAGATCAGCAGTCGGTGCTACATAACCCAAGGCTCCTTGAGACATTTGCAGGGTCCATCAGAGGGCTGCGACCTTTAATCCTTCCTCTGAGCTTGGCTCTTGCTATCAGATCAATTCCCCTGACAAGAGACAACAGATACCACCAAGTAGCAAGATCTCTACTGAAGCTGAAGTTGCCTAGTGCACCTCTGAAATATCCATCATTCTAAGTGATGCATTCATCTTCATACTAAAGTAGTATTTTTCATTTGAACTGGGTAAACTCTCTGTTACTGGAAATTATTTGCATTAGAAATAGCAACTTGAAGCAAGAGTTGAAGAAAGATTTAGACATTAAAGAGTGAATCCTGAATCCTCTATCACAGTAAATATTTTAGGCCTTTCTTACAAAACTGTGCTTATCAATTCACTTATGTCTCTTTCATGCTAATTACTCAGTGAGGGAATACTTCATAACTAAAGTCACTTCAGCATGGCAAACTAGCCATTGTCTTATTTTCTATCCTTCTCAATGCTCTAAGCTGAAACCTGGGACAACTACCAGGTGAAAAAAACCCTACTTCACATCATCACCAGCTGATTCCCATTGCCCCATCAGGCTGGCTCAAACAGCTGAGAGAAAAAGCATTCAAAGGATTCCTTGAGGGAGCTACTGATGGCTTTAGATCACCTTTACATGCTGTCTCTCAGAGCATAGGAGACTTGCTGAAGGAAGGAAGACAAGACAGTAAACTGTCTCATTCTTGCCAGCACAACTGAGAGCAGAAGACAGAAGGACATTAAAGGCCTCCCAGACGGTAGAGCAGGAGGATGGCAAAGTAATTGTCACTGTGCACATGATGAGTGAGGGAGAAAAAGACAGCAATACCTGAGAAAAATCTACCTCCAAGAGGATAGGGGCCACTGCGACAAAGAACTCATCTACATCCAGCTCAGCTTCAGTGCTAAGGAAGAGGCGGCAATAGAAAACAAACAGAGAAGGGAATGTCCACAAGATAACTGAAACCAGAGAGGATAGATTCAGGTAGTGAGAAAGAATCAAAATTGCAGAAAAAATCTTGGAGATTGTATATTTAAAAAAAATTAATTTAGGAGAACCTATGTGTAATGGACCACACCAGTGGCTCTACCAGGGCCAAATGAGTGAGGTGAAACAAATGAAGTACTTCATTGCAAAGAGTTGGTAGACATAATAATCTTTCAGGGAAAGCAAGTACGTAGAAGGAAGAAAATCGAAAAGATCATGAAAGATTACAAGATCAGTGGAACAGAAATTCTGAAGTTAAGGAAAGAAACGGAGTAGAGATTTGTATATGAAGTGGACTCTGTGGGTGTTGCACTTGAGAGAAAGTGATTATTAGGGTATTATCACTGAAATGGAGCATAAGTAGTCATGAGAAAATTTTAGGATACTTTATTTCCTGACAGGAAGAAAATCTGGAGTAACTGCACAGAGAGGCAAAACCAGAATAAACTGAGAGAAGAAAAATTATAAAAGCTTAATGGATGGTGGGAAAAGTAAAAAGTGTACAGCAGTTAGAAAATAGAGGAAAATGTTAAGAATGGGTACACACACTAGGATGTAATTTTAATTATATAGTTAAATGAACTGTAAAGTTCAATCAGAGTAAGTGGTTGAAACTTTGAAGCATTAAAAGTGAGACACAATGCCCAGTCTATCTGAGAGAGCACTCTGGTCTTGTGTCTATATCTCCTCATGCGATCTGTAGAAAAGAGGTAGTGATAGGAGTCTAGAGCTAACAAGGTCTCACAGCTTTGAGGTTTTAATATATTTGTCATTTAAGACCTCTGCTATATGGATTTAGCTATCCTGGAAGATAGAGCACTAGTGGTCAGCCAACACCAGAAATCTCATCATTGCTAGAAGTGTCAAAATTGCATCAAGAGGAGAAATAATTGGGATTTTCAGTGAAAAAACCTGTAGAGAAACTTCCCCAGTGTGCATTCACAACTTAGAATGAATCACTATCTTCAGAAAATCTTGGCTGAGTGTTAGAGTTTCTCTAAGTAGAGAAGAGTATTAGAGATTTTGCTGGAAATCCCCATACTTCAAATGCTAAATTAGCTATTAAATTTAGTTGGATTTGGAAAGTGATAAAAGCCTAATACCTACACTGTAGATAGAAGCTAGGCAGTGTAGGTAGTTTTCTTTCAAATAACTATAGAACAAAGATACTGTTTTCAAATGAGTAGAAAACTGTTAAATTAACTCCGAAGTTGATACAGTAGCCCAGAGGTGAAAATTTTACTTAAATTTTGACTTAAAATATATTTGCTTTCTGTGTATTGCTAACACTTTACATCAATGATGCATAAGGTATGTGGAAAATAGAGGCTTAATGTTGTATTTGATAGAAAATAGGTGCCTTTTTTATTTATTGCTGTATTAGTCATAAAAATATGTATAAACGATTTCCATATTTTTAAGAAGAAAACAGTTCAATAATTTTCAGTCAAGATTTTTTGTGATATAGTTTCTCTTAAAATACCTCCATTTGTTGAATCAGCATCTTCGGAGGAGTACTTTCAAGAGCTTATTACTAGCAATCTTCATATTTCTTCTATACAGAAATTAAGAGCTTTCTTAGAGAATACTTCTCACTGGTGCCAGGTGGCAGGTGAACCAGTGGGATATTACAAAGAGGTGTGCATTACAAACGTCTGGTGCTCTTTCAACATAAATGAGCTCTTTGAAAAGCTTCAACTGAAGGTCTTAACTCTTGAGGATAAATATTTCAAATCCCTCTGTATGGCATTTGCTGGTAGGTCCTTGCCAAAGACCTTCATCTCTTCACTGATTGCACAGGAAAAGGAGGTCTCTAATTTGGCTTCTCTCACAGACCCTGCTAAAGTCAGACATCTACAGTTTCTTACGTGTTGAGTGGAAGAAGGTCACTGACCTTCAAAATGTATTTAAAAATTCACGTTCTTCCTTACATGTCTTCTGGAGTTAATCTGTATTTTAAAAAAACCTTTTGGGATGTGATGACCTGTCTTATGCTTCTTCTAGAAAATGTCTGAAAAACTTTCAGTTTTCTCAGTAATTTTTAATATTGAGAATTAAACACAAAGTAAAAGATAATTCTTGTCTTGTGGAAAGAACAGTATTCAGTATTATGTCCTGAAGTTTGTACAAAGGGTTTTTTATGCAAACCATCACACTGGCTACTTGAAAATGCCCTTTTTATCACTATTTTAGTAGAGTGCTTTGAAATTAAAGGATTCTCTGAACTTGCATTCTAGTAAACTAGAATTCTCTTTTAAAACCAACCCACAAGGAACCTAAACTCATCGGAAATTAATTTAAAACAGGAAGAATTCCTAACAGAAATTTCTTGGAAATATTTACTCAATGATAATTTCTACACTTATTTCCTTTGAACTGTGCCTTAAGGTCAGATTTAATTATGAATAAACTGTAAGCTGAAGAGAGAATCGGGCATAATTTTGCATTTTCTTTAAACATAACCAAGGCACAAGTTCTTTAGGCTCTTGTTTCTGCTTCCAGCCTTTTGAGAGTTCCTCCAATGAAATGCAGAAAGAAAGGGATGCTATTCCCCTAGTGTTGTTCATTAACACTCGAAACTAAGCTGCCACTGGGGACTAACATGCTTCCCCATTTTCCACGGAGCTCTTTCACTGTTCAGCTCTGCAGTGATATTAACCATAAGTGGAAAGATACTTTTTAGCCCTTTCAGTAAGTGCTGATTCTTTGGTGAGGTTATGCGTCAGTCACATCAGCAGTCATACAGCTGTCTGATGAGGGCCTCTGGATCCTATTAAAACTGTATTAAACCCTCCCATGTTGTTACGAAGATTTGTTCAATCATTATGAAACAAAATCTGAGGGATAACAGGGTCAGAAAAGAGTTGATAAGGGTAGGTTGGAAACAGCCAGGGAATGCTAGAGGAACGTTCCTTTGTTATTTTGAATTACACACTGCAGTTCAAAGTAATTCTCCAGTATATTTTGCCAATACCATTGATAGTAGGGTACAAAACTGTCGTAAGAAATCCTGAGCAATTACATTACCGCATTGCATCAGTTCTGTTTTTTTTTTTTCCAGAGAATTTTTCTGTACCTTCATATATGACTATGAGCAGCTCATCACTCAACCTTTTCTTTTGCTATTTCTCTAAGTATAAATTGGAAGACATATTCAAAAGTGTGAAATTACTCTATCTTCATTCAGGTTTGTAATACATTTATACCAGAGGGAGAGTGTGACTCTAATACATAGGTCCCCACAGGGAGTCAGAGTGTTGCCTACATCTTATTTCTGGAACCTCCCTGAATGGCATTTCAGATGCAAGAAATAATATAATATGCATTAATTTTCATACTGGTGACTATCAAATAAAGTTATTTGAAATTTTAAAACTTGTAATAGAAGTTGTCGATCATATCTAGCATTCAGCTTTAGTTTTAATGAAAATTGACATCTAAAATTGACTTTTATTGGGGCTATTCCTGCTGACATTTATTGCTACTCATAATTTTGCCTTGGTTTTTATACTTCCTTGCATCATTTGGTGTTCTCTATCTAAAAGTCTAGCTGAAAATCTTGTGAAGAAAAAAAAAATTGAGGTTTAATTGTAATTTTAATACATATTTGCACAATTCAGCCTCAAAATAAAGTTGTAAGACTTGTAGAAGCACAAATTATTTATGAAAATAAACAGTGGAATTTACCAATTCTTTACGGAAATCAGTTTCATCAGACACTTGTTTCTGCAATGACCAGAACCGTTACTTTTGTAATTTTCACCCTGTCTTTACTGTAAATCAAATAGAGATGTTTAGGTTCAAGCTAAAATTTATCTTTTGCCTAGATTTTTTCTAAACAAAACTAAATGAGTATGCAATGCTTAATGGTGTAGGAGGCATAGATCAGGCATAAAATACAAGGCTAGTAAGTTTTGAAAATGTTGCTGCTTATATTTTCCGTAGTGAATGACTTATGCTTTCCACACCTTTTGTTGTGTAGAGATGTATTTTCATGAGCAGTTTGCGTGAAATGTCAAATCTTTGACATCTAAATTTTCTCTCACACCAGAACTTTGCACTTCAAGACAAAAACGCATCTCCAAACAGTTTTGTTGAAATATTTTTAGATCTACTTATATCAGATTTGTCTCCAAAGCTGAGCAGAAATGATTCATCTCTATTATATTATGTTTCTTAAATAACATTGCCTTTACAGTTGCCTCAGCATCAGAAAAACAGTAATTTGCATCCATGTTTCTACTTACTTTGCTTGAGATGCTGTCTTTTGCTTTGTTGGTCAGGGGAATTGCTTCAATTTCTTTTTCCTGAATAATACACACTTTCTCCAGAGCTGAAAGTACAAAACAAAGTGTTGCATTGATTTCCGTTTGATTTTCCATCTTTGAGCTGGTGTTTAAGTTTCCTTGTGCTTCAGATGTGTCAGTTGAATCTTCCGAAGCAAGGGAATTGACAGTGTTTTTCCAGTCATTCTGCATGTATCATTCCGACACCAGCCATGAAAACTACTGTGTCAGAATCTGTCATGGGGGAATATGCAAATACTTTTCAGCAACTCCATTCTCGGCATGTAACACCCAAATAGAGGCTTTCCTTCTTTTTTCATTTGATTTGAATGAGTAATAAACAAAAAATTTTTTGAGAACAATATAATCATTAAATCATTTTGGTTGGAAAAGACCTCAAAAATTATAGAATCCAACATTTGACTGAACACCACATTGTCAACTAAACTATAGTACTAAGAGCCACATCCTGTCACTTCTTGAACATTTCGAGAGATGGTGTTCCCACCAACCCTGCTAGGCAGCCTGTCCCAGTGCCTGACTGCCCTTTGAGTGAAGAAATTCTTCCTGATGTCCAGCCTGAACCTCCCTTGGCACAGCTTGAGGCCATCTCCTCTTGTCCTGTTGCTGGTTGCCTGAGAGAAGAGGCTGACCTCAACCCGGCTACGGCCTCCTTTCAGGCAGCTGTAGAGAGCGATAAGGTCTCCCCTGAGCCTCCTCTTCTCCAGGCTAAACACCCCCAGCTCCCTCACTGCTCCTCACAGGACTTGTGCTCCAGAGCCTCCACCAGCTCCATTGCCCTTCTCCAGACCCCCTCCAGCCCCTCAATGTCTTTCTTGTAGTGAGAGGCCCAGAACTGGACGCAGGATTTCAGTTGCGGCTTCCCCAGTGCCAGTCGTTGCCCTGGTCCTGCTGACCACGCTATTTTTGATACAGAAAATCAATCCATATATTCTCCAATCCTTAGTGTGAAATCAACATCTACATGTGTATGATGAGAAATTTAAGGATAAGTGGTGGGTGCAGTTGCCCTTGAATTGGAACAGCAGCAGGTGTCCACAAAGGGACCGTTGAATCAGTGCAGACATGGTTTCCCACAGAGTTGCTTTTTTGAAGAGAACTGTTTAGTAAAAAGGGTCCCAAAATGACAAACTTCTTTTAAAAGGATTGAAAAGTGGACAATTTTAGTTGTAAATATTATTAGACAAATTCTCTTTGTAACATGGGTTATGCTCTTAAACTTTCCAGACTTCTTAATGAGATTTGCTTCTTCTTACACATAGCTTAAAGCATTTTTCTTGATTTTCAGGAGGAGGGACACTTGTACCAGTGTTTTTTGTGAAATTGCAGCCATTATGAAATTCTGCTTTGGCAATATTTGCAAATCCAGACAAAAAATTCACCACCGTTAGCACTTTTCTCATATCTTTTACTCCAGATTAATTTCGCTATCCATGACACTCTTCCAGCAACCTCTTCCACAGCCATTATGAACTACCAGCTAGTCAAGTGTGTTCCAGACAACCTGGACATTGCATCCGTCACTGTTGAGCCACTTAGGAGTGGATTCCTGCAAGTCAATCCTGCATTCTTATTGACAAGAAAGATTCAAGAACATGAATATTCTCTAACAACAAAAACCTAAAATTTACCGTTTTGAACACAGACATCAGATTTTCATCAAGTCATTCATTTAGAACCAGTACTGGCTGGCTATTATAAATTAAAATCGACAAATATATAAAACTAGAAATCCTGATTGCACCTCACACGGAGAACAAAAGCATTCCCAGAACACAGAAAACAGAATGCTCACATGGCTCCTTTTGAGTCTTCAGACAAATACAGATCAGTTAATCCTCAGGATGCTGCCTTTCAAGTCATCCCATTCCCCCCTCTCCCACATCAATATCCCTCTAAAGTCCTTCGCAAAATTTTGGGCTATTTTTCATTTCAACCATCAGTAGAATTACAGTTGTTTGAGCCTATGGAGAGAAGATTCCTCCACAGTGTTGATGCTGTGCCTTTTGGTAACAATATCCTGAAATATAGAACAATGTCATTAGTGCTTGTTTAGGTTTCCTCTCTAAAAATGAGAATCAAAAAAATAAAACAATGAAAATAAAAAATAGAGACCTTGGACAAATATACATAGCAAATCACCTTGATACAAAGATGGTAGAATAGCTGCAAGAAATAGAGCACAGATTGTAGTCAAAACATTTTATTTTCATCATCTAAACTATTTGTTTCTAATTTCCTTTATGACTTTAAAGATTTTGCATGAGTTTGATAGGATTTCTTGTATAATAGGCTGAAGTTTCTGACTCTTCATGTTCTAAGGATGAGACCAAAGTGGTAAAAAAATGAAGGATTTATTTTCTAACTTTCCAACTTTTCAACCTGATTTCTCATGGTTAGCTGGTGCTTTTCATGGTGCCTGAATCACAGTCATTTTTCACTCCCCACTTTCCTGCACGTTCTGCCCTTCCCTTTCACCCATTAACTCAGCAAGTAGGGAAGCACTTTGTAGAGTTGATCCTGTTCTTTGTACTTGCCTACAGTAATTAGGATTTCCAGGAGGCCATCCACCCATAGACTGGACAAAGCCAGACCTGCCTTTAAGCTCTCATAAGCCAAATACACCCAACTAGGTGTATCAGTAGGCTTCTGAATTCATCATTTAAATACGTTGCTAAGTTTTGCATTTTCTTCATAGCATTTCCATTTCTACAGTAGTGGAAACAGAAAAAAACATTCTGGTAAAATTTACTGATAATTTTTATTCTTATCTCTTTTAGCTTAGCAGAATCTCTATTGTACACATTGTTACCTAAAACGGATTAAAGTGGTAGCTCAAAATATCTTACATCAGTTAACTTTTTTTTGCATCTCGCAACTATCCCACATAATTTACATTGTAAGAAATTGGAGGTTACCATATTGTTGTAAAGTAATTAAACAGCCCAATAATTGTAGCAGTTTCTTTTAGATATGAGTATGTTAAAAAAGAAATATCCACAGATGAAATAATGAATTTACTTTGGTTTCTGCAATTTATTTCTCTCATTAGGCATTACAATAATTCCTTCACATTCTTATAGTGAATTTTAAGTCAGAGTGCTACAGCGAATATATTTTTCCGTATGAACAGATTTGGAGGGTGATTTTCATAAGTAGAAATTTTATTTAAGCTCCCAGCTTTCATTTGAAGTCCTCATGCTTTGAATCTCTCCTCCTCAGTATATAATGCCATCTGAACTGTTGTTGATGTCAGTTTATGTTATGTAACAAAAAAGCATATACTGATTTATCCCTGAAAATATCTTTTATTTGAGCGTCCATGTAGGAAAAAAAGTAAGAACATGAAGTCACTGAGTAAAAAAAAGAAACCCTGCCTATACAATTCATTCAGTTCAGGGAAAGAACATGCAAGCTGTTACTGCCAGCCATATGTAATATGCAAACAGCAGAGAAAATATTTTCTGAGTCATTGCTTCCTGGCTTTGTCTGAAACCCTAGACGTGTCAAGTTGATTTCAGTGATTTATTTTAGAACCACTGATTCCTGGATTAATTTGATTTGGGGATTACAATATAGCCAGCCAACAGAGCACCAGAAATGAAAAATAATTTTGAAATACAGTAATTACTGTAGCTGAGAGTCATTGATCTAGGAGGAAGACCAACCTAATTAAAGAGGACGTGGAGACACCCTCCAACACAGAGAAAAGCAAAACAGGAGAATAGTATGACAGCCTGTCTGCTAGTTCTACAGACATCCCAAAGAGATCTTTACTTGTGAGGGAAGTTTGTGCATCTGTTTGTAGTTGAAATTAACTCCACTTCCATTTTTTCTGAGTAAAACCAACAATACCTCTGAGACCATTTTATTTCTTTTTAATTTATTTTTCCCTGTCCTCCTCCAAGGAAAAGTTAAATTATCATTAACTTCCTGTAAACATCTATTATTATATTACGAATTGTAAGAAACCTGGTTTCTTTTTAAAATGATTCATCCAAAGTCTTTTCTCTCTAAAGAGGAAGAAAAAAGTCCCACAGAACCTTAACTATAAACTGCTTTAGGGAAAATTAATTTGGCATCATACTAGATTTAAGTTTGTTTATATGTTAATTGTTCTTAACAAGTTTGATATGGTAAAACACCGTGATTTTCAGTTTATTTACCACTCAAATCCTGGAGAACACATTTTAGAATCTTCTCTTTTCTATACATAGTTTCCATCACAGAATATACTTTTTGGAGTTTCCCACCTGAGAAAGAATTGAAGCGATGACTTACAACTCCTCAGATAATCAATTTCTTTGTTATATCATACACAGCTATAAAGTGCTACAATACAAAATTAAGAGCAAAATTAGGACCTCAGGAAGAGATACACATATTGTACAGAAATTCAGTAAAGCAAATATTTTTCATTGCACACAGTAATCAGAAATTCCAATGGAGTAAGACATGGTAGACATACTGTCTTGTGTAACCAAAAGACAGGCAAAAGCCATATACAGTCCTTTATCATCAGGCAGGGAGACATAAATAATGGAAGTGAGTCACCAAAGGGACTATATTCAGTATAACATTATGGAAGGATCATTAATTCTTCAGTAGATTTCCATTCTGCCTTATTTTTTTTCCTCAGTTTAATCTAATAAATTCCATCAATAAATAAAATCAATAGCAGTTGGACTTGATGGTCCTTGTCAGTCCCTTCCAACTCAGGATATTCTATGGGTCAGTCTTTAAATGTAAATAGTATTTCAGTAAGTATATATACAGAATCTTTGTACCGTATAGATACACAGAGAGGTGGGACCCCTAGCTAGGCTAGTTTTGAACACTGAGGGGAGTGTGAATTATTGCTATAGTGACAGTGGGGTGCAGTTCGCTGGTCATGAAAAGAAATCATTAACTCCTCACAGCATCAATTTGTTGCAAAGACTGTGATCACAGTGGTGCCAGACAGTACACGGAGCACTCACAGCCTTTGGTGACATCAGCCGAACCAACTGTGAGCACTCAGTGCTGGTGCTACTCTGAACGTAGGAGCATTGCAGCTCATCAGAGCAGGGATTTAGATTTATTTCGCTGATTTGGTTTAAGGCCTCAGTCACCGGGCTTCTCCAAGGCTACTAATTTACTTCTGGACTTTGCAAACTTTGATTCTTCTGTTGCTTCATTTTGTGTGAAATATATAGAAATAAATATTACAATAAAAAGGGAATATCCTATAATCACATATTTGTTCTGTACATAGCTAAGAAAATTAATCCAGTATACACTAAACCTGTGATCTGTGCCCATGTGTCCCAGGCCTGAAGTGAACAAGTGGCATAAGCATCATGATTAATCACACACTGAAAGAATCAGAGGATACAAACGGTGTCTTTAAAATTGAAGTGACAAGCAAGCTGGTTCATTACAGGTTTCTTTCACACAGTTATCATTTTCCACTGTTATTTTCCTTCCTGACCTGTCTAAATGGCCTGGTGTGGAAACTTTTCCCTCACTGTCATAGACTGTTGTTTCCTGCCTGTGACATCTTGAGCCCCCATGGCAAAGGCAAGGATACAGGACCCTGCTGTGGGCATGGACCAGTGTCCCAGCCATCCTGCCTCACCCTGTGGGTATTTTACCCAGAGACTGAGAGAGAATTAACAGTAACTGACAGGTTGCTCTCAGTTTACCAGTTTGAATGGAATAGTCATACCAGAGACACGGAAATAGTTCCTTTCTATGATCCTGAAGGGCTTTCATCAAAGAACAAAAGGCTGAAATTTTGTGCATCACAAACTAAAAAAAAAGAAAAAAAATCTGTTGAAACAGCCTTTTTCACAATAGCAGTGGTTTTTTTTCACTATGTCTTCTTGTTAACAATATCCTCTTTTGGCTCTGCTAATTCCATCTTCTTATAATTTTTTTTGTTTTCAAGACAGTTTCCTGTTTCTCTTGGTATATTCAATATTCTGAGGTTAGTCTACTTTGTGATGTTAGGGTTTATGTATATTGATCCACACTCTTTAACAATTTCATCTTACTTGTGAATTACATCCTCATCTTCCACTAATACTACATTCATCTGATTTTTTTTCCATTAGTCTGATTATTTTGCTGCCTTTAATACTTTTATTTCTGCAAATGGATTTCTTGATTTTTTTTTCTGTTCACATAGCAGGCTTCTTTACTCTTTCTCATTTGGTTTGTTGTTGTTCTCCAAGCTGTTCATGTGCCAATGTTAATTTATTGCAGTTTTGAATGGTTTTCATTTTAAAGTAACAGTGTGGAACCCTCTCATAGCAAAACAGCTGCCTTCAAAGAAGAACTTCAGGGAGGTTCACCAGACCAAGAATTTCAATGGGAATAAATTATTTCTTTCATTTTCTTTCTATAAACTGTGCTGATAAGGACGTTTCCAAGGCATGAAGTCCAAGATACTAGGCCATGGTGTAAGTGACAACTTCATGCAACATTAAGCTCATGAATAAGCAAGCAGATTCCCATTTACAGTTACTTTTCAAACACATCTCCAAACACGCCTAGCTTTGCCTATTTTACTTTAGTATCTTCATGGCACAATGTGGCAGCAAAATATGCCAAGGGAAGGCTTAAGGGGAAGAGAGGCATGGAAGTTGTCCTCCTTGCCATGCAGTGAGGTTGCAGCTTCACAAGGCCCTTCCATCACCATTTCGATGGAGCTCTTTTCACTACTGTATGCAATGCATTGCTTGTATAGTTTTCAAATAGATCTTTCTAAAGACAATAACTTGTTTTGGAGTTACCCTGGATTGTGTTGTTGTTCCACTGAGTTACGTTCTTATCTTCAGGTACATAAAGAAACCAGCAAACAAAGTGGAAGGGTCATCTGAAAGCAACAAGATTCTCATTAGGACATGTGTCCGAGCACTGCTGCTGGCGGCAGGTGAGGAGCGATTGCAGTTCTCCAGGTGCCCTGATCACCCTCCAGGTTTCCAATAGAAAATGGACAAACCTGACTCTTCTACTTTTCTGTCTATCCTCCTCCAGTCCTCTTTTACAGAGCAGAGGGTGATTTGCAGCAACACAGAATGAGAAAACTATAGTCAGAAACAGATGCATCTAATTTTTCAGGAGGGTCTTGATTCAGCTTGCACTTATACTTTGAAGCAATCTTCCTGAACTAGTGATGTGTCTCAAAACACCCAGGCTGATTTATTCTGTGTTTTTCTGTTGACTTAGTAGAGGTGATAGTTCCCATCTCTGTGCTGAGTCATTTGTGGATACTGCAAGAGAATTTCAGCTGTCAGCATGATCTTTGATGACAGAAAACCAAATATATCAGAAATTATACATTTTCCCAACTCCCAGTGTAGACTAGACCGTATTCATTTTTGGAACAGTTATCAACTTGGTTGAAAATTTATATCTTTAAACCACTGTGGTTTTGAGAGTTCTAACTTTACCATTATTAGAGCAGTATTTCATTCTTACTGTTCCACAATGGTACTCATCTTTTCACAAGCTCACCTGTTAACTCGACTCCTAGTTGAGGGAAACAACTCTAGCCAGACTACTTTTTTTTTTTTTCATATTGATTCAAGTTCTATTTATCTGCTTTGGTAATAAGAAGACTACTCTTGAGACACTGTCTTGGGGTGACTCTATCATGTGTATCCCCTATCATGCTCTATGCCCAAAAAGTAGTATTGTNCTTCTTCTCTTCTGAACTGTTTCAACAACATCAGAACACATCAGGAGAATTTTCTCCCCGAGGCCCCGGGGTGGGCCCACGCCCTCACTGACCAGCTCCGAGGAGGAGAGAGATCACACCTACAGAAGGACTCTGAAATCTTCCCAGGTTTCTCTCTATAGCGAGGGTTTTAATTCATTATTCAGCATTATTATCCTTTTCCTGTGTGTTTGTTAAAATAAATAGTTTTTATCTCTTTCACTTTCCTTCGAGGAAAAATTTCTTTTTTCCCGAACCCTGTGAGGGGGAAGGGTGGTTGCAACCTGGTTTTCTCTCAGGGGCTATATTACTAGATTTTGGCCAAACCGGCACAGACACATAGGTGGAATTATCCTCTTTACCCTTCTAAAGCTTTTGTATTTGAAGGCACATGTCTGAATCTTTCAGTGTAAAATGCATATTGTCATTGAAGACAAATCAAAGGCAGTCTTTAAAAATATCAACCAAAAAAGGTCAAATGGAAAATGTTAACAGTTTTAGTTCTAATTTTTTTCTGTGGATTCCCAATAGTTTTTACCATATCCATTGGTGTTCTGGGAAAGCTTCCCATAGTAGAGATAAATAATACTTTTTAATGAACAGTGAAAAATAAATAGAAAAATAAAAACAGATGAGGTGTAAGAGACCAAGATAAATATTTCTCCCTGTTTGGCTAATACTAAAACTTTATACTAGCCAATAATACACTTACAGAGAGGTTAGGAAACCACTTGAAGAAGAAGGGGAAATCAGTGTGATCTATTATTAATTAGAACATTTTCCCTGAGGACAGAAACAAACTTAAAAAAACTACAGAAAAAAATTAACATTTAAAGATTTATAATTAATGCACACCACTGTTATTTATTACAACAACAGATTTTTTTAAAGATTCAGTATTGCTCCCAAAAGACACTGTTTTGTCAGCTGGAGACAGAGATGGCCTGAGATATTGAGGTGATGGAAAAAATTGTCCTGATATGCAACAAAATGCATTATTTCTTTTCCTTTACCAAGATGGAGGGGAAAACTTTCCTTTCATTTCCTTTCTTCTTTATGATTTTTCTTTCTTGTGAGAAATGAAGCACTTAAAAATTTAAGGAGACAGAACTGCCATTTCATTTGAAAAACCAAATTCTAGTCCATTGGACTAACTGGCTTTATAATGTCATCTTGATAAGGCTTTGTTTCTAAAAAGAAACTATGCAGGATAAATCCATGTTCATACTAGACCTGTATTTTCATTCTCTCCTGGTGCAGAGCAGAGAGCTAGAGTTTTTTCTTACCTGTAAGGGCAAGAAATATGTGGATGTGGCTGCAAAGGCAGCTGCATTTTAGATTGTTCTCCAATGTTTTGTCTTGAAAAGGCACTAGTTCAGATTTAGGAGCATGGCAGAGCTTGTACTGATAGTCTCAAGAGGATGTTAAGACGAACACACAGACAAGGCAGAGAAAGGAAAGAGACTGTCATAACCTGAGCTTTAAGAGAAGCCACATTTGTATGGAGAATGCCATGCCCAAATGAGTAAATAATTCAATGCAGTGAATAAATATGAGAGAAACTAAGGCAAAACTCCTTTATGGGAGGACTGGGGTTGAGGTAGAAAAACATGAGAAACTGTTCACTGAAATACTGAAGGGGATGCTGAAATACTGAAGGGGATACTGAAACAGTTGATGGTGTTGGATAACAACTGATCACAGACAGAAAAAGACTGCAGACCTGGAAGATTTCCCTTGAAACTTAAATGCACAAGACAGTGTAGCTATATTACAAACCTTAGAACTATGACATCCATAGATAACTCTCTAAAATATCTGGGTTTTAAGATATATTTTTCCCTTGTGGGACAAGAAACTCCAGGTGATGGAAGGTATTCTTGAGCAATAGAGAAGGCTTTTCCAGAGCAAAGCAGACTGTACTGTCCAGCAAGAGCAACAAACCAAAGCAGCCGGGGATTTACAATAAACATATAGGCTAAATGAAAGGAACCATGGAAACAGAACATAGAATTCATTACATCAAATTTTAGTTACATAACTGTCCATCTGTAATTAGTGGAGAAAACAAGTTTCTCTACTGGGTGAATTATTTCAATCTCAATCAAAGACAAGTGGGATTAACAGCTTTCTAAAAATGCATACCCCTGACAGCAAGTTTTAAAATTTTACTTTAGTGGGTAACTTTTGATTAATATTAGATGAAACAAAGGAGTTTTCTCAGTCTGATCATTACACTGGAAAATAACATGGAAAGGAGTAGAACAATGTCTTGCCTTTCAGTCATGACCTTAAGGTTTTGAATCAAAACCACTTTTTGTCCTAAAGTGATTTCTGAAATGAAAGAAAAAAAGGAAAATACAAGCAGTGATTGAGCAGAGATCTTCATTGAAAAAGGTAACTGCAGTTTGACTAGCAAATGTAAAGACATCCAGTGCACAGAAACTGCGTAAGGACGCAACCATTCAACTGCCACATTTGAAATGATGTTATTAGATTAATGACCAATTCAATTCCAGCTGGTACACAGAGTCGTCTGCAATGTAATCCAAGCAACACTGATAAACTGCAATATTAGATCAATGACCAATTTGATTCCAGATGGACTATGGAGCCAGACACAATATAATCCTAGCAATACTGATAAGCAGAGAAATATGAGTGTTATAACGATGACACTAAAACTATCTGAGGCCAGTCCAAAAATGCAGGCTGTCAATAAGGCACCATAAAACAGGAGACAGTGCTGTTTGGAGCTTGGGACTTGAATCTGACAGACAGAAGCATCAATTGCTATAGGCAGGAAGGGCAGTACAACCTACTGAACTGGTCAGAATATAAAATGAGACCATCCTTAAACGCAGACAGAGCTAGTCGTTCCAGCAACACGAAGAGAACCAGGAATGCAAAACTTAAAGAACAGTCTCATCTTCCTTCCACTAGGTAGTCCATAGGCATGAGGAATGTGAAGATAATTCATCCCAGTGCAAATATTCTCTTTTTTTATTATATTAAAATAGTTTCTGGCACATTGAATTAAATTAACTATCATCTATGAAAATGTTGCCACATTGCCATACAGGCCAATAGTTAGATATGCTTACAGACATAATTAGTATTATGCAGATCCTCCAAAGTGCACTGGATCAAACACTAGAAGGATTGGCAGCCATCACAGTTGTATCTGATGCTGATGTTTTAAAGGACAGAGATTTCAAGAAAAATTACGCCCACAACCATGGTATTATACTAAAACAAATTATAAATAGACTTTGGAAGCCCGATATTAGGCTGCGTTCAGTGAGGTTGAGGCTGATTAGAACTGATCCCTTGCTGACATATGTTTACCTTTTAGAGACCATAGTAATATACAGTCAGAGAAACCAAAGCAATTCAAAACTTACAGGCTGTAAGACATGAATAGATGTTTTCATATTTGGTACAGAGCCATCAGGAGTCTCAAGACCCTTAAAATATTAACATAGCAGAATGCAGCATGGCATTTCCAGCAAACTAAGTTGAACAACGAAATAACACACCAGATCTTAAGAACAGAGCAATTAAGCAGAGCACCTAGAGCTCTCTGAGTGGTGAGTCTTCAGAAAGAACCACAGCTGAAAAGAAAAGTATTGGTTAGCACTTTTAGCAGTTTGCAAACATTGCAAAGATGACAGGCTCAAGTTTTCAAAGGAAAAATGACAGTTCATCAACCCAAGAATTTCAGATGGTTGTGCTTAGTTCCCAGGAAACTTAGAAACTGACCAGTTGAGCTCTGCTTGTCACATAGCACCCTGAACATAACCTTCAATGTCTCTCAGCTTCTAAGATTCATTCTGAATGCTATTCATGTTTTCCTGTCTTGATACAGCATTTGGCTTCACTGATTCTGCCCACACCACGGTACCTGTTAATTATATTTTGTAGAAGCAGACTCTGGGGAAGACACTTAGGTCAGAACTGTGACCAAAGGACTGAAACATATCTAACACAGTTTGCTTGAGTAAAAAGTCACAGCAGAGTTCAAGTGATTCAGGATTAGGTGGGAATGACATGGACAGCATCTTTCAGATGGATGAAAGATACATAAAGTATCTTATAAAGGGACTTATAAAGTATTGGGAAGGCAGACTTAAGAGGTATGGGGAAGAAAAGAATCTCTCCCTGTAAGTGTTGAATCATTGTAGCACATTTCCTAGAGACTAGTAACACCTTGCAGAGATCCACAGGCCTGTAAGTCATCCATCAGAAACAGAGCAATGTTTAAAGGAAAGAACAGTTTAATGGGATTTTATATGAAAGGGTAGAGGTTACAGAAATGAAGTACTTCGAATAGATGTCAGTAGCACTTCTGCAACAATTTCAGTTGAGAGAGAATCTGTTTTATATTTTAAAAGAATTGATGTAGAAGGAGCAACATGCCTGAAAAATCTGTATGCAAGCAGCTAGGTACAAGATGGATCAGAGAGAGAACAGGATAAAACTTACATTTTCCCTGGCACCCTTGTGGAGAATTTCTCATAAGGAAAGACTGAGGAAACTACAACTGTTTAGCCTAGAGAAGACTCATGGAGAATTTCATCAATTCCCTTACGAAGGAAAGGATGTAAGGCAGACAAAGCCAGACTGTATTCATGAGTGTCCAATGGTATGACAAGAGGCAATGGGCACAAACCAAAATACAGAAGGTTCTGTCTGAACATCAAGAAACAATTTTTTACTTTTCAGTTGACTGATTACTAGCAGAAGTTGCCTAGAGATTCATGGAGTCTCCGTCTTTGGAGATATTCAAAACCCAGCTGGACATGGTCCTGGGCAACGAGCTCTAGGTGGCCCTGCTTGGCCAGGAAAGCTGGATCAGATGATCTCCAGATGTACCTTCCAACCCCAGCCCTTCTGTGTGATTCTCTATGTCAGACTCCCTGGCTGGACAGAGACAGTACTCCTGAAAGAAAGGTGAAGTAACAGCGCAAGGAAGGCAGAGCCCACGAAGTTGCCTCTGATCCTTCCTTTGGTCAATGTCTAAACCTGGGTACAACCTTCAAATAACATTTTCCTACTTCAAAAAGAGTTCTACAGAAAGGATTCAGCATGACATTTTTCATCATGGCTTTGAACAATTCATGGTCTTGAACATTTCCCAAATTTCTTACAGTTCTCAGTTGAGATTGGTAAGCTAAGGATACATCGGTTGGATGTCGCATCACATTCAGTGAATTCCTCTACACACACACACACACACACACACACACATACACACACGTGTGGTTTATGGAAACAGAACACCATATAATCTGTAATTTTTTATCTTTTTTCCCCTATTTTCCACTTATTTTTTACTTTGGACATTCTATAATAATTAAATTTTCTAAGTGAAAGTGATTGAGTTATATTTTAAAAATATAAATTTGGATCGTTTATCCAAAGGCTAGATTTGTTGAAGAATATACATACCCATTCCCTCAGACCAAACAAAGGAGAAAATGAAAAAAAAAAACAAAATCAAGAAATTTAAATTAACAGTTACTGCAATTGAGTACCCAAAAGTAAAAGCTTTAAAACACCCCAAACAGTTATTTTCATTTCAATTATTTTTATTTTTAATATAATCAGAATATTAATTACATAACAACACTACAAAAATATTTCTTTAATTTAAGAGAGTCTTACCATAAGTTTATTGCACTCTTTCTGTCCCTCCCAGTTACAATTTTAGCCACAATCAGTATGATGACCAAAATATTTGCAGGATGTACTCCCATGGTTATCAATAGCAGAAATAGTGTCTACAGAGGAAAGGTAAATCTCTTTGGAAAAGGAAAAATACCTAAATGAAATATTCTGAATGTAATTACACAGATTATCTCTCCACAGAGCTGTCCAAAAACTTCTTGTATTCTGTTGTATATTCTACTCCTTTTATTCTCTTAGATATGGATGCCCATCCCTGGAAGTGTTCAAGGTGAGGCTGAATTGGACATTGAGCAAACTTATCTAGTGGAAATTATCCCTGCCTGTGACAGGGGCTTTGGAATTAGATGGTATTTAAGGTCTCTTCTCAAACCACTCTCAGATCCTACGGTTCTATGATTATGCATACCTGTTATGTGATCTTATCTGAATGTTCTTCTTCCTATAATCTATGTCCTCTCAACAGGAAAAATACAATTATTGAAAATGCAGCAATGCCACATTTTTCCTCATGCCTCACCTCATTAAAAATATTCATATGCCTAGTTTTCATAACTGGGTTAATAAAATTTGTTTAATTATGACTGTTTCTGAACATCATCTGTAAGATTACAGATGTAAGACTGAGAAATGGACCACGCCAGGTCCTTTGCCACTCATAACATAAGATTCAGAATTCCATTTTGTGCAAAACTGACAAATTCTTCTTTCATTTACATCAGTACAATCTTGCAATTCTACTCAAAGCAGTTCAATTCACCTTAGTTTAACTGAGAGTACTGATTTGTCCTAAATAGTACTTCATTCCTATATATGATCAGAGGAGGGACATCAAACACCTCTTTTTAAGTTCCTAGTCTATAATACATTTACCAAAACACTGACATAAGGATGGAAGGAAAAAAAATATAATCTAGTCATTTTTAAAGTACCTAGGTGACCTTAATCAAACTCTCAAAACTATGACTCATTTTCCTCAAAAATAAAAGGAGGAGAAATCCACAGTTTTGCAGTTATTTTTGAGACAAGTTTAAGAATTGTTTACTGGAGCATAAATAAATTATATGATCTCCTTAAGTTTCTGATAAGATAACCATCAATAACCTCACACTCTGAGGTAGCCACCAGGCAGTGAAAGGTGAGCAATACATTCCATTTATACCTTGTCCTTTTCTGGCCTGTTTTACAGCCACAAAATATGTCACCTCAGACTCTCAACAGGAACTGTGGTTACTCAGCACTGTTGGAAATTAGGCTTATTTTTTAGTGATCTAAATCTACAGACAAAAATGTTGACTGGAATAATGTAATAGAAGGATACAGCTAATTACAACACTGTAGACTGAAGAGCAATATTCGTTCTTTCATTGGACCCTAAGACAGATTAAGGATAGAAAAAAGGAATAAAAATATGTTGTTCCACCTAACTACTCTATGTTTCATCTATTTTTTGGTCTGTTCTATGGTGAATCAGCATCTTTACAATCTTTCTTTACCTAGCAGGTGTCCTCAGATAGTTTGGTCCTCAGTATCTGCACCAATGGCTGTCCTATTTGCACTGCTGTTCTGGAGTTTTTCCTGATTATCCCTCTTGAACTGAGTCATGTAACACATTTCAAAATTCAGTCATCTTAGTCTGATTGTCAGATCCGGGGGGTGTTCCGGTGGGGTGCTACGACCTCCCGAACCGACTCTAACAGAAACTCGCTCGGCAGCGACTGCATTCACACAGACAAACACATGCACCGGATAGCTTCTTCGACAGGTCGATGGCAAGGAGGCAGGAAGGGTCTTTGTGTGGAATTTCCACAGCAGAGATTTATTTCAGCTCCACCGTGCAGGGAAGCCAGAGACAAAAGACACAGAACAATGGCGTGTCCGAGGTTATATATGGGGGCGGGGAAAGCATCAGGGACAGGGGTGGTGCATAGGTGGGATTAGGGTACAGGAGCCAATGGGAAAATCTGAGGGAGTGGCAGGGAACAAGGTCCAATGGGAGAGTGGGGAAGGGAGAATTTTCTAATGAAGGAACAGATAGGGTACAAGGGGGCAGGGAGGCCAACTGGGGAAGCAGAACTGGGATACATTTCCATGGTAGAACAAAGCATCTTGGGAGGCCTCACCTTAACTTGGAGAGATCTCTCGGGGTCTGTCCGTTTAGGGGACTCTTTCATTCACTGATTGGGATATCCACTGGCTCCCACATTTGATGGGCTTCTTGAAGGTCCACCATTCTTTCAAGGAGAGCAACTTCAAGACCTCATGCATCCCAAGCTAAATATTTACTGGAACTGCTCCAGATATAAGGGGTTTTTTATTATTTCTTGAACAGTGCACTTAGATACTTTTAGAATTTTCTTGTTACCAACTCGTATTTTTGCCTAGATTCCTTGATCAAAAGAGTGATTCCAAGTTTAAGTAAACTTTGGTTAGAATTAAAAAGAAAACATAAAGCAGTAGTATAAAGCAAAAAATTATAACCGTGTGCCTTTCTTTGCAGGCACCATTTTAAAGAAAGAGATATAACCAAATAAATCTTAAAGCTTCTTTTTCTATTTCCTGATCAAACAAATCTAATCCTCATATGCCTTATGTCCATGTCAACATTCATGCAAACAGGCAAGCTTTGATACATGCCTTGAAGTTCAAGAAACAAATGGTTTAGGATACCAATGAATGAAAGATCCTAAAGGAAAGGGGGAAAAAAAAGGACTTATATATTATATCACATATATCCTGCAAAGAGAGCAAAGGATCAAGCTTTCATTACAATGACAGGAATGTGGCTCAAGCCGACAGCATGAGAAGAGGTGAAAATCTCTCACTGAGTGATTTTGAAATTAAAATCAACATTGTGGTTTTCACATGAAAAGCAACAGGCAGCTAGAAAGTTCTCAGAACACTGGCAAATAAACTGATCTGAATAATTGATTTTTCAACACCAAGACTGATTGAAACAATTAAAATTGTTTGCGGTTAACCTGCTTTTTTAATTCTTTAGATTTTACTGCAGAACTAAAGCCTTTTTTTTCCTTCTTTGTTGTTCCTTTGTGGTAAATGAAATTTTTAATCAGGTTCCAAATGAACCAATTGATTTTATGTCCTTTATCCACTTATTAGACTTAAATATTGATATATTAATTTCAACATACTTGTTAAAGTATCAAAATTAAAGGTTTCAACAGTCACAATTTTTTTTCTGCTTTTTTTTCCTGCCAGAAGTGTTCGTTGAATTCAGTTTACAACTAATTTCAGCTAAGCCAAATTTTCAAGCTTCCGTTTATAATTTATTTGCTAAAAAGCTTTTCCTTGTAAAGGAACTAGTAACTAGTTCCTTTTTTTTCTAGTAACTTTCTGCAGTCCAACACCTTTGTTGGGTATTCAGCAACTTCTACATGTGTAAGGGTACTTTGTTTAGGTATAAAAATTATTGAGAGGGAAGTGTAGCCTTTTCTCAAATCCTCTGCAGTTCTCGAATCCCATGGGTTTGGTATCAGAGCCTTTTCCTCAGGGTTACTGTTACAATCTGCTTTTTGGTTGTAGAGAGCAGCCATTCCATAGTTGAAGAGCATTCTCCCTTGCTATCATACTCAGGATGGACACAAGTACAAATCCCAAGATAAAAATCTCTAGATGAATGAAAGATGGTATTATTCATCTTAACATGTTGTCCAATATTGCCCTTCATTCTCTCAGTCATGTTAGGATTTGAAAGCTACACCTTCTGAGGTTCTACACTTTCTGAACATAGGTGCTAGATGTTGTGCCACAGAAGAGACATGAAAGCAGTATACAAGGGTATAATAAAGTCAAATACAGTGTCAGCGCTGAAGATTCCTAGAATAGATACTGACCCTTAAATGTTCCAAGCTTTGATCATTTTTGAAAACGATCAACAGGTCATTCTTTCACATACTTTCAAAATGTAGCATAAATTGGAAGAATGCACTAGACCAGGAGGGGAAGAGTCAACAGACATCAAGGAGCACAGATCAATTTCTCTGCCAAACAGGGAAGGCAAGCATACTTTTCAAGTCTGTCCCAAAGGTTGTCTTTGCAGATAAATACTTAGATAGCTCAGCACAAAACATATGCGTTCCTGGAATCTAAGGATTTCTTGGAACACATGAATGTGAGGGAAAAATTAATTCATGAAAAAAAAGGAAGCAGAAAAAATTTAGCTCTAACTTGGCTTGACCTGCCTAATGTGTATGTTTCCATCTCTCTTGCTTTGATAAAGATTACACTAAGCTAACACCATATTCCTGAAAAGATTCTCATACTGGCAAATATTTCAGCTTTCTGTGTGTGTTCGTTTTCATGGGTGAGAGAGATACTGAAGTGACTCAAAATAGAATATTTAAAGGAAAAATCTCAGTCTGAGGACTTTTATGAATCTCAAACAAAAATTAAATAGACAACAAGGAAAGAATGGATGTAATAGTTCCCCAAAGGAAACAGAAAGACCAACAGATAATAAAGTAAAATCCTTCAATAAAAACAATGGCTGTACAATAACTTGGAAGCAAACATAACAGAAATATGCTTTAGGTAGTACATACTTATATAAATAAACTTTATAAGGGATGGCTATTGGGCTTGACTCATTTCTTGCAATGAGAAAACTTTCACTGTGTTCAGTGGCATAGAATTAAGCTGTAGGCTTGCAAATGATTCAGTGTTTATTCCAATAACAGTGAAGAAGAAAGTGGTGTTTTCAATTCAGATGAGCTCAGATTCTCTCAGATATTTCCTACGTGAATGTCTCATGTGGTCAAGCAAGTGCTAATGGCAATGCTAGCATTGCCAAGCACAGCTCGACCCAGGAACTAGAGTAGAAAGATTACCTGCTTGTGTTAGAAGCATGAGGGGAAAGTAGTTGGAAGCATCATGGTTTTCCTAGTTGGCATATGTTTTCCTGCAGAGACCATTCCAAAAATGATTGTAGTAATTGGCACCAGAGGGAAAAGAAAAGGAAGGTCAGATTAAGGCCACTGAAATCAGCAGAAAAAAATCATTCCATTGGTAGAGAGAGTGGAAGTGTGGCCACTTGCAAGCAATGAGAATGGCTACTGTTGCCAGAGAAATATTCCAGACCAGATGAAGTGCCCATTCCAGTGGACACTGAAAAGCTTCAGCAGTGAAATTTTCCAGTTTTCTGCAGTGTTCTGTGAGAGCTCTGTGTTTCTCACGAAAGCTATGAAAACACCTCTATGAGTTTTTATAAATAATTCCTTTATCTTGCAGCTGTACAATGTTTTGCAATATTGTTATGTGTAGTTGCAGAATTGTTTTGAAATGGGTGTTGTGGGTTTTAGCCAATCATCCTGAGAGGTGGATGGTCAAGGGACCAATCATCTGATGCCATTCAAATGACCTAGAGAATATGAACCAGTCTGTAAATAAATAATTAATCCTGCTTTTCCTGGATCCTGCCTGCCTCGTTTCTCTCCGACCCCGGTACGACAGCAACGTATTCCTTTGAAAAGGTCACTCGATACTGGTAGTCTTGGGGTTTGCCTTTTCCTAATTCAAAAGGACTGTTTCAGCGTCAGTATCAGAGCAAAAATAGGTAGCAATGAATAGCAAGTGGGGAACATTAATGAGACCACATTTAACCACCTTAAACACAGCTCTCTCATTTGCAAAAGGGAAGAAAAGTAAATGTAGTGTTAGCTAGGACCGTGATGTAGGAGATATGGCACATGACAATAGAGTAGGAGAGGGAAGTGAGTAGATAAAGTAGATTTAAGACCGTATGCTCTGAGAAACAGGAATTTGTGGATAAAAAGGTGAAAGACTGCACATTTGTCCAGGTGTCATTGGCACTGGTACATTTTCAGTGTATGTCACCCAAAGTGAATTATGACAGTTCAGTGAATTTATTTAGCTTTTATTAAGAATAAATGAACCACTTGGGATTTTGAGAAAGGTTTAACTTGTGAAATGTGCTCTCTTTTCTGGAAGAGGGCAAGGGATTACTTTTAAGCTGATGCATAGTTAGATGTGAGTCACACTTAAGTGAATTGATTTTTTTGCCTATAAAACTAAGTAGTCTATCCACAAGACAGTAGAAAAGCTAAGTACTAAACAATGAAGTCATCGATTGTGCAAACAAGTACACAGTTTCTGACTGAATGGTTTCATGCTGTTAAACATACATAAAGCTGAATTTCAAGTTCCATGAGAAAGGTGTTTCACATCAGAAAATCCTCAAATGATTGGAGATAAAGCTCTGGAAACCAAGGGTAAAATTGAGAGAAAGAGAGAGAAAGAGAAGCCAGCGGAAAATGAAAATGTAAAAGAACTTCAGGGGTTTGAAAGCAATCGCTAAGATTAATGAAAAATATTTTTCACATTTGTTATCTGTACACCCATGAATGTCTATGTTTCTGGTTTTTCTGTATGGGTCTGATCTAAAGCTCACTGAAGACATCCTTAAAAATCCCAGAGACTCCAATGAGACAAGGAAAATTACCTTTTGATACCAAGCAAGCACTGGCCATAATCATACCATATGTGTTTGTAGCTGTCTTTCACACCTGGAAAAAAGTGTAATTTGCCAAGCTATAACATTTCAGGTATCTATTCAGGTTTCCACAACATTTTTCTTTTTCCTGACTTCGGTTCTCTAAAAAGCTGCTTGTTTTGGATGGTTTAGTCCTGTCTTTATGCAGAGCCTGCTATAAACTTGCCATGAGGTTGTAGAAAATATTAATTTAAAAAAACCCCAAAATGTAAGAATAAACCCCTGAAAAGTAGGTTTCATGTGCATACCTAGATATTTATTGCAATAAATAAGGCATTTATTTATGTAGACAAGTATATGAGAGAGAGGCAAGGGATACAAACACCATGGATTGCATTTGGGTTTGTGAGAAGGGATCTAGTCAAACTGTACAAATGAGAGACTGGCAGGCACCTCCACAGGCAAGCAGATTAGTGGTATTTCTAAAAGCAGTTAAGTGTGATCCTAGACACAAGTCTACCAGAGACAAGTAACTCTAGTTAACTTTTTTGCAGATTTCCAGTCCACCAGTGTCTGAGTAAAATCTTAATTATGTGACAAAATTAAAATAGAAAAAGTAGAAAAAGGAAAGACACCAAAAAAACTTTACATTAAGATCTCATTATTTTTTATTCAGCTGTCTACATTTTACATAGGTGTTCATGGTACATACATCTGACATGAGCAGCATGAAAAAGTTAGAAAAAATTAAAGAAATATTCCATTTTAACTTATGCAGCTGTGAAATGTACAGTCTAATCTTGAAAATTTTCTCCACTGTTTTCCTCCTTTGTCTGATAAAGAGTGGGAAGACCGGGAAAAATTTCTACAAAGTCTCAGGCTGCATGGAATTATTTTAAATTCATACACAAACAGAGACTTTCTCAATCAACTTTATTTCTCTTTTTAAATTTTTTACTATTCATTTAAAAATGCATATACTCAACCTTGCTTTCATAATCATTTTATTTGTCATAATGGTTCATGTCTAATTTCCTAAAAAGGTTTGAGTAGTTCTCTGTGATTTTAAAATATGCATCTTCACCCGCAGAGATTTATGCTTCAAAAACCTAAGTAAGCGATGACCTTGGTAAGTGGAACACTGCTTGGGAACCTCAGTTTTTTTCTTTAAGCTCAGTTAAGAGTAGTTTGAGTAAACTAGAATTATTGACTCAATTTGTCTGTCTCCACCATCAGTCCAGAGACAAATCCAATTAGTGATAATTAGTGATGCTTTCATGATATGGGAAGATGGGTATAATGTGAGAAAATCAAAGAAAATGCACGTGTGGAGATTATTTATATTTCTTGGTGCAAGTTGTTTCACTGGCTGGTGCAATTCAAATGCAGGTGCTCAAGACAAATTCTGATTCTACAAATTCTACATTCCGTATCTCAAGACAGATTGTAGTGAGTAATTGAAGTGAAAAGAGTTCTCTGTGACAATTCGGGTTTTTCAGTATTCTCAAAATGGAAGATGGGGAAAAAAGCAAAAAACTAGCATTTCTGTTCAGACACATAAATGTTTCTGAGGCTCTTCTGCTCCCTTCACTCAAGAGGAGGAAAACTCTTATGGCTGTTTTCCTGTCAGTCACAAATATGTAATACCTTGGTTCATGTATAAGAAAAGTCATTCCTAGTTTTAAAGGCAAAAACGTGGCCCAGCTCTAGGCCACTGAGATTTTGCCTTGAGCAAACTCCAAATAAATGTGTCCAAGACAGTAGTGACTCAGAGAAATGTTTCTAGGAGTGATATATAACCTGTTAGTCTAGGATCATTTTGCTCTAAAAATCTATGAAGCTAAGATTAGGCAGGTCAAAGGTATATTCAAGGAGGTAAACAGTTTCTGGTAAATCTGCATAAATTGTGTAGGGAATTGCATATACATATTTAGTGATCTCAAAAGGTGCACTCTTAGGAAGAAGGAAATACTTTTGTATTCCTGAGCTTATAACTCAATCTGTTGCAGATATCCTTAGAAATCCCATCGCAGCAACTAGCAGATTGGGTCACTGTAGATGAAATTCACTGTAGGTATAAAAAATTTTTTTTGGGAAATCTAAACCCACATTTTTTTCTTTAATACATATTGGATAATTTAGTTTCAAAAAGCATGATATAAGTAATTATGAGTGAAATAAGCTAACATCATTATATGAGAATCTTACTACTAATATATCTCCTTTATAATAGGTCAATGTCTTTGTGAGGCTTTCTTATTACTGTAGAACTGTCAAAAGAATTCAACTTCTATTTAGGCATCTAGATGAAGTAATTCTCAAGAGCATGTGTTTAAAAATCCATTCTTCTCAGTGGGACATGCTGAGAGATTAATATCTCAGAATATCTCTCTGGTTCATTTATACGTTTAAATGGAAATTAACTTTTTGGGCTATCCGTCTTCTCTCATTGGTATCAAACCAGGAGTTGCTGAGTTGCTGATTGCTTTTGACAATATGTCTTTTAAACTTTAATAGCAAAAACCATTCAATGTTATTGCACAAAAATTTTAAGTGTCAAGTTTATCATGACCTTATCCAACCTGAGATGTCTGATTCATTCTGATTAAAAATATTCCTATCGAATATTGCAATAAAAACAGTATTAGTTTTTTTTCTCCCTAAAATCAAAACAGACCAGTCTTTTCTTTAACTGGATACTGGGTGCTAACACAACTGAAAAAAATACAGATGGATTGAATTCTCTTAGATAGAATATATATTTCAGAAGAATACAGTGATTTCTTTTCACCTCACAAATATGGATTACAGGGTTGGAAGTGTTTTTTCATCCATTAAATTTTACTAATTTCAAGAAAATTCTGAATTTCCAGACAGGTACATTGTGAAGACTGGGAATCTTTCTCAAAATCAGAATTCCATTCCAAAACAATCAATTTTAACAGTAATAATATGTCCCAAAAAGACCAAGCTCAGTTATGCTCTACTTAGTTCAGGAGAAGCACCTGAACCCTTACTTCCCAATTCCTAGGGGAGGTTTCTAATCAACTGTCTGCAAAAAGTATCACTAAATGACTTACTCTCTTAATTCTTTTTTTTTTCTCTCCCTGCCTCAGCCTTAAAGAATTTAGAAACAAAAGCTTCACAAATTCTTTAGTCAAATCAAGCCTGTGGTCGTGCTTCCCAGAATACAATCAACAAGAGACAGCGGTGTTTGTAGAGCACAGCAGCTTTTTGTTAACTCTGAGTTCAGTGATAGAAGGTGAGATTTTTTTTCAGTACTTTCTGCCTTTTTGCATTTCTGCATGGAAAATATTCTTATGTGCTCAAAGACCACAACACTATACAGCATTTTGGGACACTGCTGAGGGCCACTTGGAAAATTGAAAAAGTGCAGAATATAGATGTTTCTCTCTTTAGATGGTTATCTCAGAGACAGTACAACTTGTTCTTTCTATGCTCAATATCTCCCCATATTAAAAGAAGGTATACCATTAGCTTACCAGCAACCACAGAACCTGAGGCTATTAAACTGTTCTATTTCTGTAAGGCTCCTCGAATATACCATCTCAATCTATAATACTATCAATATTTTAAAATGCCATCAAAAACACTTAAAAGTTTACTTTGTCAATAGCACATGAATGTGAAATGTTTTTTCTCTGGCTTAATGATTAAAAGCTTTCTGGATTTGTATTTCGATTTTTAATACCATTAATAATTTATGAATAATTGCTTTTATGGACATTATGTTTCAAATTGCTGCTTCTAGTACTGAATGAGGTTGGCCTCTTCTATCAGACATTCACAAATAATAAGATCATAATAACCCATTGACAGCAAAAAGCATGAGCATCTACAAGGAGCGGTAAACAAGAGAGTGAATGGCTTCTACTTCTGAGTTCCAGGAATCTTCTATTGCATTTTAGATACAATATTCCTGTGAGTTAGTCTTCCTAGCCTCAAATTACTGAGGATATAAAAAACAGCTTTAAAACTGTTTAATACAATTTTTTCTATTTCGTTTTGTCACAACATGCATCTAAATCTCATATAAGGAAATTAACTCTATTGTGTAAATATATGCCAGAGTTTCATAGTTGTTTTGGTAAGAAAGGGCCCAATAAGATCCAAGTGAGATTTTATTAGGCAGTAAGGTAAGTTAGAAACATAATTCTCAATGAAACTGTGCATTTAGTGAGCTGGACAATTATTAATTCAGACATCTAAAATCCAAGCACACAGAGCAAGTATGGTGACTAATCAAGAAAGTGTTGAGTCACCACCCTTGGAGGTACTTAAAAATGTGAGGATGTGTTGCTTGGGGACACAGTTTAGTGGTAGACTTGACAGTGCTGGATTATGATTGGACATATAGATTATCTAAAGGTCTTTTCCAACCTACAAGACTTTATGGTACTACAATCTCTCAGGCAATCACTTTTAAAATTGACAACCATATGGTGTAACAAGATGAAGATATTCTCCTAGTAAATACAGAATTAAGTTTGACTCCACTCTGGATTTTGGGTAATAGAACCAGATTTCCCTCCTGTATAGAGTATCCTAACCCACAGGTCATTAGCAGAAATGACTGCCTCCTTTGCCTCTCCATTCAGTGGAAACTTCTTTGGTCAGTATAGCTTTTTTTGTACTGAGCACACTGCTACCCACACACATTAGGCGTAGTCAGCATGACAGCTATGCCACATTCCTTCTGAATGACGTTGGAAACTAGGAAGAAATCAGGCACCAAGCTGCCTATGCTTTTCTGTAGAGTCTCTTAATTAGGCCTCTAAGTAAGTCTCAGATCAAAGGCAGTAAATTATATAAATTCAGTGATCTCTGGTATGATAAAGCCCATCAGGCACAAGCTTTCTGAACTTATTTCTTAGTCTAAGCCATCTAACTTCCTCTTAAATACTACTTTAAAGGCCCAAGTGGCATTTACACTCTCAAGTATATACTCACCCATATTGCCCAATTTCAGAAGCAGTTCATGTATGTAATAAATGAAGTTATAGAGCCATGAAATACAGAAAGTTAATTAGGGAATTTGCATGGAGGGAATAACAGGCTGCCAAAGTATGAAGAAAGAGACACAGATGAAATCAGGTCCACTTCAATCTTCAAACTTTGGCACTTATAATGTCCTTTGTCACCTTTTTTTTCATCTTAAGTATAGATGTTCTGCTTTCAAAATGTCAAGAAACTTCCTAAACTTTATCATATGCTTTTCACTTTTTATCTGATGCAAATTAATATTTATGAAATATCCAGGCTTGAGATTTGTCTTACATGATGACTTTGTATGCAAATGCACTACCTGTACATGCCGTTATAAAGGATTGGGATTGAGACAAGAAAAGACATTCACATGCCGTACAATTTAAGAAGTCCCTTGGTAACCATCTGGGACAAATTTGATTTTCATTTCATATTTAAAATGATAAGAACAGTAATAAAAAATTACAAGAACAGTAATACACTAAGGATAGCATAGCAAATTAAAATTTCTAGTTATTTATGATAATCTTGTCATTCCTTCCTGCAGAGAAAAGGTCTCTCTCTATATATATGTCCTAGACAATAAAAGATTAAAATTTTCAAAAACAGAACTGTATACAATTACTGAAGTTTCAAAATCAAATACCAGTAAAGCTGTGTGTGTTTATTATGAAGCCTTCAAAGCCTTCAAATTCTGCAAAACATGGGTCTTCTGAAAAAGTGCTTAAAGGTGGCACCTTGAAAGTAATGCAGCATGGAAAAAGTTCACATCATGTGTTCTTCTATGTAACTATGAAGGCAAAAGGACATTTTTTCAGACTCACTTAACCCCCCACATTTTTTCAGAACATTTTCCTCTCAACTTTTCAGAACTTGCTAGAAACCAGATAGATACAAGAAAAACCAAAGTTACCGGATGAAAAGAGAAGATAAAAAAATATTATTTAAGTAAATATAGCTAACTGTATGACTAGCTAATGCTGCCAGATGAATTTATCCCTTGTGTTATAGAAGAAATATTGTCTTTCTGATTCTCTAAGTATTTCACAGGTCTCCGATGAAAAAAGATGTGAACAATTTTGACACTGATGAATGGTTGAGGAGCCGTGATAAAATTCATACAGGCGTAGCCTTACACTGTACATTAAAAAAAAAGAAAATCACACAGACTTTCCTATGTCAGAAAATTTTGGAAGATTTTTCTGTATTTTATTAAGTTCAAATATACCCTACCGGGAAAGACATAATGCCACCTATACTTAGTCTAGATTTCTGTGCATGCTGATGTTAGGTGCAGCTGGATACCTTCAAATGGAATGGACTATGATAGACTCCTCATTGCTCTTCCCTAGCTTAGCACTTAATTTGCAAGAAATAATTATCTTGGAAAACTCTTCTCCTATTTGAATTTTGTCACAATTTTCCAAATGATGAAAAACTTATTCTAAAGGCACTAACACCTAAAGGTTATCTGAGAAGTGCGTAAGTACTTGCATAACTACTTACATAAGTACACAAGTCTCTTTTTCTTATAAAATTAAGCTAAACAGATAAATATATACTTGTTAGTATACACGTAAAAACATGTTGGTCAGTTTACAAACCACAGTGTGAATTATGTATGAGGCAGGAAACTAGAAAGACAATGCAGTCCAAAGTCTGTATTGGTATTAAAGGGCTCTATTTATTTCTGCCAACATCAATGGACTTTTGGCCATTCCCACCAGAAAATCTAATCTACTGACAGCTAATGGAAAGTCTTCTTTCTCCAAAGTGGTAGGCACTAGTGTATTTAGGGAAGCTCTATTTCCCATGCTGCATGTACTATGAGATAAGCAGACAGCTCTGATACGTTTGTGGCAGCACACATTCTTCTCTGCAAGAGGTTTGCTTTCCTCTAACTGTATCATATTATTTCCTTTTATCCCCCAGTAGTGATGGCTAAAAGCTGAAATTCTAGTAATAATTGTGGCTGGAAATAGTGAACAATAGTCAAAGGCTATTTTTACAATACCTGGGGATTCAAAATAGTCAAAGATAAGAAATTATTTTTTTCTGCTTTGCAGTTATCAAATAATTACTTTATGGAAAAAATTTAAAGTGATATAATCTTTTTATGTAGCTGTTAGGTAGAAAGACTGGAGTCATCCCTGAAACAGACAGGAAGGCTCTGCTGAAGAGAAGTGTAGCAGTGCAGAACAGATTCAAAAAGCAAATGTGAAATTAATGAAACTGACCTGAGATTTACATATGGACATCTTAATTTTCAGATCACAATTAAAAACAAAACAATTAATATATGTTTTGAGTGAGTTCCAGCGTTTTCTTTTCTATAAGCAATTATTTTAAAAGTGCAATATTAATGAACCTAGAGCATTACAGCACTCACAGACTGTACCTGTATTGCAGGTTTTATAAAAAATTTATGCCATTAACATTTTCCCTTTGCTGAAGCACTCAGGATTTTGGTACTAAAGGTTTTGATCCTGCTGTAAGATGTATTCATAGAGCTGCTAAACTTGGCCTTCAAAATCTGTGTAAAGCCTTTAGTGAAAACTAATTCATAGAATCATAGAATGGTTTATATTGGAAAAGACCTTGAAGACCATCGAGTCCAACCATTAACCCCACACTGCCAAGTCCACCACTAAACCTAAGCGTCCCTAAGTGCCGCATCTACACGTCTTTTAAATACCTCCAGGACTGGTGACTCAACTACTTCCCTGGGCAGCCTGTTCCAAGGCTTGACAACTCTTATGGTGAAAGAATTTTTCCTAACATTCAATCAAAAACTCCCGTGGGGACTCTGGAGCCTATTTCCTCTTGTCTGTTCCTTGTTGTTCAGGAGAAGAGGCTGAACTCCACCTGGCTACAATCTCCTCTCAGGTAGTTGTGGAGACCAATAATGTTCCCTCTGAACCTCCTTTTCTCCAGGCTAAACAACCCCAGCTCTCTCAGCTGCTTCTCATCAGACTTGTGCTCCAGAACATTTACCACCTCCATTGTCCTTCTCTGGACACACTACAGCACCTCAGTGTCTTTCCTGTCATAAGGGGCCCAAAAATGAACATAAGATTTTGTCTAGGCCTCACCAGTGCTGACTACAGGGAGACAATCACTTCTCTAGACCTGCTGTCCCCAGTATTTTCCAATGCAAGCCAAGGATGCCATTGGCCTTCTTGGGCACCTGGGCACGCTGGTTCACATTTAACCACTGCCAACCAGAATCCTCCGGTCCTTTTCCTATTGGCAGCTTTCCAGCCACTCTACATCCAGCCTGTAGTGTCACATGGGGCTGTTGTGACCCAAGTACAGGACCTGGGATTTGGCCTTGTTGAACCTCCTACAACTGGCCTCGACCCATTGATCCAGCATGTCTGGATCCCTTCCTACCCTCCAGGAGATCAACACTGCCAACCAAACTGGCCTCACCTGCAAACTGACTGAGGGTGCACTTGACACCCTTGTCCAAATTGTCCATAAAAATATGAAATAGGACTGGCTTCAGTACTGAGTCCTGGGAAGCCCACTACTCACTGGCCATCAGCTGGATGTAACTCCATTCACCACGACTCTCTGGACCAGGACATCCGGACAGTGCCTGTGTCCAAGTCATAAGCAGCCAGTTTCTCCAGAAGAATGCTGTGGGAAATTGTGTCAATAGCTTTACTAAAGCATCCTTCTTTCCCTCATCCACTAAGTGGGCCACCTTGCAGACCAGGCAAGTCAGGCAGGACTTGTGTTTCACAAACCTGTGCTGGCTAGCCTGATCCCCTGGTTATGTGTATGTGCCACGTGATGGCACTCAAGATGCTCTGTAATCATCCCCAACACCGAGGTTGGGCTGATAGACCTGTAGTTCCCTAGATCCTCCTTTCAGCCCTTCTTGTAGATGGGTGTTACATTTGCCAACTTCCAGTCAACTGGAACACCCCTGTTTAGACAAGACTGCAAAAAAATGATGGGAATAGGCTTGGTGAGCACTTCCACCAGTTCTCTCAGCAACGTTGGGTGGATCTGATCCAGCCCCACAGACTTGTGAGGGGCTAAATGGCGTGGCAGGTCACTGACCATTCCCTCCTAGATTATGGGGACCTTGTTCCTCATCCCTGTGTTACAACTCAGGGAGGTGGTACCTAAAGAACAACTGGTCTTACTTTTAAAGACTGAGGTAAGGAAGACATTAAATACCTCAGCCTTTTCCTCATCCTTTTTCACTATGTTTCCCCTCACATCCAATCAAGGGTGGAGATTCTCCTTAGCACACCATCTGTTGCTCATGTATTTATAGGAACATTTTTATTGTCTTTTCAGCAGTAGTCAGGTTAAATTCTATGTGGGCTTTGGTCCTTCTAATTTTCTCCCTGCATAACTTCATGACATCCTAGTAGTCCTCCTGAGTTTCCGGCCCCTTCTTTCAAAGGGCATAAACTCTTCTTTTTTTCCTGAGGTCCAGCCAAAGCTTCCTGTTTAGCTAGGCTGATCTTCCTCCCTGATGTTTCATCTTTTGGTATGAGGGAACAGCCTGCTCCTGCATCTTTAAGATTTCCTTCTTGAACAATGTTGATTCTTCCTGGACTCCTTTGCTCTTCAGGACCGCCCCCAAAGGGACTCTGCCAACCAGTCTGTTAAACAGCCCTGTCCCAGGGAAGGAAGGGTGCAATTCCAGTAGTCTGTCTCTCTCTCCTCCACTCTCCATGATACTATTCAACCTCCCAGAGCCTAAAGGCTTCTTTTATATGTGTGTGGGGCTTGGCCACCATTGTCCCTGGCCCTGCCCAGGTCCCGTCAGCTGCTGTTGTGTGAGCTGCAGGCTCCTGGCAGCTCCCTCAGCTCTCATGAGGTTCTCCTAGTTTGAGAAACTGCCTAGTGCACCCTGCTAGAGCACTCTGCTGTTGATCATCCTGGCACAAGGGCCACTCTTCTCAGCAACTGATTATCCCTGCCAGAATTAATTTGGTGTTCAAAAATTACAATTATGTAAGTCTTAGTCTTGTTCTTGATATCATTCACTCACCTGGGAGATGAGAGATATTTTTGTAACACTATCTTTTCTTTCTTCTCCTGCAGAGGTTCAGACAAAACCTTCCTAGAAATAGTTTCTGATATCATCAAAATTAAAAAAAAAAAAAAAGAAAAAAAATAAACTCAACATCCATACATATAATTGATAACTTAGAATGTATGTAAATAATAGCCACTGTTCCAGAGCTTATTACTTACACAGAGCTAATTAAAACTAAACTCGGGCTGATCAGTGTGACTCTGATTTGTCACAGCAGTACTAGATTGGTAGAGAAACCAATGACGCTGATAGTTTTACTTATGACACTGTCTCTGATTCCTAATGTGCAAGTTGTAAGCAACTTCTGATCAAAATTTATTTTATAAAATTGCCTTACCTCAAAGCTATTAGCAATATTCCCTATCATAAAGTGCAGGAGGATCTTGTGAAATATCTTGTTTCTTCAGTGTTGGTTGGAGTCTGTTGATGAGGAGTCACTCACAGATGTTAGAGCCCCGACTCTACCCAGCATTGTCAGGAATACTTCTCCCAAAATTTACTTTTAGGCTCTCGGTTCATCATGTTCCTAATATCTTTACAGAATAAGAATACCTCATCAGTACTTCCCACTTAATCTGCAAGAAATTAATTTGTTTACACCCTTATTTGCTGCCTCTCAGGTTTGTAACAAGTCAGCCTCTCTTTCCTGAGCCTTGCTTGCTTGAATCTAGATAAAGTTAACAGAAAAAGAAATGGCAAAGGTCAGGTTACAAATCTATAAACGTCATGATCTGCTAAGCTGTGACTACACCTAGACAACTGGAGAAAGGTCTTACATGTAGCAGGCTGCTCTCCTCATCTGCTAATTCCCACAGGCCATGGGAAATTCTGCCAATTCTGTCATCTCCCAAGAGGAAACCTTTGTAGTAAGAAATCTGTAAGGGATCTTGCAGGCAAATATTCACTGATGGGGCTTGCTTTTCAGACAATCTTGTTCAAAAATGAAGCCACATCAAATAAGACATGCCTCTGCAGCTCCATCGGTCAAAACCATTCTTCTTATGAAGAGAACCACTGAGAACTACTGTCTGTCTTCTTGCTGCCACTAATATCTTAAAATGTGATGGAGAAGCTATCACAGTCGCTGTTTCATAGATAAGAATAGATGAGAGGGAGCTTGCTCCTCTATTATTCTTCTTATCTGATCCAAGAATTGTGTTGGCATATTTGAAAGGATAGAAAAGATTTCTCTGAACAGAAGCTAATTAATTTTTTCCAACAGGCAAACAGTTTTTTCTGTTATTCTCTATGTATTTTGGGGTTTAATTTTTTTTTAAAAATCTGTTTTTTTCATTTGTTTGCAAAGTTTTTGTTTGCTTTTAAAGTTTTCAGCTTTTAGAGTTTCCCAACTTTCTCTCCAGAGGAAAGATATGCATTATAATTTTTTTATTCCTGTGAGTTTGCACAAAACGTCTCTGCTCTAGGAATAATTAGGGTCTGTGTTCAGCTCAGCTGACAACATAAGGGCTACATCAGTTTTATAGGCAGAAAAATGCTAGTCCAATTAATCCTGTAAAAACAAATGTGTAAACTGTGCAATGAGCCACTAGGGGATTATGCAGCAAAAGGTAAATGCCACAGGAACTTTACTAGCACAAAGTTAGTTTCCAAAGGACTCTATACTCTGTTAGATTTGACAGCAGCTGAACAGGATCTTGTGAATGAACGTGACTGAGTTGTCAGAATAAGGCACCTAAAGAAGAGCCTACGTCCCACTGTAAACTGAGACCAAACTCTTTGCTTGCTGTTTGATTACAGGTTTTGAACTTCCTGGTAAAAGTTTCCATTATTGGGTCCTCCTCCTTTCAGATCTGAAAGAGCCAAAACCACATGCTGACAGAGCTTACACCATGGAAGTGTTGAGGAGAAGAGGGAAGGAAGGGTTCCTTCTAGAACCGTATGTGGTGATTGGCCTTTTTGCTGCTAATTACATGAAGGAGAAAGTCTTTTCAGATCTGCTTTAGTACTAATATCATCTGTGTTTGCCCGTTCTAGAAAAGGAGAGTGATGCTACCAGAAAAATACACTTTTTTTCAGGAGAGACTTTTCTGGGAATAACTTCATCTATTGTTGCATCATGAGCCTTCATCATTCTTCAGCTTGTGCTTTCAAAGGAGACAGCAGTTTATTAATGAACAGTTACAATGGCACTAGGGTGAGCTTCTACATGTCAGGAAAGCATAGCTGGTCACATGCTGAGAGGATCATTCAAATGTTTTTTAACTTTCTGTAACTCAGATCTACTCAGTCACAGAAAATCCATGTTTGAAGTTTCATACTATTTTAACAGTATAAAATATTTATTTTTCTATTTAGTATAAGGATTTTAGCTCTAAAAAAAAGTCTAAATTGAATCCATCTGATTCCTTGTGTGCCTGTGCATGTGAGAGTGATATTGAGTAAGAGCCCAAATAATTTTAACTTGAGGTTTCATTTTTAATGCACTCATTTGAGAAGGAAAAAAAAGTGTCTTTACACCACATATTGCAGATAGTACTGGAAAAACAGATTCTGTGGAAAAAAAAGTTCTTAAATGTTCATGAAGTTTTATCATTTCCATTTTTGAAAAAAAATAAAGACCAAATTCAATTTGGTATGTGAACAGTCATTCTTGTGCTTGTCCATGATGGGCCAGGATTTTTACCTATATTTCTGTGGCTATGGCTATACAGCTAAGTGAAATATTGCCCTGTTAAGGCACCAGACTGTGTACAACTAATTACTAGAAAGATGCCCAGTGCCTGGACCACTCACTTGTCCCCACAGCAGTACTTACAAACCGCTCCTCAGAGTTCATTTGAGACAGGACCACTCCCAGTGGGACAGCCCTGCATGCAGCTATCACGTTCAGAATCTGAGAGTGTTTAAAAGTATTGAAGAGGCTGGAAAAACCTTTTTGGCCTGGCTGGGCACCACTGCATTAGTATGTGTAGGGGCTGAGATTCCAGGTGTCCATTGTGGCAATTCCTTCCTTTCTTTTTGCCTCTTGAGAATTTATGTCAAACACTAAAAAGATGCTATCATTTAATGTTGAAAGAGAGAGAAGACAAACTCCAACATGTTACTGGACAAGAAAGGAAATAGACGATGTGCAATCCTGAGCCATATGAGAAATGCAAAGAGATTGACTGCTGATCCAGGGCTACAATACTTATTATGGAAGGGGTTCTTTGGAGCCTTTATTTACATACTGCTGTGGGTAATATGTTAAAGAAAATAACATCACCTCTTTTCCTGTATCTCAAAAGTCTACAGGTTTCAAGACATATTTTCCTCATAGATTCCCTGGTGAAATATACAGCTGCAATTATACCTTTAAGAGTACATTAATGTCTAAATCCTAAATAAAATAACTCTTCTAAAGTTACCAACAGTGGTCTCAAATGGCAGTAAGGCATCATGCTTAGGCAACAGAACAGAGTTTCAATTAAAAGATTCATTTCACCTAAACCTATTTGTTTGTAAATTGTGGTTACATAGTCACTTTAATTTAAGACAGTGCTTTTCTGAAACTTTAAAATGAGCAGTTATGGCTCCCAGACATGCTTGTACTGGTGCTAAGTTTTTGCAATCACTGTGGAAGCCAAATCAGGGAATACAACTGCATGAAACCCAACTTTTTTTTTTTAAAAAAATCCATATCCAGTTTTATAACCAATCATTTACCAGCTGTCACTCATGCAGCATAAAAAAAAAATGGAAATAAGGAGACACAGTGGAGCAAGGTGGGTCCACACTTTTGACAACAACCTAAATTTATGTTCATTTAAAATGACTGCATAATGAAGTCTTTTTATAAAGCAGTCATCAAGATTCCCTCTGCAATCAAGGGTAAATAGAAGGCAGTTCCAGAGGGTGATTCACCCCCTTTATTTTACGAGAGAATGAATCACCCTCTGGAGTCGCCTGTCTTTCTCCACTGATTATGGATGGTCAAAACCTGATTCAGACTTCTTACTTTTTGATAACTAGAGTGAGCATATCCTATCCTTGGTAGCCATGAAAATAGATGGCAGGGGATATTTAAAGGATGGATTAAAATAAAAAGGCTTATGAGTATCTTATTTACTGTTTGTTACCAATATTTGCAGAAGTAAATGTTTAAATTGAAAAGAGATTTTTGTTTGTATGATACTGATTTATTTGGAACTGAATTGAAAAAAATGAGTGTAAAATGGTTCTCCCAAAGGCATGGTGTATTTTAGCTTATTGTTTAAATTATATACTGAAGAACATAAAAATTTTGCTAAATTTTATACCTAAGGATTGGGAATGCATCAGAAAAGAAGGACAAATATGTTTTATAGCAAATGAGAAAACAGAAAAAATTAGTTAAATTTCAGACTAAATAGGATTGAGGTTATACGGCTTGCATAATTTGCCCAGGATTTAATGTATTGTTATGTCAGAAAATGCTAATCACTACTCTGAATCATAAGGTCAATCACAGACCTCATTAAAAATGACAAACATGGGATTCACAATTCATTTAAGCAAGGTGGAGAAGAAATTAGAAATGTTTTGTTCGGGAGCAGCTGAGGCAGTGGAGCCTAATCCTTCCTTAGACTCTTAACCCATGCCAGGTTGTACAGGCAAGGATGGTGGTAAACACAATTCTGCTTGTGTATCTTTTGCTTGGAGGGCAGGAGAGCTGTGAGCTTTATTGCATTGGACCTGGTCTCCACTGGGATTCAAAGCTACATCTGTACCTGTAAATAAAACTGGTCAGTCACTGCTTTTTGACACAGGTGATATCCATGCAGTAAGCTCTCTAATCAGTATCCAAACTACCAGCTAGGAATGGTGCTTGTTCCCTACCATTCCACAGCTAGGCACAAGGTGCAATCTGCCTGAAATGCAATTTGGCCTAAGCTAGAACTATGCCAGAGACTGTGCTAACTCTGCAACGTTACATAGAACAGCTCAGGCCCATACCCTGAGCCCTCAGAATACCACTAGGTTAGCAACTCATTTACTAATACAAGCCTAGGAATCATGTACCTTCCAGTATGAACATCTTTTGTTGACTGCCCCATTTATGTTCATTGTGCCTCTTGATCATATCTTTCCTGGATTGTCATCCCCATAAGTTGCAGCATGGAAACCCGTCACTCTTTTCTGCATAGCTGCACTTAGTTTGTAGTTGGCCACCACAGGCCATTGTTCATTCTTAGTACATGAGACTTCCACATGTGTGAGTGTTAGATCTGTCAGAGACAGAAAAGCAATCAGAAAACCAAGAGACAATTAGAAGGGGCAAAAGAAACCTTGTGATATTCCGGGACAGTGAACACTTGGGAGCATGGACTAAGATGGAAGGAAGAGGTGACTGTGCTGTGGACAAAGAAACACATTGTACTTCGCCCTCAAAGTTTGGAGAGAAAGAGCAATAATGTGCCTTCCAGAATGGAAATGACCCCCACAAAATATGTGACTCTTGTCACCCTTTTTCCCTGCTAATGGGAACAAACCAGGAAGGGCCCAAGTATTTCCCGGTTGCTGGTGTAACTCCATGTACATAAGTGTTTGAGAGCAGTGTTGACCAACAGCTAGTCACAGATTTCTGAACTGTATTTATANTATTGAGTGATTTGGTGGAGAGTTTTAAGTATAGTAATGTGATTTTATAGTTTACGTTAAGAATTTAGATGTTATAGTAGAAGTATATGGGTGTACGTGACTTAGCAGGTAATTGGTAGAAAATTGACGCAGTGCAGTAAAAGTGACCAAAGGTGATAGGTTATCAAGTCAAAACAAAGTTTTGTGTTAATTACTTATTGGACCAGAAAGTTATAAATTGCCGTTTAACCCTGAAACTCATTACTATCTTCCATTATGGTGATTTGTTACTAAGCTCCATGGACTCTGAGACTGATACCTTGTTTGTTATTTTAAGTAATAAATCGTGTATAACCGTGATAGTCCCATCTCTTTAATGAAAGGTCCGACCAGAAAGAAGTACTGAAACAGCGAACACATTACACATTAGGGCCTAGCATGTTAGTATGGCATAAACTCCCCACAATTGTTATGGCTGCTGCATTGAAACTGGAGCCTAGTTGAGAACAGTAAGATGGTAAATGTTCACTCAGAGAGGGTTCAAGCGACCAAAACTATTCACAAATAGATGTAATTTTTGTGAAATTGCTTGATTTGTCCATGAAATACAAACAGGGACATAAAGTGGCTTGAAACATAGCTTTTCCTCTTCTAGAAACAAGTGCATTATAGTACACTATTTTTTCATGTTCAAAAAGCATTTGAAGAGTATTTAAAGATAAAACTGATTCAGGTACCTGCACAGTTTTGCAGTTTTATAGAAACTTTCAAACTATGATAATTATAAAGTACATAAAAGAAAAAACAGCTCACTTAGTAATTTTCACAGAGAACTGCTGGACCCTATACTTCACCATCAGTAAAAGAAGTTTTTAGTAATTGTCCGTTAGTACTTTCCCAGTAGAGTCTCTTTTCTCCCCTTAGATTTAAAAAGTACATTAATCTTCTTAATATGAGACTTTTATTCAAATAATTGAAATCTTTCTTATTGAGCAGGTAGTGGTAACTAATAGTCAACACTCCCATTTTTCTTGCAGACAAACCCAAGAAAGACAAAATAGTGACATTTTTCTTAATTACTGGTATACTAGGGTAGGGTTTAATGCTAAATAACATTTATGGATTAATGCTGTGTAATCTGAATATCCTGATGGAAATGACTCCAGAAAACAGACATGCTGAAAGCAAAGTTTAGGGAAGTGATATTGCCTAGGGACTACCTTGGGCTTTTGAAACATGCTCCACAAGCACTAAAATGCAGTTTCTAAAGGGACTGTAGGTTTCAGTTTACTTGCATTACTCTAAAATTTTATCTAGTATATGATGTTAACTGTGATAAACCCAGATAAGATACTTCAAAGAACACTCCACATTCATCTTTTTAAATAGGCTCAACAATCCAACTGCATGCTGTGATCCATTATGGCAGTGCAAGTCACACAATTATCCTCCAGACAACATGTCATGCAGGTTACATCATGCAGCCTAGTACACAGCACAAAGTCCCAAGCCTCTGGTCCAGCTAAAAGAAACTCTGCAGTCATAAAGCAGAGGTTTAAAGAAGTTTCTTGAATGCATACTTTTAAAGATACATTGAGCAGAAGGTGAACTTCCTTTTCAGAATGCACCTCATATGGCATGCCATTGTATTAATCTTTGCATTACCTTCCAGCTCCAACTGTGACGAGTCTCAAAACACATCCGTATCATGAAAGATGTCGTTTTATTTCCATTAAGTTGAATTAATCCACCTGCTCTTTCCTGCTGAGATTTATAGAAGGTAGTATATGGGAAAAATTCCAGCTACTTTAGACCTGCGGAGTGGAATAGAATGGATTTTGCTGTTATAGAAAGACTGCAAAACAGAAAGTATCCTGAAATATGTTATAGTGTAAAAGAGCTGGACTCGTTCCTAGAATGCAAAATCTATTTTGGATTTCCTACACTCAGTATCTTGGATGTCTATCCTACTTAACATTAGTTTGCAGAACTTGGTTTGGACAGGGATTTACATTTCAAGCAATATGAAGTCTTAAGAGTGAAAAAAAATAGTTTTAAAAGCTGTGTTTCCATCTCGATTCTTTGTAACAGTAGCACTGCAGATGAGGAATAGAAACATGGTATGAAAAGCTGCTACTGTGCTTACACAGAAAATGGGAACCTTTTGACCTTGAAATTTGCTTTCCAAAAACAAAAAAATAAAAAGAAAGAAAAACAACTTAGCCAGAAAAATGCATTTCTATTCCGAACCTTGTTTCAAACTGTAGAAGTTCATACTCTGTGTTTCTCCCAGATGAATGTTGGAACTAATTGCATCATAAATCCCTTACAGATTATTCCACATGATCTTAGACTGTGGTTCAAATGAAATTATTACGAATACAAATATTTTTTCTCTGCTACTCTGTTTACAACACCTGTATCTATATACTGCCTTTTAAGTGTACACGGTGGCTGTCAATTCCAAAAATATTAGTAAATTTGTATGTATTCTGTATTCTACAAAGTTATGACTTCCTGGATCATTTTACTTACGGTGTCTAAATGTGTCATTCTATGTATTGTGTTAGTATGCTCAGTATCCTTCTTTTGTCCCTTCATTTTTATTTTCATATGACTTACTTTATTTGACCTCAGCTTATGGAACACTTTTGTCTGTTGATTTCACTTTATCTTTCATGCCTAATTTTCCTGTCCTTATGGGCAGCTGCTAGGCTGGCTTTATACTTTGAGGACAATTTTTTTGTCATAGTTTTCATAACCCGTTAATTTAATTTAATTTTCTATAGTGTATTGGGTTTATATGGTAAGGTTTAGGTAGTAGAGGGGCTGTCACACTCGTTTCTGTGAGAAGATGCCACCGTATCTGAGAAAGGTTGTCCAGGCAGCTCTAGGACAGACCTGCTGCTGGTCAAACCTGAGTCATCAGTAACAATAGTAGCACCTTTGTGATAATATATTTAAGAAGGAGAAAAAAAAACTTGCAACATCGGCTGGAAAAGAGGAGTGAGAATAGGTGACAGAAACAACCGACATCAAGGTCACTGAGGAAGAAAAAGGAGGAGGTGCTCCAGGCACAAGAGCAGTTTCCCCTGCAGCCCATAGTGAAGACCACAGTGAGGCATCTTTCCACCTGCGGCTCATGGAAGTCCATAGTGGATCAGATATCCATCTGCAGCCCATGGAGGACGCCATGCTGGAGCAGGTGGATGCCTGAAGGAGGCTGTGACCCCATGGGAAGCCCATAGTGGAGCAGGCTTCTGGTAGGACCTGCAGACCCATAGAGAGAGAAGCCCATGCTGGAGCAGCATTGATGGCAGGACCCATGAGCCCATGGGTGACCCATGCTGGAGCAGTCTGTTCCTGAAGGACTGTACCCCACGGAAGGGAACCATGCTGGAACACAGGAAGAATGTGAGGAAGAAGTAGTGGCAAAGAGAATATGTGATGAACTGACTGCGATCCCAATTCCTCATCAACCTCATACCACTCAGGTGCAGGAGGCAGAGAAATTGGGGGTGAAGCTGAGCCTGGAAAGAAGGGAGGAATGAGGGGAAGGTGATTTGTAGATTTGTTCTTAGTTCTCCTTAACATGCTCTGTTCATTTGCTAATAAAATATTTTCCCTGAGCTGAGTCCTTTTTGCCTGCGATGGTAACTGCTGAATGATCACTTGTCCTTATCTTGAGCCAAAAGCTTTTCACTGTATTTTTCTCACTCTATCCTGCTGAGGGGGTGAAGTTATAGCGAAAGTTGGTAGGCACCTTGCGGCTAGCCAAGGTCAACCTACACAAACAGTCTTTCTTTATCTTACTTAAGCCGTGATCAGAAGCCCTTCTCAGCTGAATGCCTTCCTGGATATTGTATGTTTTCTATTTTCAAGATTCAAATTTTCATGTTGCTGGGGGCTCAAAGAATGCATAAGGTTTTATGAATGAAAGTATATATAGAGAGAGACATGATTAAGAATTATTCTGGTAATAAACAGACTCACAGAATGGTTGAGGTTGGAAAGGCCTATCTAGTTGAATTCCCTGCTTCAGCAGGGCCACCTACAACCAGCTGCCCAGGACCAATGTGCAAACAGCTTCTGAATATCTGTAAGGATATCTCCAACCTACCCGAACAAATCCATTTAATTTAAAGTGTAAGCAATTTCTAGAACGTAGATTTTAACAAAGAGGACTGATAAACAGTAAAATCAGGCCAACTTTATCTTCATTATCTGCAAAGCAGAAGGTTACTGTTATATTGCAATCCCATATCTGGTCTGCTAACTCACATGAACACTTCCAACACTTTCATTGACTTCGGAGCAGAAATCACTGATACTGAAGAAGTACACAGATTTCCAAACTACCTCCCCTTTCTCAATGTCATGACTTCTTTCCAGGGTGGTTTGTCTACCAAGGAGGGCAACAATGACAACCTCTTAAATTTTTTCTTCTCCTCCCATCTTCCTAATGTGCTTTGATTAAGACAAGAGTGCAGTGGTGTAAGGGCTCCTCACTGGTTTAATGTCATTTAGCAGAACACAAAGTGCAACTCCCTTGAATGACAGCACAATTCCATTACTGTAAAAGCTACTTGAGACATGTTGCTGTGGACTGGGACAGTGCTAGGGCGGGACAACACATGTTTTTAATTCTTCATTAGGAAAATCCTTTGCACATAGTATGAAATATATATCTCCAAGAATAAATGAAATGACCTCTTTAGCCACTTGTGCCAGTTTGGCCAGACACCACTGTGTTTGCCTTTCATAGTGTAAAATACACCACGTAGAATTGATGAGATCTATATTCACAGATCTGATCTGTTTTCAGATATTGACTATTCAATGATAAAATATATGAATTGGAGAAATATGAGCAATGCACACCCAGACTTGGCACAGAAGAATATGCTTCGGTGTGGATTTTCTTCTTTTCAGCTCTAGAATAGGCCTGTTTTAGAGCTCAATAGGACTTTAAACAAACTTGATTCATTATGCTTTTTTTTAATCTAAAACTTGCATTTCATCTTCCTGAGGTTTCTGATTTGCGAAAGTTTATTTGGGATCAAAACCAGAAACCAATAAATTTCACTGAAATAAAAGTTTTGAAAGAATGTGCTTATTGTTTTAATTGAAATAGCATATTTTAAAATTCATTGAATTTAAGTATTCCACCCCTCACTCTTTATTCAGCAGTAATTCGTTCTATTGGAACATCCCACCTGTTTTACTACATTTACTATTGTTTTACTAGTCATGCTATTTTATTCACGTTTTTCACATTATATGGATAGCAAATGGGAGGGCAAAGGGATCTATTGCATTCCCTGCGTACGTCCTTTTCACCCCTTTCTGTGTTACCCTAGAAATGACAGCCTACATGACAAGACAGCCTAGTATGGCAAATGCTTGGTGACATTGGCTTTTTATCTCTAGCATCTTGGTTAGAGCATCTTTTTAAAATATTTTCTTTATTGGTTTTTTTACACTTTTTATCACCATAATAATTGATGTCTGCACAGCATCCCTGCAGGATGCTAAAGTGGTATCACGGTTTTGCAGACTAGAACTGGGGACAATGAGGAGAATAAGAAAGGTAGAAATTCTTATAAAGCATGCAATTTCTACAGAAATTCAGCTCTGATATTCAACTGAAATTGTTCTACTACTCCTGTTTGTGTTAATTTTTCAGCAAGAATAAACACCAGAAGTCTGACAGAAGATCAGTGGCATGGTTAAAAACAATCTGCAAGTCCTCTTAGTGAATGCCTTCCCCATATGGTTTCTCTTTGAAGTCTACTTTTTGCATTAACAACTAGTTTTATAGTTCTATTTGTTGCTTACTGTAAGTCCCAGTTAAGTCACCAGTGTTGAATGCTTGTTTTTATTTTATCCATTTCTAATATGCACTTATGGCAGCACTGAAATTAAGGAAAGCAATTTTACTCCCACGCTACTTGTCATAATTAAATCTGTACACTAAACTGACACAAGGAAAAATGGCATGGCCCAGATCACATCATATACATAATGCTAAAATCTCTTCATCCAAAATGGGCAGCCCTTTTCACAATTACCATGTGAAACAAGTTTCAGGCCTTGTACTCTGGACTGTGTCGTTATTCATACAAAACAGAAGAGGCTGAAGCAGCAGGAGCCACACAAGGGCACCAGCTCTAGGGTGGCAAAGGCACTCTTGAGGGAGATCTGAATTCAGAATGTTGCTCCAAACTCAGAAAACCAGAGATCTGACTGTAGGTCTTTGCCTTATCAGCTGAATATCCTCAGTTTGGACTACTTGCTATAATGAGATAACTTTTTGTTTGTAAGTCCCCATAACTTTATTGTATGAGACTGTGACAGGAATGCTCTAGGAACATTTGCCACATCTTACCCAAAGACAAGAGGGTTAAGGAATAATGAATGCACTGCTCAGGGATGCTCTATAGCTCAGTCTCCAGGCAGTTTGGCCTTTAGAAACTTATTCCAAAAAAATGCCAGAACAAATACAGATAGGTATTCAAAAAGGATTTAACAGTCTCAATCATAAGAAAATTATGTGCTTGAGTATCAAAATTGGCAGTGAGAAGTCTAGTAGTCTTTTACAATATTAAGCCTTCAAATTCTCTATGGTGTGTTACAACCAATAGGACTCCTGTTTCATACCATAGAGAATATGAAGGCTTAATATTGTAAAAGACTACTAGACTTCTCACTGCCAATTTTGATACTTGAAGAAGAACATTCTTGAATAAGAACGATATTGTCTAGCAATACTGTCAGAAAATATTCCCTTAAGACTCTGTACTACTATGGGTCCAAAATTGAGAAGTACACTCAATGGACATCTAAATACAAAAACCAGTGAAGCAGGTAATGACAAAAGTACCAGGTATCTGAATACATGTGTTCAGTTTGTTCACCGTTTACCTCTATTTTCTGTCATATTTTTTGGGTTGAACTTTTAAAGATTTTTTGAGGGGAAGGAAGGGTTAAATATACTCAGTAAAAGGACAAAAAATATCCTAATAAAAGTACATTATACAGTTATCTAGGATAAAATTCAGCATGCGTGTATAGGAAGTGTTCAGTAGTAACATTAGTTACATTACTTAGTGTGACGTGACACCACTTGTGAATAAAGGTACGTGCAGAAGTAACAAAAATTGAATATGCTTTACAGTGGGTTATCCATGCTGAGCAGATATACCTCTTAGGGGGCAAAAAACCCTAAGAGAAATAAAAAAACCCCTTGTTCTTCTAAAGGACACGAATTTGTTGGACTAGGAACACGAATATGTGGTCTACATTTTAGTTTCTAGGATGCTGTTCATAATATGTGGTTTTCTTCTATATAACTTGTAAATAAAACAAGCATTTTCTTTGATTTATAAATAAAGTGTCTGTATTATTACAATAAAAGCAACGAGGCATGATTGTGAGAGCCAATGCTCAAATATATTAACAAAAATGGAATAAAAAAGACAGGATGATACAAACAGAGTAAGAGCTTTTAGTTGTTTAGAACAATTTCCCTTACATTAACGCTGTGTAAATATTAATAGGCCCAAAAGGAAAAAAGAAATAAATTGAAATATCTTCTTTCTTTGAAATATGAAAAAAGTTATGATTTGGAATCTTCTATTTAAATTTCTTTGACTTGGCAATTTTTTTGTTTAGAATAGGCAGGTTTGTGACCCATAGGCATAAGCTTTAGCATAATCTCTTGGAAAAAAAATCAAAACTCCCTTAATATTCTAAAATGAATTATATTAATATCAACATTGAATTAATATCAAATTATTGTAACTTACTAGTGGCTCATATGCTGTATGTAGCTACACACACACAGAGAAATCCTGAACTGTGACAAACATATGCTATGCTGACGAGGTAGATCATTAGCACTTTACAAACAAGAGATTTGATTCCAGTTTAGTGCTGCACTTGAACAAAGAGTAAACATGAATAAAAGCATTTTTGGCAATATTGATACTATATCCACAGTACAGAAAATGCCATGGTCAACCATGATTTTATCTGGACTGCGTAACAAGTTTCTTCAATGGACACCAGCATCATGTGGAAGAGGTGTGGAATAGAGGAGGCTGAATAAGAGGGATGTACACATTTTAAGATTTTAAACATTAAAATTCATTACCTTTAGCATTACATTTAAAATGCAAGCATTTTAGAAACAGTTTTTACCCAGAACATAGTGTGCTCATGCAGGTACAATCCTGGGAAATGCTGCTGCTCCCACTGCCTTCAACAAACTGACTTGTGCAAGGTCATGAAGAAAATCACTGTCAGAATTTGCATCGTTACTGCAAGGTCAAGATCATGGTCCTTTCCTTGGATGCAACAGCTTTTCAAACTCTTTACATGCTAACCACTTACGAAATTATGAAGAGCTAGATAGACTGCATTCATTAAGAAGGATGAGTTTCCTCTTTTTTGATTCTCACTGTGGAGACAAGCACATGGATGAAATTGTATTCTTGCAAGCAATATATCTTCATTAAGGACAGTTATCTCAAAAAGGTAGAACAATCAAATTAATTTAAAACACTGAATAATAATTTGATTTAAGATTTCTATTCAACCATGGAAATCAGACCTATTATAATGGTGTTAAAATTAAGAATCTGCATCAATGATTCAGTCTGGAAAAATAAATCACCAGAATAGACATTTTAAAAAATTATTAGAAAACGGAGGAATCTGACCACTGTGTCAACCTCTGACCTGTTGTTGTGGTTTAACCTCAGTTGGCAAGGTGGTCACTCACTCTCCTCACCAGCGAAATCAGGGAGAGACTCAAAAATGTAAAAGTGAGAAAACACAGGCTGAGATAAAGATAGTTTAATAGGTAAAATAAAAGCCACACACTCAAGCAAAGCAAAACAAGGAATTTATTAATCACTTCCCATGTCAGGCAGGTGTTCGGTCATCTCCAGGAAAGCAAGGCCCCACCATGTGCAATGGTAACTTGGGAAGACAAAATGCCATCACTCTAAACGTGACCCACTTCCTTCTTCACCCCAGATTTACATGCTAAGCATGATGCCGTACGGTATGTGATATGCATTGGGTCATTTGGGATCAGCTGTCCTGGCTGTGTCCCCTCCTAACTACTTGTGCACCCCATCCTCCTTACTGGTGGGGATGGGTGAGGAGCAGAAGAGGCCTTGGCTCTGTGTGAGAAAAGCTCAGCCATAATGAAAACCTCCCTGGGTTATCAGCACTGTTTTCATCACAAATCTAAGACACAGGCCAATATTAGGTACTGTGAAGAAAATTAATTCTATCCCAGTCTAAAATTAGCATACCTTCCTAGTACAAACTAGGAATTATTGGTGTCATGTAAAAGTTGGAGGGTGATATATTTTTTATGACATTGCAGGTCTGAGATACTGTACAATGAATACACTATTATTCTGGGATAAGAGTAATATTACTATCATCCCAGGAACCAGCATAGCACTAGCAAGATATTCTTTACTTTATATGAGCTTCATTCACACTGCAGACTCAGAACTTTTTTCAGCCATTGAAGGTGAGAGCTGGAAGATAACAGATGAGAGGAAATTATTAGTATGTGCATGTACTTCTCAGTGTGCATGACACAGATGGAAATTACGCATTTCTCTTTCTATCATATAAATAGAATAACCCGCTATTAAAATTATGGCTAAAACATGTTTTAAAATAAGCTATGGAGTACTGGCACATTTATTTTTATAAATTATTAATATTAAGGGCTCACCTTATTTGCTTACACATAGTTATATAGAACCACTTAGGATATCCAGGCTACTGGATATCCAGTTGGAGATGACACATACAGTTCAAGACTTTGGGAAGACCTTTTTATCTGGACTTGCATTTGAGTAAACAAGCATTATACCTTAAGGTATTCCAAATGACACTAGATACCCTACACGTGAACAAGAGCATCAAGCCTCTACTGTCTGACTGAATCACTCTATTCCTCACTGGCTGTATTAATTTGAGACCTGGTCTCATTTCAGACAGTGCAGGCTGTCCCACTTGACCTCTGTAGAATATCAGTAAGTCTTAAAACATCTGTGTCATATCTGCATGCCCCATTTGTTCGTTTATATACTCTACAATATCTTAATAGACAGTAGGTATCTGTACTTTGAAAAGTGCATCCCCTCTCTAGGGTTTGGTTGGCTCAACAGCTCTCTAAGAACCATTGGGGATATTGACTATATCCCCATGGTCTAACAGATCTTTGTACACTCATCTCACACTTAAACACTCACATAAATGCACCTACATTTAGCTATTTTAAATTTAACATTAATTCCAGCACAGCAGTTACATCAGCTTGCTTCCAAAAGTCCCAGACTGAAGTATGTAATCCACACACATATAGCAAGCCCTAGGAACATATCAGAGGAACATGAGATGGGTGTGATATCTAATAAACCCCCATAACATCACCAGTAACCTTCATTCTTCTAGTACATTATTTTTTCTTTATCTGATCTTCAACAGATAGAAACTACTCAGGGACTATCTGCCTCCCTACAAATAAATGAGTATCAAACTATTTTCATCATTGCTTTCCAACACTTATTAGCAGACCTCTGAAGAAGAGAAAATGGAGTTCAGTACTTTACATATGTGCCTTTCAGTGCCTGTCTGTATCAGAGTCTTTCAGTCTAAAAATGTGAGCCTGGTGACTCACCTGGTCCACCTGAGTGCCACGAAAAGAGGATATTCATTTCTCCCCTAATGAATCCACTGTTAAGGCTAGCACGTTTGTGGCTACCTCTTCCTGCTGTTTGCAAGACAACACACATACCTGACGCTTTGAAGAGAGCCAATAGTAATGGCAGAGGAGGACAGCACTCAAAAAATACTGAGAGACTGGCACATCCCAGGGAGGAGCTGAAAAGGCCAATGTGAGTTTGAGAGCAAGAAGTCTTCCTGTACAGGGAACCAAGTCAAAAGATGGAGTACTCATCATTATAGGACATACACTTTATCCCGGGAAGATTAAAAAAACTCATTATCTTTTTCCAGTAGATTTTTTTTTCTTAGAATAAATCTAATCTATGAGCAAAACCAGATCTTAGAACAAGTATGCCCCAAGTAGTACCCCCTGACATTAATTGCACCCAGCATTCCAGAAGTCACACAAAATACTGCAAAAAGTGTCTGTTTCCTGCCTTGTTCTGAAATACCACACCAAAATGGAAAAGGTGAAATCTAAGAAGGTTTTTCTGCATTTAATAGAGGACCTCAACATAGTTCTCCCTCTCAGACCATAAATTACTCTGAAAAATGCAGAAACCAGTCAAAAAGAAACACCCTTCCAATTTGATCTCTAAGTCAAATTACTGGATTGTCTGAACAAGAATCTAGGCACTTCTCTAGACAGAATTGTGCACAGAGAACTGGCATCAAAGGATTTTCCTTTCTGAACCCCAGATCTGTTGTACAGCCTAATTTGGAGATGACCCAACTCAGGTTTTTTTCTCAGACAAATATGTGTATTGAACACAGCGAATCAATCATCTGTAGATCCTTTGAACTCCAGCTATTCAGGGCAGAACAGAGGATGTTCCCAGAGTCTCTGCAGAACCAAGAGCACTTCTGGAGATTATATCATTTCCTTTTCCCTGGAAGCATTTTTTTGGAAGAATGGCTACTAACAGACCAGAGCTTCTCTCTTCAGAATTACTGCAACTTATGCTTATGGTGAATATAAGGGTTCTATGGACCTGGGATTTGTAACATTAAAATGGACTCTTGAAAATAATTTGTCTGGCATTTTTAGAGAGAATAGTCTCTCAGGAAAGAGAGAGAGGGGTCAAATCATGACCAGCTGCCCGCAGAATTAATTCCCAGACATGGAGCCCTTTTCTCAGTCCTTTTTAGCTCTCTTTCAGTTCACAGATGCATGTCTCCTCTGTGCTTGTCTAAAAAGTTTATGAAAGCAGCTTAGGCCTAGCAACATGAGCAGGGCAAAAGAAGAAAGCAAATATATTTGCTATGAGCTTTCTACAAGTTCTGAGAGCTGTGCTCTGATGAGGTTCACAAGTCAGTGTCTGATCAGTAAGACAATACCTGCTCAAACTGCACTACAGGAATGAGAAGAGCAGGTGGTCAAAGAAAGACAACAGCATGGGCAGCAGATTTGTGCAGCTTGGTAATACTCTGAATCTCAATACACTCCCTTTCAGTTTGAGGATTTTGTAACTATATGTTCTTACATATATGTTCTTGCTGCCAGCAATCTTAAGAGCTGTTCAGAAAAGTGGTGATGGCCAGAACAAATTTTATGATCACTGAGATAAAAATATGAGAAGTATAGAAGTGTGATGAAACAGATTAAAAACTGTGGGTAGGTGTGAGTAGTAGCTGTAAAGGACAATGGGACATAGAAGTGCATTGAGGATGCAAGGTTGTCTGAGGAGTCACACACAGATTTTTATTTGGGTTAACAGTCCCAGACTCAATTTTTAGCAGCACTGTTAAGAGCACAGACTCCATGACGAAGGAAGGGGGGACAAAATATCTGAAAGGCAACATGACAGAGTGGAGAATGATACAGGAAAAGGGTACAGCCATTTTAGTCATAACAGTCCCTGCAGATGATTCTTAATTGACCATCATAGGAAGACTCAGATTCTGAGAATGAGAGCCAGGCCTGTGATCTTCCTGTGGTCCACAAAGAATTCCTTTCAGCAATGACTTCATTGGGGTAGTATCCCAGAGGACTGGCAGAACACAGCACATTGCATGTGCCAAAGCTGTGAGGCTACATGGTGTTTTTATATATTTGTAGCTTTGTAGATTTTTAATATATGGCTGCATAGTTTCTAGCACTTTCTAATATTTTAGAACAATAGTTATCCTTTCTCACATATTATGCCACATTGTTGAAATTCTGTTTGGTCTTATTTGCAAGGAAAAGAACCTCTAACAAGGACATCCTGTTTTGCACCAGCACCCAGGCCGAAATAGTAAGACACTTCATAGGCATAACAAAATACAAGGCTAAGAACCTTTGGAGGGGCTCCAGTGGGACAGATGCAAGGTGGGGTTACCAGGGCAACCATTCTCCTATTGGATGTACTTGCTAGATATACTAATTAGTTAAACTTATAAAAACTGTGCAAATTCACTGCTATGTATGTGCAGAGGTATAATATATGCACCTGAAAGCTTTCATTAAAAGACGGCTCTTTATGTTATCAATTTTAATATTGTTTGGAAAGTTTTTCTTCTGATTTTAGGCAACACAACCTCACCTAATTTCCAGGGGTGAGGAGAATGGGAGGTTTTTTCCTAGACAGAGTAAAGGAGTATCATCCAGGTCATGTAGTGTAACATTTGGGTATTGTCGGGGGTGGGGGGGTCCCATGCTTAGAAATCACACGTAAATTCACCTTTTTCTTGTACACTCTGTCATTAATATTGTTGCTGCTATAGTTTGTTGTGTTATTTCATTGCTGTTTTCAGTCAATTGTTCTTATCTCCACTCATTACCTTTACCTTTTGTGCTTCCAATTCTCTCAGCCCAGACCCCTACCAGGGGAAGGGGCAGGAGAGAGTGAGCGAGTGGCACACTGTTTGGAGTGGTGTCAGTGGGAACACTAAATTGGAGAATACCATTCCCAAACCATGACAGCTTCTGAATTTTCTTCATTTGATGGTAACATCTGTAGAGGCAGGATTCCATACGTAACTGAATGTTGTCTCATACCTGTAAACCTTTCCTAGATCTTCTCCTTCAATATTCATGTAAAGTGACGCATTTAGTTCACTAGGAATGTGGATGGGAAAATTTTGTAACACTCCTTGAGGTAAAACACAAAGCACTGGGCAGAGTTCCATCACCTTACGCTCGACAGGGAGGCTGCAAAGATGCAGCGTGGGACGATTCCTTAGTCACAATTGCAACAGCATCAGCCCCGTCATTCCAACTCATCACTGCAGCATTTTCCACCTTATCTACAAGAGAATTTTTCCTCCTTTGTATGGAGTTGTTGCCCATCTAGCATTCCAGCTTCCAGTCAGTATAACCTGGTTCTGCAGTTACCTGGCTCTTGCCTGCTAAAGCAGGTCATTCTTCAGTCCCAAGCTATTACTGCTGATCAGTTACCATCTGAATGCCCTTCCTAGGAGTGCCTAGAACCTCCAGACACAGATCAGTGTCTCCCTGCACTGAAGCAGATGAACACAGAAGAAGTGGTCAGCCTGTACAGAAATGTCTGCAGCATGGCTTCCTGTGCATTATTAACAGGAGCAAATATACTTCTTTGTTTCTGTTTAAACTGTGAAAACATAGCATCTCTAGCTCATGAAATGTAGATAACATAACAAAAAACCAGCAGTACTCTATTTAGCGTGTACTTGTCAATAGAATGAAGGCTTCCAGGTGCTAAGGTATATATTTCAATTACAATAGTAACTGTACCTGCACATAACATTGTATTTTCCCTGTTGTTTGTCAGGTGGTCAAGCACTTAGATCTATAAAAGTAGATGAAGAAAGAATGCAAAATAAATATTAACTTGGTTTAGTTATTAATTTCTTCCAGTCTTATGATTTTTGCTCTGTTTATTTTTTTTTGCTAACTTTTAACTCATTAGATTGTTCTTCCACAAATATCCTGAAAAAAAATTCAAAAATTATGCAAGTTATTTGAAACAGAAAGATTTGAATGCCTAGTTAATCAAGATATTATAGTGGTAGCCTATTATTTAGTGATCTACCATTAACTATTAGCATGACAGAGCCGAGTTATGCATATCCATTGTCAAGGACTGAATTGTATTTGCAAAAAAATTTCAGCAGCAGTCAGGAACTTTAAATTACACAGAAATTGATAAAGAAAAATAGAGTTTGTAATACAATTTAAACTCAACTAAAGATATGTTACAGCAAGAGGAGCTGTCAGTTAAAGTTTAAAGATTTAGCAAGGTACCCCAAGGGAGTTATCTTTCAGTTTAGGTATGGAGGCAGTTTGAGCAGCATGCCAGCTCACTGGCAGTAGTAAATCTAGGAAAGGAAAAACAGAAACCAATGCAAATGCAGGTTTGGTAGAAGCAGAGAAATACTGACTAGACCAACAGACAAGGACTAGATGCCATATCCCCATTAAAGAATTTTATTCGTTGGTTTTCAGAAGTCATGTAACCATTGTACAGCTGCTGGTTGCAATTTTCTTAAGCACAGAGCAGTAGTTTTTCTGTCTGTTATTGACCACTGTGTATACTGTGGTGATTTCTCAGCTGAAACTGTGATGATCTCATTGGTGTTTGATTTACCTGTCACTCAGTATTTTAGTCCTTGCTTAGTTTTCCTCATGCTACAGAGTAATTAGTCTATCAAGAATCATAGAACGGAGTGTTACCATGCTTTAGCACATGTCCCGCTGTGCTTCCTTTCACTAGCTTCACCAACATTCTCTGCAGCCTGGGGCAGATACAAGAGAATTCAAAAAGCAGAATAGGAGGTATCCCCTTACCATAACAAGGTGCTAAGAACTCAGTGGGTATATTACTCAGTGTTTCCCTGACCATGCATGGGATCTTGGAAGCACTTCAGCAGAAATCTGCTGCGTTATGGAATCTGCAATAGAATTCTCATATTTTATTAACTTTAGGGAGGAGGAAACTGAGGGAGGAGCACATACTGAAGCATCTGAGTATGGAGCAGACAAACAGAATCGGGGTCAGAAAAAGATTTCATCTTCTTTTTAAAAATACAAGGTGAAAAACTGAGAGGCTTAATACCTGACACCATGAAGAAAATAGCCATCAGAAGGCTGCTGTGTTGGATGGGACAGGAACAAATAGATGATAGCAGAGGACTGGTCAGAAAGAAAAAATTTTTACATCTCTTTAGGAATAAGAGACATATCTATCTACCTCTTCCAAATGGTCCAAAAGCAGCACACACCTACTCCTTAATCAGAATTTTTAATTTATACCTAAATTAGCATTTCTGGATGATCCTTTTGTAGAGAAGAAGCTGATAACTTCAGCAATAACTGTAGCAGCCTTACTGATTATTACCTGTATTAGATAGCTAGAGGAAGGAGACCTGACCTTCTGACTAGGTAGAAACTAAGTTTTCACTAGACAACACATAAATTACAAGAGACATGTCTCTACCTTAAGTTTCAAGAAAAGTATGCTGTCAAATAGATTTTTTTGCACTTTTCGTGCCAGGAAAAGAAAGAAAAAGCTTACTGGCAGTGAACCACAGCCAAAATATGCAGCTTTAGTATCTCTTGTGATTTTGCTGAGCTCTAGACAACACCTACATGAGTGAGTTGGATTGCTTCAGGACAAGTTACATCAATCAGCAGTTTCCTCATTACATTAGAGGCCCTTAGGATTACACAAAAGTTAAATGCCTTTATGCTCCATTCACAAAATTCTTTCCAAGAGTACCTTACAAGCATAAGTAATTTAAATGCACGAGCACACTTTGTATAGAACAATCTACTAGAGAGAACGCCATTGTAGCAATGACATTTATATCTTGAAGCTGTCCAATAAGTAGCAAGGCAGACTCTTACTGACTGAGGGGAATTATGTTCAAAACATACCTTTTAATATGATCTGAATTGCCATGAAGGTGAAAAATGCAGCTGAGACACAAAGAAAAGCAGTGTGGGGTGATGTAATCCTCAAATCTGAGTAGTGTATATTATTCGCCTACCTAGATGCCCTTTCAAAAGGCTGGATGGACAAGTAGTTAACAATGGAGCCTCTCTGCAGTGTTTCTTAGCCTTTTCTTGCTCTCTTCCTTTCAGCTCATTGGCTTTGTACAACAGGGCACTTGTTGTACAAAGGAGGTCTGATTTCTTTCAGCTGCCCTCCAGTGTGCCAGATAAAAGACCAGACTTTCCCCAAGCTGCCACATGGCTGTAAATGCTAGAACTTCACTCCTCTGGTAGGAGCTCCTTCTCCCAGGCCTCTCCAAAATCCTTCTGCTAATCCTTCAGGGTTACATATATGTCACTTACTGGAGCTTGGCATAAACACTGTAACTCTTACTTAAGAAAAGGGAGGACCCCTCTGTGCAGTACACAGCAGGCAGCTTGCTAGACTATAGAAGAAAGAACTATGCTAATCCAACAAGTAACTTTATTATCAGTCCTCTACTTGTATGTGGTCATTCTGGAGGTTGTTTTCAAAGTTAAAAAAATCTACAAGAAACTACTGCTTTTTTTTTTTTCTTTGTTTTCCCCTGTAATCAAAGTTAAACTGTAGAAATCCAGTAGCATGCCAGAGGCAGACTTTTATGACAGGAATTATTTACTGGATATTTAAATGTATCTGATCAGTCTAGATACCGTGCATTTGTGGTGAGCTTCATTTCTCATACCTGTACATCCTCACTAAGGCCTATAAACTCTAGTGCTGAGAAAGGATATAGCTTGATCTGTGATATATCCTTTGCACAGCTGTGTAAGAGGCAGCCAGAACTGCTGTAGGCCCCAAAGCAGGTGCAGAATACATTCAGAATAATGACCCAGTACTTCTTGCACTTGCTAGCAAAGAGATGATTGGAACTGTATTATTTACAGGGTAGTGCTTTAATCTTTGAACATATGGAGAAAACAAAAAGTAATCTAGTTTCAAGCAGGGATAATAGAGGCTAGATCTGTATCTGCAAAGAAAGGTCACAAGCTCTTGACCACGCGCCAACACTAAGAAAATGCGGTGCCTACATTGCTACCTAGGACTGGATGCTGATATGATGTGGATTAGAGAGAGGTTTTTCTCCAGCTGCTGCTTCAGTGCAGACCCTCAACAATACTAATGGCAAACTCTTGCAATATACCTACTTTACTATTTATGTTCTAGCAGCTGAAAATGTAAACTCATTGAAAAGACACAAGCCCTCATAAAAGACATCTTCCCTAATTCAGGATACTGACAAGCATCAGAACCTTTTACAGCAGTAATTTCTCATCTTTGAATAATCATAAGGTTTTAAAGAAATATGAAATGTCCTCACAAAATAAGGCACTCATTTTGAGTACTTGATAACCTTTGTTTTCTAAGTACGTTGCAAATTTTATTTCATTTAACAAAACAAACATATGACATCTTATGCTTCTTCCAGGCACCTTTCCTTGCCATGCTTGTACACAGTGATTCAAACACAAATGCATATACGCACATAGTCTGTATGTTACTTGCAGACTACCTCTGTGAGTTATTCCCTTTGTAATTACAGCCTTTCACTAAATGGCATGGAGAAGATGAATTAGGCCACATTTTCCAAGCAGTACATGCAACAATGCACAAGCCTATTTGAAAAACTGGCCTATAAAGACCTGCAGTTCATTAAAGGAATTCTGTTACTTCACAGTCTTCCCATCCATCACTCTGAACTTTGTCCTTTTCCTTGTGACTTTGCGAAAATCATTTGCTACTGCCGTGAACCAGGGCTACATACAGGTACACAATGGGCTCACAATGTTACAGCTTCATCTCTGCCAGTGAGTGTGGAACAGACATGGCACTGGGATAAGGAGGGAGAGAGAGAGAATGGAAGGTAGCAGAAAGCACCACTTTCTAGGTTTCCTTAGGTGAAAAGCTGGCAGAAAGACAGCTACTGAAATAAAGCTCGAATAAGAGTCATGCCTGTAAGCTTTTGTAAGGCCTCAAAAAACTCACTCAGTCAGACTCTTAAAAAAGGGCTTATGATTGTTCATGTGCTCTGAGTTTCTCACAAGAGAAGTACAGACAAGATATTCTCAAGAGGTCAAAACAACAAAAAAAACTTTACTGGCAGCTTCAGAAAATCAGAGAACTTTGGCAAAAGTTTAGAGCAGCCTTCAATCAACATAGAACACTTCACAAAGTGTTAAATTAGAAACTCCAAGCCCATCAGAGTTTAAGTTTCTCAAAACTCTAAGAAAAAGGATTTAAAAGAAGAAAAAGAGAAAGACAGAAAGGACATAGAAAAGAGCAAGCTCCTTAGTTACCAACTCCTGGTTCAGCTGACAGACATTCCAAGAGGGAGGAGGGTCAGAACACGTGTTTGTCTCGTGTTCTGCTTTAAATACCTTCCTGGGCCCTTCCCCAGGTGGGACTTGCCGTCATCTGGCCACTCTGGGGCTAGATTGGGGCTCCAGGGGTAGGTGTGGATCATTGCCTTCATGTGCCAGGGATTAGCTGCCACTGCAGGGCTGGGATGCAGGCTGGGGGGAAGCGCGGGGTGTTAGAGTTCATTGCCTCACCAGAGCAAGACCTGACCTGCCCCTTGTCCCACACACCCACACCCACACACCCAACCCCGAAATGTTTCGAGCCAGCAATCCTTCCAGGCTCTTACAGCTTTACATATTTACTTCTCAAAAAATAGGTTATCTTTTTTAATTCCACGAGTTCTGCAGTGCCTGTTTTTGCTGCATCTTTGTCCTTTTGACTCTCTGGGAGATGATAGACTAGTGATGCTTATTTCGCCACCTGCCTCTCATGGAAAATCTGTCACCCTGGGTGATTGGTGAGAAGGTTTATAAACACTGCTCCAGACCTGAACTTCTGTAAAGCTGGAAGGACTGGAAGAGAAAACTTGAGACTTCTTCACTTTGCTTACGCAAAGCATTACATGAACACCTACTAAGGTTATTTACAAGTACTCCCAGAAATAGCTTGGAGTTCATTCCCAACTCCAGGGCATACCACAGGTTTTAGAACTGCTGCTGAAAACCTATGCAGTCACAGTGAATTCTTCCCAGTGTCTAAAATCAGTCAGCTTTACATTCACCCTACCAGTGTACCACAATTGCACTAACATAAACAGGCAGACTGTACCCCCCCAAAAGCCTCTTATGCCTCATTACAGAGTTGCAGCACAGAGGTGTAGCTTATCTACCTGAGATTTCCTGCTGATCTCTGGTCCAGCTGTCCCCAAAATAAGGGTTAGTGAGGGTACAGACATGGCTATTTTCACACAAGACTAGAGACTCTTGAGCCTGAAATACATATGTAGAAATATGCTATTTTCCCAGAAGATGTCTAAGAATCAGAACTTACGAGTCAGGTTTGTTTCTATACTGCACAGCACAAGGCAATGCAGAAATGAATGTGCTACGTACAAACTAAGAAGCAGAAAAGCTTCAGTGGCTCTGTACTATACTTGAACTATTTTACTGAAAAAGCACATTACTCCACAGATATTAGATTAATTCCACCCGGGAACACAATAACTACTTTGGTTTTTATTCTTAAAAAAATTCAGAAGACTTTTGGCACAAGAAAGTAAAAAAGAAGAGACAGGAAACATGACTAAATTACTTAGTGTGATTTAAAATTTATGTTGTAAAAACTAAAAATACGAAGTGTTCAAAGAACACATGACAAAGATAAACTTTACTACTAAAGTTGCAAATATGGAAAAATTAAGAAATTCCAGTGTTACCTTAAGGTATCCTCTTCTATATTAATTACAATTTCACAAACTGTGGTTTTAATAAAATCTTTTTCAGTCCTCTGAAACAAATAATGCTAAGTGGTGGTTATTCAGCATTATAATTTCTCTTAATTTTTTGTTTTACGGCCCACACTATTTGCTACTCATGAGTCAAGCTCTTTTCTTAAGGCAAGCCAATTTTCCTCTCTGTCTTTTCAAGTGCACTTAACCATTAAAGTTTGTGAGAGGGAATTATTGTAGGAATTATGTTCTAATGTCTGCCATGTGAGTTTTGAGGCTATCAACATTTCAGCAACTGAGAAGACAAACAAAGAGGCATTAACAGTAAAACTTTTAACTAATATTAAGTATTCAATCTCAGAAATTCATGGTTACTGAGCTTAAGGGCTAATTTTGGTTTAAATTAATTTTTCTGACTTAGTGAGGAACTCTGTCCCTCAGCATCAGGGATTGAGTCCAGTTGTCCTAGAAAAACAAATCTGCCTTAATTGAGGCCTAACTTCTTGTTTTTCCTCTTGTCGTTTGTCTAATTCACAAACTACCATATTCCAATATTTCATCTTCTGAGGAAGGGATCCTAGAGAAGACAGTCATCTTTCCTTGAATGACCATATCAAAGCAAATATGCTCAGCATGCTATATTATGAACAGACCTTGCAGAAGAAATCACTAGTAATCAAGACAAGACTGCCTTGTCAATTAAACATAATGAGAGATTCTCAAGCACCTCAATCTTGACATTTCCTAAAATTTGGGCAGTTGATATTGCAACCAAAATAAAGAACTTTTAAGATTTTTGTATGTGTCACATCCTATGTGTGATCATATATCAACTTTTCATCAGCACAATAAGAATTATTAAATCTACTGCAGAGACAGTTTTTCAAATTGAGAGAATTACAACAGACTTCTTATGCTATCACTAGAAAATAAGGAGATATTTACAGATCTGATACCAGAGGAACAGTGAGACTTGACTATTGCAACCTTCATACTATGACAGCAGAATATTTCCTTGCCAGCAAGAGCTTCCTTTCAATTTTCTTAGGGCATAAGACATTTTGTTTCACCGTGCCTCTGCTACTCCTCATCACTTGGTCACTTTGGCTTCCTGTTCCCATGCTCCTCTTCTAACCATTTTAAATTTCCTTTCCTTCACAAACCATGTCTTCCGTGGTCTTATTTCCACCTGCTGTTCTTTTCTTTGTTTTTCCTTTTTTTGCATTTCCACACAAATCACTCATTGTCTCTGATTCCTATTCCAATCTTTCCACTCCAACTTTTCAATCAATCTCTCTCTCAGCTTCACATAAGCAAATCAGGAGCCACTTCTCTATTCTTTTAGACGCCCCTCCGTCCACCTCAGTTGCCAGTCCCAGCTTCCTTTCTTACTCTCTCAGTCTAAAATACCTACCCCTATCTACCCTCTTCAAGTCCTACTCATGTCCCTCTGAATTTTATTCAGGCAGGATCCTCCTAAAGCAAACAGCCCTAAAGGCTGACTACAGTATAAGGGAAAGGGTGTCCTTATTCTCACTTACATGTATTGTTTCTGCACCTGCCTGCAGCAGCCCACAGCTGCATTTGCGTTGAAAAACCTGCTCAAATATCAAGAATGAAACATGCTCAAATAAATGAATTTATGAGATACAGAATTGCAAAACTGTTAAAATTGTACTGAGCAAGGATAAACTGTCTTTTTCTGGGGTATCTGTATGACCACCTTTCTAGACAACAAAAGGCTACTGCTTGACATGGCCATCTTTTCACTCTAACACTTCCTAGCCAGATCCTTTTTCTAAGTCATGGTGGAAATGGAGGAAAACTGGAGTTTTCCAAAGAAAAGCATTAGTTAAACCTTAGTTAGGAATTGATAGATGTGAGTGTATGAAGCCTGATGCTCTTCTGAGGTGGAGCTGTGGGCTTGTTTATAGAGAAGAAAGTGCGATATGAACTCAGTTTTAACAGGACCAATTAAACTGAAATCTATTGACTTAATGTTGATGATTAAACCTTTTTTCAAACATGAAGGATATGGATGAAGAGTCTATAATATTGAAAGCTTATGAAATATTTCAACTTAATTCCAATTTAACAAGATTTCACTTTGGTAATTCACTGTTGTTTTTTGAGTGTTGGTAGTGGGAGGAGGGGTTTGGTTTTCTGGGTTTTTTGGGTATTTTTTGTCCACTCTGCATATGCGTGGCACCTTCGTATTTTTCTAAGCTAATTGAAGAGTTGCCCTTTACAGTCACTAGAGAGAAATGAGCCCTTTTTGGGTGCAACTAATCTAATATACATTGGATTTAAGCTTCTAGATGAAAGGTACTGTGTTTGTTTTCCTCTGTGCTGTACAGAAGCAGTTTAGTCTGTTTCTCTTCAAGATGCACAAGACCCCCATTTTTTAGTTTTTAACAAATTCTCTTTTTCATGTCTGTGTACATTTCCCACAGTCCACTCTGTGTGACTGAGTCAGGGTCGTATGTGTATGTAACTGTGGAAACTGTTTGTGTCCCCTTTGCCTGGATAAAGCCAGAGCAACAGAGAGTACTTCCATGGCTATTAGACTGGAGCACAATGTCCTTTCTGAGGTGAAATGCTTTATTTCACTTTAAGATAAAGGTGTACTGAAAGAATGGAGCTTTTTCCCCACCTACACCAACCTTTTAATAGAGTGGAAATGGTCCCTGAGCATGTGGCAAATCTCCTGTAGCTTTTGCTTTCCCATAAACACCTGAATATGCAAGATACAGTCTGGCCTTAAGTCCATCTCTCTGTGAATGAACTGTGGCAAAAAAAAAGTACTATATTTGAGTTTGAAAAAGAATTGAAAACCTGAAGCCATAAAATTTCCACTTTTAACCATCTTTCTTTGAATCACTGCTTTAGCAGCGCTTTTGCCTGCTTCAGAAGTATTGAAACAAACATGCAGGCAGAAAGGCTGAAGTATTTGTCCCTTAGTGAATCCTCAAAGGAAATCAAACAAAGGAATAAAGTTTTGTAGCAGATGAAAAATTCCCCTACCTTTTATATTCTCTGTTTGTATCTGTTTCTGTTGATGCTTGAGATCACTTATGCATTCACAACAGCATTTCTCCATTTAGTGAGCATGCCATGGCAATTGATTTAGACAATGCAATAGCTGTGACAGCAGTCGGGAGGCACTCCAAATTTAAAAAGTAACAGGACACGCAAAATTGAAGCCTACTGACTGTTTTTGTGATAATTGAATTTCATTGAGTTTTAGCGTGAGAAATGAGCAATAAAAGGGCTGTTTCCAGCCACAATTCCAGGAAATGGCTCAGGCAGCATGTATCAGTAAAATATACATTGAACATTTACACGCAGAAATCATCTGTGTTACTGATTCAGCCTAACAACCTTTTCCTTCTTAGCTGCAAAAATAATTTCAAAATAGAATAGGCAAGCCTTTGAGATAAAGAATTAAAGATAAAAAGGGCTGAATAATTTTGTATAGCTGTAGGACAGCAAATTTGCTGTGTGGGCAATTTAAATATGTTCCATCCTGAACAGTTGCAAATGAGGATCTCTTTGGTTGCAGTTTTTCCAGAACAGTTACTGAGGAAAGCTGTTTTCCTGGTGCTTAAAAACTTAATTTTTCACAACAGAAAATATGCATTGGCTTTTTATGATGCCTGAACTCGTTGCTCCTGCAGTGATTGTATTTCTTTGGGGGTCAACTTTGAGGTCTTTCTTTCAATTAGAATAGTAGTTCTCTCTATTCGTAATGCAACTCCAATTCACTATGCTGACAATCAGCACTGCTTTGAGAAGAACAGCCTTCACACCTTCAGAAACAGCAGGTTAAGGAATTGCACAGACCCTTTTGTACTTCATAGGAAATAATGAATCTTCGTAATACACTGTCCAACTGATGTTCACTTCTGCAGGTGGAGTTCAGGCGGGTTTAATCTAGAGTGGGTACAAACTGATCTTTGTGACTGCTTCTTTCATTACAAGAAATATTCTCTCTTTACAGAAGTTCCAGCCATAAACAACTTCTTTTAAGAGTTCTTCAGAAGTGAAAGTTTCTTGCCTCTGTTATTGATTTCGTGAGTTCAGTAGCTTAAAATCAGGTGATTAATGAATATGCAATCCAGACCCTGAACAAAAACTCATATAAAATAATGTTTATCTCATCAGATGTCTGACCTTTTTTACAATAAGGGTTTTTATAACTGGTGACCCTGCAGGTAAGTGTTGTGATCAACCCTAGCCTTAGCAGTAAGGATGCATATAGAGCACTTTGGGAACAGCTCTGGGACATCTGTGTTTTGTACTGACATTCAGTTCACTGAAGGCCATAAGTTTCAGCAAGTTTTACATGGATTGGGATTATATTTGACTCTAAATTCAAATATCTAAGAGAATGATATTAAAGGGAATCTGCAAGTAAGTTTTTTTTACTGTACCTGCCTGCTACTTGAGACAGGTTGTATAATGAAAGAAGATTTATGTGGTTCTCAGAACATAATAAAATTTAGCTCAGCTATTTTTTATCACTTTTACAAACAATGGTTGCATTGAAAGGCTTGAAAAGAATAAGGTTAGCTGAGAGGGTTTTTTGTTTTCCTGAATAATTGCTGACTAACCTGTTTTAAGGTATTTCTTTTATGTATTCATAGATTCTACTGTGTTACCTTGAAGACGTAGGAAGAACTGATGAGAATTTAAATATAATTCATGGTAATGGATTTGGGGCAAAACTTAGTCAAGGCAGTGCATTATCTTTGCATAAATAAATAACTTTTTTGTCTATAGGATAAACTAGGTATGTATTGCACAGATAGAACTGTAATCATTAAAAAAAAAAGAGACAGAGAGAGAAGAATTACACAGCCACTCTTCAATTTTTCGCATGGAACTCTGGAACTTTTACACAGGAGTCAGTGCATAACAAAGCTTCCAAATTCAAAAATAGAAATGCCTTCGTTACTCACTCAAGAAAAAAGGAATGTGGCAAAATGTGGGTGAACATACAGTCAGACATGAAAATCCAGTAAGAGCACAGAGTAACAACAATGGCAGCATGGGGAACCATAAACCAGCATTGATTAGCATTTACTATTAATTTGTATTCAATGTGTGATACAGCTGATGAGGCACTGGGAAATAGTGTATGTTTGCAAAGCAGTGCTCAGAATTGCTCTGCCACCATGCCAAAGACCTGGTGAATTGAGGAAATGTGAAAATTGCCAGATTTTTTACTCAAACACAGAATCTGACTTTGAGGGATCGGCTTTCCTCTGTCATAGTGGAAAAACAGATCCACAATTGTACATTTCAAAAAAAACAGGGAGAATGTAAACGTAAGTCAGCTGGGTGAAAGAAGAAAACATATCAGATAGTTTCTATGGAGTAAAAGCTGAAATAGGGTATAAATGCAAATACCTTTCTATCAAGGTAACTTTGGAGGACATATTTAAAGGGTAGTAGAAATGCAAGAAACTCACATTGAATTACTTCTAAATTCTGCACAGAAAGCAGAGTCTAGTCAGCCCCCACACTTTTCATTCTCTCTTTTCAGAATAGGTTGATGTGGAAAAAATCAATAGGCTATTAAAATATTGCAAAGATGTATTTCAAACCAATTCTATAGACATATTCTTATCTACCGGCAATGCACACGTCTGTCAAGCAATGACAAGGCTCTTCTGGAGGAGAACTTTCTTAATATTAGAATAAATACTAGAACATACTACTCTGTAAATGTCAGGAGTACAAGTGAAAACCTGCAGGGAAAGTTCTTTTTGTTCTTTTTTTTTTTTTTTTTTTTACTGAGTCTGCCCTTCTTTTGGCTTTCTCAGAGCACAGGTGCACAAGGCAGGAAGGCTTCCTTGCATGCTGAAGAGAAGCAGGCTGCTCTGCACTACAGACTTGCCATGGTGCTTCAGGGTACTCACTGAGGTACCAAAGGCTTTAACAGAGCCTGCAGCCCAAAGCAGCTGCATGTGCTGATCCTTTCCATTACAATAAAATGCACTTTTGCCAGCTGCACTTACGCTTTTGTTTACTGAAGCTACTCAATGACTTGTTAATTCTGAAGGAAATGGCCATTTCTTTGTGAGGTGTATCTCATCACCAGTTATTTCATTTCCAGGGTCTAGCACCCATTACAGACTGTGGCTAAAAGAAAAGTACTGATGGTGCACTTACACATTTTGCTACCCAGACAGTGAGATTTGTGGAATTAAGCTGATTTGTTGCTGAATATCAGCATGTACAAAATGAATGCCAGAAGGGGAGCCAGGACTAAGAATCAACTTTACCATTGGCTGTTTGTATAGCTCTGCTCACATCACTCAGGTGTTAGATCCTGATCCCAGTCAGAACTTTTAATACTGCAAACCAGAAAGACATGTCCCTCAAAACTTATTCACTTGAAAATCCCAATTCAGCTCTGTTTTCAACCTGTAGACCCTTGAATTGCAGCAGTACTTCTCTTTTGAAATTACTCTTCATATGGAGAAATTCAGCATTTTCCAATCACCTCATCTTTAATATGACTGAACAGTAAAGAAATATTTCAGCTAAAAGGTAATCTCTGACACAGAAATTTCATTATTTTATTTAAGATCTTTGAGTAACTCCATCTAGGCACAGCTAGGAAAAGCTCTAGCAGCTAATCCTTACTTTAGGGAATGGCCTGAAGGGACTTTTTTTTTTTAATGAATTAAATAACAATTGGGTGAAAAGCATTAATTGTTTTTGGGGCAGAAAGCAGGGTAGCCATCTTTGTCTCATCTTTGGTCCAGCAGTTCTTTGACTGGTCGATAAGAGCGAACAATACCCCAGCTGAGAAGCCTGTCTTCCTTGTGGTACAACTTTCTTTGGAGTAGTGACAACTGCATGCTTGAGATCCTCTGGCAGTTTGCTTTTTTCTTACCTAAACTCAGCATGTTGTAATGCAAAAACTTGTGGCATCCTTTTGTGTATCTGATACTCTTAAGATATTTTTGCATACCAGCGCAGTAAAAAGAGAAGTTTGTGCTTGTCATATACCCAGAGCAAACATGTCAATGGTTCTGCTAAATAAATAGACCTATATTATCTAACAACAGCATGATGGTTTGGTTGAGTGACTCACTGTGTCATCACTATCTGAAGATTCCTTTGCACTAAATTTAGATCACACAGTTCATGATCTACCCTGGGAGTAAAGATTAGAATCCACTCATACAAACTTTTTAATCTATCTTATTTGTGTGCATCATCAGAGTCTTTGTTAGAGAGCTGTTGTTTGCAGATGGTTGCACTTGCAGAGCAGAAGGAGCAAGACCTGAAGATAATGACATCTAATTTCCCAACCACTTCTGTAAACCTCAATTTAGCATTTCAGCAGAACAGATTTGTACCAACTAAAGCTAAATAAACAATATTCCCAGATTAGCAGCATAAAAATAAGTGCTGTGGCTCTGTTTACTTTTTTTGGAATAAAAGCTTTTTATGACAATGGCTAATTTTTGTGTCTAAATCACTAGCTTTGCTGTTTTTCTTCCTGATTCGAGTCTCTGAAAACATGCCATAACATTGACCCAAACATCAGACTTCACTTGGACATGCACTTCCACTCTCTTAAGTGATGTGGGGACAGACATTTGCTACAAACAACGTATAAAATAGTAAAAAATTTCCGTATCGCTCATCTTCAGTCACTCCTGAATAAAATACAAGAAAGAGAACATTCAACAATGCTTTAATGGAAGTGCACTGGTCAAAGATCCTTGTAGGGATGAACAAAGGTGGTCTTGTCATAACTCTGGATTTAGCTGCTCAAACATAGGCTCTTTTTATGGCTTTATTTCTGTTCCATGAGTTGTTACAATGCATTTTTATCCTCTGCTGAAATTCTGAAAACATAGACTGAGGTTATAGATGTGTGTTATAATAAACTAATGCATGAGAAGGACTTCATAGTAAGTAAATAGTTTTTTTAAAAAACACTTCAGCAGTAAACTGTGTAATTCTTACAGGCATCATCAGGAGTTTCTACCTGCCAATAGAACTGCATTCACCAGCAATAATTAAACACAGTGAAGTAACGGTCTCTGAAAAGAATTATTAATATGGCAAACCAAAGTGCCAGTTAAGTTTAAGACAACAGTTGCAAGTATTTGTAGTTTATGAACGATTTCACTGACCTCAGTCGAGCTACTTGATATTTACCAGGCTGGTTAAGGCCCAAATGCAAACATTTTCTTAAGTGCCCAGGGACTGTGGCTGTGCTGATGACTATCACCTCTCCTTACGATTATTTTCGGAGATGCTGCTGGGAACACATATCTGGCAGTGAAGCAAGCAGCCCTGGAAACCAGCTTCCTATAGGCTTTATAGACATGAACAAACTTATCAATTATCGATCCTACAGTCTTTGATCATATCCATATCGAACACTGTTTTTTATGGTTTTATAAATACCTGAACCTCTCTCAAGTTTACTGCGTTTTAAATAATGCTATTTAATTAATGTATTCTTTAATATACCTCTGTCACTAACACAAATTATGGCAATACAACCAAGGAAAATGGCCAGCCTTTTTGAAGAAGCTTTCACAGATCTACAGAATATTCTGAGTTGGAACGGACTTACGAGGATCATCAAGTCCAACTCTAAAGTAAATGGCCTGTGCAGGGATTTGGTTTATATGTTGTCTTCAGGTGGTTTATACGATGACTCCATGTACTAACTACCCTGTTTTGTAAAAGAGAGGTAAACCTGACAGGAATTGCACATTAATTTTTATAAGAAATGGTTTAAAATGTCTCTTTTTTTTTTTTCTTCTTGATCTGTTGTACCTTAAAGAGGTCCATTACTCACTATTCTCTGATTAGTTTTCTGACAGAGTATAATTCTTATTTGTGCATTCCAGCATTTGCTCTGTAAACTACATATTGCACTAGTTTGTTAGGAATTCAGCTGAGGTAAGTATGAGGATCAGCATAGTATATTTGGTCACTTTTTTTTCCAGCAGCAAAATATTTGATAAACAGAAAGCTGCACTGTAATTTCATGTTATTTTCCTCCCTGTACATTCTCCATTCCAGGCCACAGCCTGAGATGTTTCTCAGCTACTCAGTGTTACTTGGATTGATGTCTTGATTTGGTGAATGAAAATAAACAGCAAGGTAATAGGAACCCAGTCCTTTTAGGTTAGAGTTAGCCAAACCAGATTATTCCAGCATTTCTAACTAGATGTCTATTAAATCAATTTTTTTTTTAAGAATTATTAAACTACATAGTTTTGCTTGGAAGAGAGTTCAAAGAACATCAGTATTACACTGCGTTAATTTCACACAATATTGATTGTATAACACATTTGTGGTCAAGGTTTCTCACAAAAAAGTAATTTTGAAGTGTGATTTTCCTCATGAAACAGACTTTGGCGATTGGAATTCTGCTTGAGATTTGCTAGAAAATTGTTGGCAGATCTTCAGTTCAGGCACATTGTTAGATTTTCTCATTCTGATGGTTAATTTTGTTGCTCTGCAAGTGAACATGATAATTAAACAAGAATGCAAACAAACAAACATTATTTTTCCAAGATACTATTGGACTGCTTTTTAAGAGATCAGAATAGTACAAAACTGTGATTGAGCACTGACTGTAATATTACAAATATTGGCTAATTGATAAATATTCTCAGATTAGCTAATATTTCCTGTTTCAGAAAGCTTTTGACTTTTGTTGAACAGCTGTTGCTTGTTTGAATAAGACAGGTGGATCATCTCCAAATGAGCACTGACATCTCCAAAAGAACATTTTACCAGTTGAGAACAGTGAAGATTTATATTGATAATAACAGTGTAACAGTGTATAACTTCTATTTCAGATTTATTTTCCTCAAGTCACTTAATATTGTGGTGTCAAAACCTATATATTTATTAAGACTTGGATATCCTATGCACACATTTTGTGATATTCAGATCTATTCTAACTCCTTTTTCTTTCCTCTTTTCAGTTTCAAACCAAGAGGAATGCTCTAACTATGAAGAAGTCAGTAAATCTGAAGTCAGACATGCCACTGAGAAAGCTGGATCTTCTGATGCTTAATTTAATTCATTTTCAAGAAGTCAGATGCACAAGGCAAGTATAATAAAAGCTGCAAAAAATGTGGAATGCAAAGAATCTGCATTTTCTAAACTTTTTCTTTTAGTTAAAGCCATTTTATATCCTTTTTTTACAGAAACCCTCTACCATTCCTTCTATTTTCAGAGTACTGGTTAGAAATACTAAAAGATCTGCTTTGTATTTTTCAGCTATGCTGAGATTGGTTGGTTTGCTGCATTTTATTTTGAGTGAGAGCATTCAAAGCTCTGACGTACACCCTCCAATTACAAGGCATGAGGGTAGAGAATTCTACCTACAGGCAACAGATACAGAATTACAGATGAAGAAAAGTTCTTGTCCAATTATGTCACAGACTTCTCAATCTTACTACTTAGTTATGAGAGCACCAGGTTAACATCTACACCATACAGTATTGTGTGGAGCAAACCTATCCTGTACAGCACTTCGTAGTGGTTCTAGTACTTACATTTTAATGTTGTTACCATATGCAATGGTGTACCAAACCAACACTGGCAAGATAAAGGAGATAAATTTCTTTGACAATTTGACATCTAACTATATTTTGGCTTTAATTCTGAGGACACTGGTTGGATTCAACATCAGAGAGTCATTACACTCATCCTAAAATAAGGTCCAACACAGGTAAACTAAATCTTATAAAGAGTCTGAGCCCTCTCTTTTCACTATGAAAGAAGACTGGATAACTATTTTGGACAAGACATCGACAATGGGATTTTTCCACTGTAACACAGATATCAGAAGGCTAGGCATTTGAGCTACACACCTTAGGGTCACCTTTACAGTTATAGTTCAGTTCTAGTGTTTAACAGATCGTAAAATTTCACATGTTCTTCACTAGCAAAACACAGCTCCTCAGAAAGCCCAAAAGTGAATTAAGCTGACAGTATAGATGAAGCTAAAATGTACAAAAAGAAGGTAAAAATCACACTGAAGTCACTGAAAAAAGTTGTTATCCAACTATCAAAAATCAATTTGGAGTTTTGTCAGCTCTTGGTAGGAGACCAAATCACAGTGGGAAAGAAAATGAAGGAAGGAAAAAAAAATCTAGAGAGATGAATACTACCTAAAATTAATGTTTTTCCAGATTTTTCTAAGAGAAAATAGTCATATAGTTAAGTTTATTTAATCAAGGATCTGATGCTGTGGATGGAAAAGTACCCAGTATGGGAAAATTAAAGACATTTGCTGCAGAGTATCATATGACACAACTTGAGTGACAGTCTGCAAAAATGGGACATGACAATGACTTCCAAAAAAAAACCTCCAAAGGGTTATGCTTCCCAGCAGGAGTTTGCAGGCATCAGTACAAGATGGACTGCATGTGCAAGGAGTGACAATATCAATTCCAATAAAGCAGAATGCTTTGGAGGAGGAATGGGCAACATTGTCTTGCATGAGCATACCCTCATGAAAACAAATAGGACAGATAGTAATTCCAAGTTAGATATGGGTGTACAAGCCAATGTATTTTCAGAAGCGATGGTAATAGCATGGTTTTAAGAAAAACACATTTGGAAGAAAATAAGTCATTGAAGCATTAGATCTGTTGTGGTCAGAAAAAGGTTATCCCCACTGACACAGAATATGATATGAATTGGATATTACACATTTCACCTTATTTCACCTACAAATTTGGAGTTCATATTCTGATCCAAGGAAGAAGGCTATAGCTTTTACAGCATGAGCATGAAAAATACTGTGCATGTATATGGAATTTGCATTGAAACTAGAACTGTGGAAACCCCACTTGGGTTTAAAATGAGGAAATGATCTTGAGAAGAAGGTGTATGCTGAAGAACATGGGACAAAGACAAAAAAAAAGCATCTCATAGAGATAGGGAAGTTCTCAATAGTTTATGCCAAAGAGTAAATATACCAAGATAACCCCCCAGACCACGACCCTAGGTGAGTATCCTGCACCTTAAATCAAAGGCTGTAAGAAGATCTTCTTAGGTTAATTACTTCAGTGTACAGAGGATACATGGATAAAACTGTAATAAATTTTGTATTATTGGTCAATACACAGATCATTACAGAAAAAAATTCTGCACTCTCTTACAAAACCAGAATAACTGTAAAAAAACATCTGCAAGGGAAAAAAATCTACAAGGTAAAATATTATTCTATTCCTAAGGGATTGACATCTTTAAAAATACATGGCACATATTTGTGCATGTGAAATGGTTTTTTTTGACAGATCTCAGGAATGGTCATCTGGTTATCTGTGACAAAATTACTAAGATTCAGTTCAGCTAACTTTGGCAGTCAAATTTTGTTCAGAATTCCTTCAGTTTGTGCTTTATGCTCTTTTGAATAGTTCCTTCATCCTCATTTACTGCAATGTCTTCAGGATTGATTAAGCTGCCTTAACACAAGCATCTGGTATCGTTTGAAATATGGTAGGATACTGAATGTAGTTTTACAGGGCAATGCCACAGGACTTACTAGACCATTATGCATTTCTAGAAAGACAGCTGGAGGTAAGGCAGCACCCAAAGGCTCCTAAATCATACTAGATAATCATGTAGTGTGCAGGCAACTGGATCAAGGCTCCACTGTCTGTAGAAGGAATTGTAAACTTGGCTCACATTTAAGCTTCTGCATATAAACATCTACGTTACCATGCTTTAATCTGAAAGTAATTCCACTTGAGCTGTCTGCAACACAGTTGGCTAGATCTCTGCTAGGTGTCCAGGCTTCCATTGTAACTAACGGAGATGTAGCCAACACAGTCAGAGCTTGATTCCTTTAGCTGAACAAATAACTAGTAGTACCCTTTCAGATATCCCACTGTATCCAAGATCATTGCACCAGCTTGAAAGATATGAGTCTGGATAAACACGAGACCCACACCTTTCTAGAACAGGAGCTGAAAGACAGATATGGTATTCCACAGTGAAAAAAGTAGCACAGGGTGGCTGTTGTTGGCCAGGTGAAAATTGAAATTTTTAAATTTAATAGAAATTGGTCTTTCAGATTTCTCAAAAGAATGTTATCAAATTTCAGACTTAGGCTACAAACGGGTTGATCTGATTTGAAAGTCCTGTCTTATTTAATAGAATTCAGTGTAATATCCAGAACTGCTTCTGAGGATAAAACCCTAAAGGCAACATGTAGAGCTACTTTCTCATACTGGAAAAATATTTCCGCTGTCAATTATCAGTTTGCAGAGGATCTCTTAGTAGTAGATGAGATGTAATTTGAAGTCACTACAGAAAAGCTGTTACGAGGGATGTGTGTGGTTAGGTAGAAACTGAGAAATCTAAAGGAAAGGTCAAAAGCATCCTGAACTAACATAGCAGAAACAGAGACAGTAACAAAATATAATTCTAAACTGAGGCCAAATCAAAGAGACATATCAATATTGCTGGCACACACACGGAGGTAAAACGAGCCCCTTCACTCCCTGAAAACCAAAGTTAAACATACCTTTGTCTAATAGACAAATATTTTTACTGAACATTTTTCTAGCATAGCAAAATGGCCTTTCACTTGGAATATACTTTAGCTTTCAGTGAAAATCTTTTATTGATGATTGCTACTACTAAATTTTATTGTGAAATTTTAATTTCAGGAGGCTTTTGAGTTATGCAGATATCAGAATTCAGATATTAAATTACATATCTGTGTGATCTGATAGGTCCGAATCGCTGAGAGCAGCAGTTGATACTCTGGGATTCAGAGGGACCTCAGCAAGCTGGAGGAGAAACCTGAAAAAAGTCTCATGAAATTCAATAGAGGTGTGCTGGTTTGGGCCAAATTCAGGGAAACGTCCAAAAGGAACGTCTCCTCCTCCCCCACCAGGTTCGGTAAAAAAAAAGATTTTTGTCAGAGGAAAGTGAAGGGAAAAAACTATTTATTTAACAAACACACAGGAAAAGGATAATAATGCTAAATAATAAAACCTCTTGCTCTGGAGAGAAACCTGGGAAGATTTTAGAGTCCTTCTGTAGGTGTGGTCTCTCTCCTCTTCAGAGCTGGGTCGAGGTGGGCCCACCTCCGGGCCTTGGGGAAAAACTCTCCAGATGTGTTCTGATGTTGAAACAGTCCAGAAGAGAAGAAGAAAAAAAAAATCACCAAAGTTCCAAGAAAACAAGGTTCAACTCTCCGTCTCTCTCTCTCCAGAGAAAAGGAGCTGAAAAGCTGGCTGAAAAGCAAGAAGGTGCTTCCTCTCCTCTTGCTGCTGCAGCAGGACGCTAATCTCTGTGTCCTTGAAGCACAAAATGTTTTGAAAAGTTCGCCCAGTTTTTTTCTCTCTCTCTTGCACCCAGTTTTAAAGACACAGAAAGGCTCAGGATCATATCTGGGCATAGAGTGGTGATAGGGGATACAACAGCATAAAGTCACCCCAAGACAAAAGGCAACAAAGTCCTGCACTTGGAATTCGGTAAAGCATGCAACAGCATGCCTGTGGGCTGACTGGCTGGAGGGACAGCTCTGCAGAAAAGAACTTGGCAACCCTGGGGAAACTGGAGTCAGCACACATCCTTGTGGGGAAGAAGCTTAATCACATGCTAGGTTGCATTATTAAGGATATAGCTAACCAACCAAGGGAAAGGTTTATTCCCATCTTCCCAGAACCTGTGAGCTTACATCTGGAATATGATGTCTGGTTTGAGGCTCTACTGTGAATGATAGATATCCACAAGCTAGAGAGACTCTAGAGGAAGAACACTAAAATGCTTAGGAGGCTTGACATCGGACATATGCGGAAAGCCTGAAGGAACTGCCCAAGGAGGTTGTGGAATCTCCTTCTCCAGAGACATTCAAAACCCACCTGGATGTGTTCCTGTGTCACCTGCTCTAGGTGACCCTTCTTTGGCAGGGGGGGTTGGATGAGATGACCTCCAGAGGTCCCTTCCTACCCTAACAATTCTGTGATTCTGTGAACTGAATTTGTTTAGCCTGGAGACAAGAGGGAAAGGGAAGAATCTAACTGCAGTGTCCCACTGCCTAAAGAATGTGATAGAGAAGATGAAGCCAAACTCCATGATAGAGAGGATGGAGCCAAAGGTGCAATGACAGGCTAAGAAGAAATGATTGCAAGTTACAATGAAGAAAATTCAGACTAGATACCTGGAAAAGGCTCTTCATCCTAAGAGTGTTTAAGCCTTGAAAGGGGCTGCTCAGAGAGGCTATGTAGCCATTGTCCTGGGAAATATGAAGAACTCGATTGGTCAACGCCCAGACAACCTGGTGTAATTTTGAAGTTACCCTTACTTTGAGCAGTAGGAGATTGTACTAGATGTCCTCCAAAGGTTCCTTTCAGCCTAAATTATTATATGACTCTGTGACTATTTAGTGTAATCTTTTTCCCTGTGGTGAGTTCCTAGCCAACACATCTTAATAGTCCAAATTCTACCAACGTCAGAGATGTCACTCTGTCCTAAAACAGTGTTAGAATTTTCCCTGCTTATATTTATTCATTTCTTCTTGCTACCTGTTTTTCTATCCTATTTAGAATCACAGAGTGGATAAGATTTGAAGTGACCACAGGGGGTCATCTGGTCCAGCTTCCCTGCTCAAGCAGGGTCATCCTAGAACACATGGTACAGATTTGTGTCCAGATGGTTCTTGAATATCTTTAGTGAGGGAGGCTCCACAGCCTCTCCGGGCAATCTGTTCCAGTGCTCAGCAGAGTAGAGAAATTCTTCCATATAGTTAGGTGGAGCTTCCTGTGCATCAGTTTCTGCCCGTTATCCCTTGTCCTATTGCTTGGCACCACTGAGAAGAGCCTGGTCCATCCTCTTGGCACCCTCCCTTCAGATACTGGTAGACATTGATGAGGTCCCCTCAGTCATCTCTTCTCAAGGCTGAACAGGCTCAACTTCCTCAGTCATACCTCATGAGAGGGATGTTCCTGTCACTCAATCATCTTTGCCACTCTGCTGGACCCACTTCAGAAGCCCCATGTCTCTTTTGTACTGGGGAGCTCAGAACTGGTCACAATTATCTTGTAGCATGCAGTTAAATGACAATGTCTTACAAGAAAACTTATAGCAACCCTTCAAATACATTTACTTGATACATTCATTATCGCGAAATTAAACTGGGGACCAGCAGGGAAGAACAAGACCAAAGATGACTCGAATCTGTGGCATGGAGGCTAAGGTATTCTTCTGCCTTTTAGAAACATTTATCCAATATTTTAAAAAAAGACTCATGGGAAGAGGAGCTACTGAACAGTCATAGCTCCCTTTCTGCACTCTGCCACATGAATCCTAAATTCATTGCTGCAAAATACCTTAGCTCCACTAGGAAAAGCCTCCCTTCACGTTTAATTCCATCTGCACTTTCCCACATCTGTCATAGACTAATGCTCAGTGCCCAAGGCAGCCTTATGGAACAAGTGGTTTGAATTTTTTCAAGTTTTAGAATCAATTAAATGCAGGTTCTTCCACCTCTGAGTGACTAATACAGCAGTTGACTAATATAGGAAGCATTTTTACTCTGATCTTTTTAAAGTCTGCTTGCTGAAGGACCTTAGTCCATTGAGAAACTGTATAGATCAGACCCTAGAAGAATATGTACCTTCTACCTCCTGTTGGTATTATGCATTCAAGACACTTGGCCTTGCAGAGTTGTACTAATCAGGGCAAGGAAGACTTCGAAGCCAAGTGGAGACATAGAGTTTAGGATTAAACAAAGATCAGGCAGCACCTGGAAGGTTATTTCTGGATATAAGCACCTTCGTTCCATTTCAGTCCTGTACTTTTTAAAGTGTCTAGTTATAAAATGACATTTTCCACACCAGGAGTGATGTATAAAAAGCACATCACTTTTTTGTTAGAAATATATAGTTACTCCCAAGAAAATGTAATGTGCTTTATAACAGTGTGTGTATCCCTGTCTTCTGATGGACTGTGAAAAGAATAACTTGTCTGGTTGCCTTGTACTCTGAGCTGGTTACAGAAGATCTATGAGAATGAAGAGACTTGATCATTCTTGTCTGCATGTTCCCACTTGGAGTCACTGCTGATGTGATATCGCTGCTGTTTGTGTCTACTGTTTCTTGAACCATTTCCTGGAGCTCACTTTCCTTCTTAGTACACCACTTATCTCACATAAAACTTTTATTTGGGTATCCTCAGCCACACAGCCCTCTTGTTTTGCCATGCTGAGTTAAGCTGTAAAACTAGAATTCATGTAAACTAATACCAGGGACATAGCTGATTTAGAATTTTGATTGTTCTGGGATTCCTCAGTAGCTGGTGGAGAGAAAGGCTATTCCAGTGAACTACTGGAACTACACTAAAATCAAAAGGATGGGATCTTGGCCAAATCTTCTGAAACTATATCAGGACCTGCATTATACAACCCAGTGTGTTGTCCATCTTTGCAGTGCCACTTGCATTCTGTTCTGTTCAGGAATCAGGTGCAAATAGTTGAAAGAAGATTTGCTTCATGTGGCACCAGAGTGACCATCATTATGTGACACATCTCCTCTCAAAGCCAAGACCGATTCAAAACATCTTTTGTAGATACTCTGCAACGTACTCTTCCCCACACATGGCTTATCATGATGAAATCCACTGATATACAAACTATACGCAGCCTTAAATTATTTCTTAATAACAAATCCTAATTAATATGATTCTACTAAATACAGAAAAAGTAAATCAGACTGATAATAAATATGAAACAGGAGTAACAGGGCATTTTTTTATAACAGAACAAGAAGTAATATCTATACAGAAGCACTATTCAAATTGTTATTTACTTTTTCCTATTTGTACTGGAAACGAACTACTGAAACTACCTTTTTTTAAATTTTTTCTCTGCTTAGGAGCCAAAGCATGAAGTCAGAGAGAAAAAAAGGAGAGGCAGATGCCGCAGCACTGTGACCACAAGCACCAGGCACCCGCCCGCATGAGAAAGGATGATGGAGGCAGCTCGCAGGGTGCGGGAGGGTTGGCGAATCTCCAGCACGAGTTCACCTAACCCACCGGTGATAAGGGCGCGCAGAGGAGATAGGAACAAGGCGGAGGGACTTCTTTGTGGAAAAACAGGAGAGGGTTCATTCAACTAGGGAAGCGTGCAAAGAAGCCAAGAAAAGCCGTTAGCAGGGTGTTTTTATGCCCTTACAGGATGGGAGGGGAAAATATGAAACAGCCAATGATGCAGGGACATGGGGGATGTACTAAGGCGGGAAAAGGGGTACAGAACCAGAGGGGAGTAACGTGGGAGGGGGGAAATAACATGGGCCAATGAGGGATCAAGGAACATAGAACTTTCTAGGGGGAGAACCAGATATAGGGGGGAAGGGGAGGAGACAGCAGTGCCAATTCTGGGGACATGATCGGCATACCCTGCACAGCTTGCTGGCCGTGGCACCAGCCATGGCACACTGCAACAGGCAGAGGTCAGAGTTAGAGGGTATTAACCTTTTGTGCTTACATACATGGCCTATTTCAAGGTTTGACAAATTTCCAGAATTGTTCCCAGATCTCCTCAGATTTATTATAGTTATTTTTTAATCTACAAGTATTTCTCTCATGTGGGAGTGCATCTGTTAACCCTAGAATCTATTCTCATTCTGTGAGCCTGTCTTGCCCTGCCAATGCTTTGGTGAGATAACTTTTGCTCTCAATTATTAACCTGAGAAATTCTTTCTTTGCTATCAGTATGAAGTCCTACTGTGATTTGTATGATGTGTGTCTCTTCAGTGCACAGATAAGCAACAATCTGTTGTGTCTGTAAATGCAGGGTTTTTTCCTTTTAAAAAGATTTTTTTTAAACTATGCAACTTTTCTGATAGAAATTCATCTAGTCTTTGAAGAATGTGATTTAGATAGAAAAAGCAGTTTTTCCACAGGGCTAATTGTCCCTTTACCTAGACCCACTGGACAAAAACCAGAAGCACAAACGAAAAGCCTGAAATTATTTGGACTCAGTAGGTGAAGGCAGTGGACTGCATAGCCCACAGATTTGTACCATAGCTGATATAAGGTTTTTTAGTGATGAGATTTAGGAGGGGAACACAAGACTGGAAAGAGTTTATTGACATCTCTCAGGGATGCTTAAGAAAATTCTGGCCCATCTCTGCTTTACAGATTAGCAGATTATTTTCTTTTTCCAAAGGTCTTTACTCAAGTCTTTGGGACTGAGGACAGAGTTCAGAGAAGTTTTCTGAGCTCATAGCAAATTTTCATCTTATTACCCCCATCTATTTCAGATGTTACCCCACTGTTCTTTAGAACAGACCACTGCTTGAATGATGTTCAGTGAAAGATTTACTTTAATTTTCTCTGTAGGATTTCTTAAACAGCTCTGCTAAATAGCTAACTTTCATCATCATCAGATAAAAGCAACATACATCCAGGTGAGACTGTACTAGGTCTATGACATGATATTTCATAGGATTCCTCATGTCTGGATGGATCTGACTTTGTCCCTTCCCTCACAGAGAGTCCTAAATCTCTTTTTCTGAGGAAAGAGCTGAATATTTTCTGCATACATACCTCTAAAATTCCCCTTTTTTTTCTCCTGTGGAGGAGGATACACTACACAAGTGTAACATTGCTTGTTCCTTGTTTTTTCAAATCAACAGTTCCTCAGTGATTGTTCTAGGTACAGAAATGAAGAGACTAGCACTCACGGAAAGCAATTTCTTTACTTCACATATTTACAAAATTCTATCCCATTCAATTTATTCTTGACTTGTAGGTCTGCAAGAACTGAAAACTGACTATCTATAAATAAATCTGGTATTTTAAGACATCCTTTCCTGTTCATTTGGTCAGCTTATTATACTATTGTCAATATTACATCTCAGATCATTCTATATTTATTCGAAATGCAAATAGAGGAAGAAATGAAAACTTTAACAAGTTTTAATAGTTTTTTCCTCAGACAGAAATTGGTAATATACAGAATTGTAAAAATAAACAGATGGCAGAACAGTTTTTTTGTATGTGATTGTTAAATTTTCCCTTTGTTGCAATCCACCTCCCAGAGGAAACTGTGACAAAGGGCAATTAACTAATTTCACGTAAAATGCCATCATATGATTTGCTAATGAGCTTCAAAACATATTTAAGAGAGAGGAAGCATGAGGAAATTTTTCTGCTAGGATTTTTTATATTTATAACATGTTAGTCTCAAGCTGTGATAATATTCCCATGCTTGTGCTGCTGACCTTGCAGCCACATTTGCTGTACTAGCCATCACATGCAGCATCACACAGCAATGAGCAAACTGCATGAAGCCAGATCAAATCAATCTACTGTGAATGATTCAAAACGTTTGTGACTGGTAACAGTGCCTCATGTTTGGGCCCCTTGCTGGTGAACTTCTCCATTCTTCTATTTTATTCTGGTAGCCATACATGTAAAACTATCAGGAGGTATTTTTGAAACACTGCACTGAACAGTGTGTTACTGACTCTCAGTTCAAACCATCTTTCACATCATACCCTAACAGCACTGCTTCCCATCTGCCTCAGTGCCTGCAGGAGATCAGCTTCTGAATTGGAATTCAGCTGGCTGAAACTAAATCTGAATGAGACAGAAATGAGGTTAGAAGGAAAAGGGTAACATTTTGAAGAACTAGCCAAAGCCATGACAGCATTCTCAAACAAGGGGTCTGTTTTCTGACTGTCAAGAGACTTCACAGCCTCAGGGTTAGCTGACATCCTCCCAAGTATGAAATCTGTCAGAAATAAATTCTCCTATCCATAATGAGCCAGAAGGCTGTTCCTATGAACATCTTCTCAGATGCTGACTTGGCAATAGTGTTGTACATATGCATGGCTTCCAGGCTCCACAGCTATCGTATTCTGCACTGGCCGTGCCAGTGATAGCCTTCAATGGGCAGCTGATCAAAACTCGTCACTCTGCTTGCTAAGCAAAATAAGTCAATTTTGGTACATCATTTCAGTGCTGTGAACACTACATTGGCTCTTGAGTGAATGATGAATCACATTTGTTGTTCTAATCCTAATCTTCAAGGCCCTAGACCCAGATTACTTTGAGGATAAGAATTTATCACTGTGAGAAAAGACCCACTCCTCAGGGATGGTGGAGCTATCAGCTAGGCAAGCAATTGTGCTGACAGAAGGAGCTTTGAATCACTCTTCCACATAGGAAAGATGTGGAATGCTCACCCATCTTCAAGGCAGAATACAAAATGAATCCCTTCAGAATAAAACAAAATCTTGTGAGCAAACACCACCACCCCCACCAACACTCCCCATATACACCTGGTTCCAGGAAAGACAGGACTATAACTAAAAGTGTATAATATTACAGTTGATTTCAGATAGTATCTCTTTGTAAAAGATTATGAAGTGTCTAGCTGTGGGTCAGTGTGACCAGCAACTTACCTGGAATTCAAGCTCTGTACCTTGATGGTCTGGTAACTTGTTGGAATATATGATATAAACACATTACACAATCTGCGCAAAGCTTTTGATCTCAGTGTGAGAAGCACTGTGTCCCACTGCAATTGTTTTAATGATTCAGCTTCCCAAACAGCATGTTTTGCATTTCTGAAGTAAACAACCACTTAAATAATCCTTGATTTGTTTTTCCCAAAGGTATGTCACATTTCAGCCCACAGTCACTCAATAAAAGAACAGAGATGCATTTTCTGGACTTAATTCAATAAATAAACCTAAAGTAGTTTGTTTTCTTTGCTTTTCATGTTAACTTATCAGGCTAATAAATTAATGAACCTGCTTGGAAATCATATGGCACTTTCAGGCATGCAACTGAGGACATAGACAGAACAAGCATCTGCATTACAATAATTAGCACTGAATTGGTACTTCCTTACAGTCATGCTAAGACTGTGTGCCTAACATTATTTTTCTATTTTAATGGCAACTTTTGTTCATGAAATGAAGTAGACCTTTGTATTTTAAACAAGAGAAGCAGTGAGAACAGTTAGTGAACTGTGTAGTGCAGACCAATATGACAGCTGGAAAACAAGTTTGAAAAGAGAGGGACAAATCTTCAGTTGGTTCAAATTGGCATGCTTAAAGTCATTATCTCTGCTGTAGCTATCAAGCAAGTATGAATGTTTTAAGCTTTAACAAAAAGCAAATAATTTAGGGCTAAGAGAAACACATACAAAAGCCTAAATCTAGCTGCCCTCAACCTCCTAGAACCCTATTCTCTGTCTGAAGTTCAATTTGCATCAAGTGTGCTCATTTCTCATAGACTTACAGTTGTATTCAACATTTTGAAGGATTTGAGATGTACAAGAAAGAAAGAAAAAGGAAAAAAAACCCCATTTTTTCACAGGCTTCAGAAAATCCTTGGTGCTCTGAGCTTTGTATCTATCAACAACCAGACAGACTCCAGTATTGTGAGAGGTTTGATTTTTTTCTTACACATGTAATAGTATCAAGTCCTTGTCAGGGTTAAGTGTTTTAAAGTGTATGAGAAAACTAAGGATCAGGGAAAACAAAGGATTTTATTTGGATTTTTTGAGGAATTCTAGTGATTTTTGACAAAAAATCCCCTAGAGGATATTGCAAATTAATAAATGAGAACTGAATTTTATATTAATAGCAGATCCACTTCTCACAGGAAATAATTCTCAGATTCTACAGAGACGTATTTCTCTATCCTTACTTCAGCTTCCTATGAAGCAGTTTTTTTCACCCACAACCAAGAAGCTTTGATTTTAAAGCACAAGTATGTCATACTCTGTGAACACTATACATTGTTTTAGATTGTAAGGACAGATGAAAATTTCCCCATAGTTTGTCAAAGAATTTTGGGAGGCAGTAGCTGTCACTATCCACAGAAAATTGCCAATCACCGTGGCATGAAATGACAGTTAATGATGTATTCCTGGATTACATAAAGGATGTCAAATATATGGACCATTGCTGCAGCCAAAAGATATGGGCAGCATGCTGGAAGTATCACATAATACGCTGTAGTTTTCTGATATATCAGAATGTTTTTGCTAGTAAGAAAAAATTGCTAAATTGCAAACACATAGCTAGTTTTGCTTTAGGGCACTCAGTCGAACTGTAGAACTGTTGTGAATGTTCATGGTTTTAGTGATGACACTGAGTAGCATTTTCCATGTTTCTCTCTGTCCATCTGTGAACCCTTTTCTTAGATAACTAGGTTTTTCCAATAGAGTATTTTAGGTTACTACCGTTAGTTAGATTTGAGTGTCTATCCACGCAAGGCAAGTTTACAAGCACAGAGTCTTCATCAGCAATGAAAGGAATGACCTAGTGGGTGGGAAAATGAACATCAGAAAGAGCATTTTAAAAGTACATGCTTTGCCTAAAGAAGACAAGCTTATTAGCATACATGTTAAATTAATTTCATTTTACACTTTAAAAGACATAGGAAAAGATCAGTTTAATGTTTTCTAAGGTAAAATCATGCCCTAATTATATACGTGTTGTTTATAGCCTATAGATACCTGATTTACAAATGGAATGTTCTCAGATAATTGAAACACCTAAGAGTCACAGTTTCATCTACTCTATAAGCACAGCTTGGAATAGTATCAGCAGCAACACTGCTACTAACACGACAGCCTGTTTGCAATAGATCACAGAGGGATTCTAAGTGTGCCTCTGCAAAGGGTGCTCTGCCTCACAGCAAAGCACCCACCTCTGCTTCTGCCTGAAATTGCATGGCACAGTGTACTGGAAGAAGGAAACCATGCCTTGTATCCTCCATCCTCTAAGTCATATAGCAAGACAGCAGATTTGGAAGTTTATTGATTGATTGCTAGAGGCAGGAAAGGATTTCTCCATTCTTTTTCTATTGGTCACATAAGCAATGTAGGCAGCAATATACCATCTAAGTTAATCACAACTGCACAATCTAAAGAAAATCTGAAATAATGGATTTAATAGTAGACCTGATTCAGTTATCAATAGCAACTAAGTCTGAAGCACATCCATGATATCACAGATCAACTATGGCAAGTCTCTAGTCTGAAAATGTAGTATCATCAGTTCTGTCAGTGCTAATGAAACTCCTTTGAGACCCTAGAGTGAAAATGAAATGTAAAGGTGCTAATTTTCTCACTAACTTGATTGAATGATTTCCCCTGTCTAAGAGATTTATGTTATGAAGGCACAGCTGCTCATTTCATTCACAATCTGCTAGTCATAGTTGACTTACAGCCAAACTCAAAAGGAAGTTTAGTGAATCTAGGTAAGTTTAATAAGGGTCTATGCCAATTCATAATTTTAAGTATTTTTAACATGCCAGTGTTACCTCAATGTTCAAATTTCCACTCTTATATACACAAATACACACTCTTAACTTTTCAGCCATTTATAGACTTATCATGTGACTTTATTTAAGTGAAAACTAATCACCTCATCTCACTTTAAAGTCAGAGGTTAGAAAGAGGTACCTACAGAGGGGGATTCAAATCTCGTGGCATAGGATGATGTGAACTGTTCCCTGTATATAGATTTCTCTCCATTCTCTGCAGGAGAAGATCAGACAAAAAACTTTCAGACATCTAAAATTTGATGCGACGAACCTTCACTTGTGCACCGCTTCTGAACTGGATTGAGCTGACCGGAATGTAATCTCAGCATAATCACTTTCTTATTGATTTCCTTGGAGTCACTACAGTTATATAGCAAAACAGGCTCAGATGCACAGGTGAAGCATTACAGGTGTATTGCACCTATCCTGTGCTGAGGTGCTAAAAGAAATAAGTGTATCAAAACCCAGCAAAAAATAGCTAATATGAAGACAAAGCCAAGAAAGCAAGAAAAGAAGCAAGCAAGGAAGTGTGATAATGGAGCAACACAAACCACACATTTCTCTAGGCTAAAAATACCTTTTTTCAGTTACTGAACCCTTCTTTGGTTGAGGTGTTATTTAGCAGTTCCATTTCTCCTAAAATTACAAGAATTCTTTCTGTTCTACATCCAGTGCAATCAAGTCACGGTTTATAGGAAGCAAGTATTACCTGGTTTCTTTTCCTTACCCTAGCAATTCAGAAGAGCTTTAATACTGACAGATTCAGCTATCTGAGGATAACAGGAGGAATCACCAACTGTCCTAGAGGCAGAAACAATAGGCATCTTTACATTCTGCAGTGGTTTGAGAGATATTTCTATAAGCAGGGAGATTTTCACTATAAATTAAGAATACTATTGCAATCTTAACAAAAAGATGCCTCTTCTAAACTGTGCTCTGTATATTGTATTTTCTTGAAAATACTTGAAAATACCATTACTTTTGTTTCTACAAAGCCTGTAGAAAACAAACCTGTTACAATTCAATAATGATATGAGATTTTCAATGATCCAAAAAGACGACTCGATTTGTAATGGTACCTCTAGATTATTAACTGTCCAAAAGCCCTAGGTAAGACTGAGCTGATAGAAATGTCTGCACACAAAATAAAATACAAGATGCCTCTGTAATGTTGATATGCAGTATATACATTTGCACTAGTCTAGAGTTTGGTAATAGGAAAAGATGTCTCCATTAACTCACGTTGCACTGTGTACCCATATTAGCATACTATCTGTGCAACCAAAGAAAACAAGAGTTATCATTTTCTTTTTCTTTTGTACTAGGATGCATGTATTTGCAAGGAGAGCAATGCCTGTAAAAAACAAAGTGCTTATGAATGTATAGTCTTTTTGAATTTAATAAGTTTCATTTAATTTAGTACAAACTAAGCCCATGCTTCCATTATTTGTTGAACTTTGGGCACAGGAGCTAGACAAAACTATGAAAATTTGCTTTATCCCCATCAATTGCACAGATCTAGTCCTCTTATCTATATTTATTATTGCACTCTCTGATATTTTGTCTAATTTAGTCCCTAATCCAAAGATACATATTTTAATATAATTAGTTTATAAAACATCATGGCATTTTAGATGAAAACTCAGTGTTAACTGAAGATTGTAGAATTTAAGAAGTAAATAAAGGACTGCATAGGAGCCATCTCGCAGGGGCTTCAAATTAAAGTCTATTATGTTAGAAGAAGAAGAAAATGGCTCTCTCTGAAGTCCATGCAGTGTGAGACTTTTTGCATATTTTTATGTTCCTAATCCTTACAGTGAGCTTTGCAGCCAGCCTTGTAACTACTTCCTACCTGTTTAGGGAGTCATCATTAGATCCGTCAAGGTTAACTCAATAAAGTTAACAACAGTAATAATAGAAAACGTCTCACTATGAACTGATGAAAGAATAAGTTTGTACATGTGGAAATTATTTATATTCACATTTAATAATAAATATAATATAATGAAGCTCAACTCAATAATAAAGCATGGCCTGGTTTTAGAAGAAAAGAATATAGTGTGCATACTAATTAAATACATTGTCTCTGGGAACCTTATCTATTGGAGACAGTCTTTTTACCTAACCAAACAATTAAAAATCGAATTTGAGGTGAGGCACCTAAGAGGAGTATGCACTACCAATAGAAATTTGTCTCACTTAACTTCAACACTCCACTTCAATGCACAGTGATTCTTTCCACTCTTTACAAGGCAAATCTAAGGTGGCTGGATGGACCATGACAGGTAATTTTTAAAGTGCCAAAGTCAGGAAAGATTAATTTCATCGCCTGTGGATAGGTAAAGGACTACTGATAGGACTTTTGACAACACAAAAAATAAGGCAAAATAGGACTGGGAAGAAAAAGAGAAACGTAAAATATTGGACTATGTATTTAGGCTATGTTCCATATCACCAGTGGTGTTTCACAGAATAAGGATATCCTGTAAAATAGTGGATGGTGGATTCCGTATCACTTAGTGGCAAAAGAGGGTCTTCATAACCATTCATCTGAAAATGCTACTCAGTAGATTCCCAGATAGATTCTGTGTTGTCAGTGCTCAGCATTAGAGAGCTGGTTTTGACATCTCAAATGTCAAAAGCAAAATAAACAAACTTCGAAGCACCGAGATCCCAGGTGTGGAAAAAAAAGAGAAGTTACGTGAGTGAAATCTCGTATCTGGATCAAACTTCACTGCAGCCAGTGGGGGTCTGTGTGGGTTTAAGGTACTGCATACCCTTCTCATCGTGGAAACAGAGTTTCAATAGATTCCCTTTAAAAATACCCCAAAGCCCACAGTTTTCTTATGGGCAACATGATCATTAGACAGAGATCCTCTGTTGTCTGTTTTTCCACAGTTACTAAAACGACAAAATGTTTTATTAAAATGGGATTTGCACTGAGCCAAGTCATAAAACCAACTAGAGATGAATGGACCTTTAAGACTTTTTATCTGAATATCTGTTGTCTGCTGACTATATTAAAACTAACATTAATTTTCATTTAAGCCCACAAAGGGTAAATAAAATTTAAAAAAATCCGCGTATTTTACTTACATCTGCAGATGATATTATTTACTTTTTCCCCCATGAACAGAGTCTTGCAAAATCTTTACAAATTATATATGAAGAAGAGAACCTATCTGCTATAGTAAAGCTGATAAGCCTCAAACAACATGTCTATGTGTTGAAAGATTTTCAATAATCCTTTACTTTCTATATATAAAATATTCTAAATGCAAAGCTAATGTGTTTTGTTGGCTTAGCATTATACAGAAAATTCTTTCCGGTTTTTTAGTCACTGAGGAGAAAAAGTACGCAAGTTAGGAAATGTGATACTTTTTATGAGATTCAAAAGAAGTGAAATATCAGTGCTTTGAGTAAACGAAATACTTTGCTTCCTTTTCTTCCTGTAGTCCATGCTTTTTATTCTAAGAGTCTGTAGTTACTAACTCTCTGTGTTCTTCTCTCCAGCTGAAATGGCATTTAGCTGGATATGACAGTGTTTAAAATAAAGTTGCTGGAGGAACCTCAATCCATCCCACTCCTACCAGGTTGATGCCAGTGCCAGCAATGGATGCGCACAGCCTGGAAAGGGATCACAGGTCAGCAGGAGAGCACTTTAAGAGCAGAACAAAGGAATTCCATTCACACTATCCAATAACTCATCTTCGCTGGGGATCCAATGTTAATGTCTGTATGCAAGGGCACAGCAGCCCGAGGAATACACAAGAGGAGGCCTATGATTTTACTGGCCAGTGGAGGACAGGAAGAAGATTCATGGGCTGAGGCACTTCTCATGTGAAGACAGGCTGAGAGGGTTGGATTTGTTCAGCCTGGAGAAGAGAAGGCTCCAGGAAGACCTTGAGGCACCTTCCAGTACCTAAAGGGAGATAGAAGTGAGCAGGAGTGGGATTTTTTACAAGGGCATGTAGGGATAGGACAAGCGGGAATGGCTTTAAACTGAAAGAGGGTAGATTTAAATTAGATACTAGGAAGAAATTCTTTACTGCCAGGTTGGTGAGGCACTGGAACAAGTTGCCCAGGAATGTGGATGCCCCATCCCTGGAAGTGTTCAAGGCCAGGTGGGATAGGGCCCTGAGCAACCTGGTCTAACAGAAGGTGTGATTCATGATACAATCAATGATTCTATAAAAATATCTAAACTTGAGATCTCATTTATATTTCTTCCAGTGGAACATAGACTACAAATGACTGCAAACAGGACAGATTAATTAAATGTTGTATTTTATATTCCCCACTTCTTGATGCCATATATAGTTTTATACATCAGAATATGGCAAGTATAAAGACTATTATTTCCCTTTTTTTCTTGGTAATATAACCTTTGTGACCTTCATCAAGGGATCACTCCTGGCCAAACAGTTCACACCAGCTAAATGTATATTCTTTCCCTAAAATGCAAAGCCTGAAGCAAACTATTCTGTTTCTCATAAATAATTTTCCATATCAAGAAAATAGTTTGGCTCTAGATTAGGGCACAGGAACAAATCAAAGCACATGTGATATGGATGTGATTTAGCCCTGGAGCTAAACAGAAAGTGAACCAGCTGAGAGGTATATCCACACCAAGCCTGCCCCTCCTTCCCCTCATTTTTCCGCCTTGTAAATGTGCAATGGACATCATCATGCAAATCACTGAATAAATACAGTGAATAAATAAGCTGCCTTGCCTTTGTTGAAGCATCCCTCAAACTATGCCAGGTTCTACTCACTGTTGCTGGAGATGTTATTGTGGAGAATAAAACCTATAAATGACAGTATGCTAACTCAGTATATTTAGAAACTAACCTGGACAAACTAAAATACAAAGCAGCTTAGAAGGAACAAGGCATATTGGATATCTCTGAAAAATGAGGGGATAAGACACAACAGCATACTGAAATACTCAGTCACTAACTCTGCATCAGGTTTGACCACAAGACTTAGGGGCTAATGGTGTAGTGCATTTAAGAATTAATAGTTTCCATTAAAAGAAAATTAAGACACAGAGCAGACAGTAAGAATCTGTACGTAAGTCCCAAGGCACAAAAATATAAATATAGAAGGAGAGGATACAACTGCTGTCAGCACAATGAGAGTGAATATGTAAGATGGAGAAAGAATGTTATTTGAAGAAAGAACTTACTTTACTCATTTGAAGCTATGCACATTCCAATACCCTTTTTGCTAAAAACAAGAATACCTGTCATGACTGGTTTTTTTCTATATTTGTTCCTGCTGAAAAATTTGATATAGCATGAAAGTTAGTTTGGTTTCATTTTAAATCACAGGAGTTGGTTTTTTTCTGAACTGGTGAAGTAATATTGATATTTTTACATCAAAAAGATTATTTTAAAAGATCCCAAAATATTATTAAAAATCAAATAAAATTCTTGTTTTATTTTTGGCATTTTTAAGCTTTTATTTAACATCTATATAAATTTAGGTTGACTTTTAGATGAACAGTGGGGCTTTTAAAAAAGAATCCCTTTAATTGTTTCTAAGGAACAATGTAAAGGGGAGATAACACAAGGTTTGGATGAAAGGAGAAGTAATAGCCTGAAGGGAAAGAAAGTAATAATTCTTGCCTTATAGCTGAAGCTCTTTGGAGGGGTTAATAGTGAAGCTGGTGAGGGAGATTTGACTGATATATTATACTTGGATTTCAAGAATGTAGTAGCAAAAGTCTGTTTCAAAGGCTCTTACAGAAGCCAAGCACCCAGTGGAAGAAAGTATAAGGTCTTTAAACAGGTGGGATATTGATTAAAAGATAAGAAACAAAGAACACTATGTCCTTGTTGTGGAGGCAGGACACCACTGGATACCTACAGAGATCTGTTCTTCAATCTTTGGGCTATTCGGCTGAAAAAGAGGGCGAAAACCAAGATGACAACAACTGCAAACAAAGTTTGCTGATGATGCCAAGTTTCTCACAATTGTAAAGATGGTGCGTGAATTCTGTGAAGAAATGGCAGACTCTTGTGAAAGTGAGTGACTGGCAAGAAAATAGCAGATGAAATTAAGTAGACTTGAAATGTAGGTAAATGCAAAGTGACACTCTGTGGCTTCGCATGTACAACACTGGGATATGAGCTGTCATCACTGCTCCTGAGTGAGACCTCAGGGACCTAGGGATCAGTCTTGTAAATAATTTTGTTAAATACCATCATCCGTGACCTTAGTACAAAAAAACTGGAGAATGTGGAATCTGGAGATTACACCAAAAAAGACCAATGATGGAGAGAGAAACAGCAATATGATGTATGAGCAGTTAGTGACCTTGAGTACTAAAGTAATCCAAAATCTGTCAGACACTCGTTCTCGAAGTGGGAAAAACTGATCAGGGATAAATTTATGTTGGAAAATAAAATACCTAACCATCAGGGGATTAAATCCTGGGGTAGCATTTATGCAACCTCGTGGGAAAAAAAAAAAGTCCAACCAGTTTTGCTGTAAAGCTTGATCAGCCAATAAACAAGATCTATTCCAAAATTATATCCTTGTGAATTAACTAACCAAAGGAACATGGGTAGGAATAATTTCCAGAATCACTCTTCAATTGTCTTGTAAAAGTGCAAACAGTATGACAGAAGTCAGGAAACTTTCCCAGGTATCTGAGGATGTAAGGGAGATAGATAGACAGAGATAAGCAGAGATACAAGCCAGGCACAAAAAGACCAGACCAGTAATACTGATGCTTTGAAAAGCCTCACAGAAGCAGGGTCTTAAGGAGACCTGTGCAAAGGGATATACTAGTCCCCACAGTCCTGTTAAGGGAAGGTTGTCGATATTTACATTTCCCACTGCAGCAGTACTTTCCAGGTTGCTCTATACGAACTGTGGTGGGGATAGGACAACAGGGCTCCTCTGCTTATGCTGCTGCCAGTCAGTGCCATCCCATAATTTATGTTGTCATATGAGAGCACTGCCATGCTCTAGTGCTCTAGTGCAGTTTGAGTCTTTTCAGAGTTTCTTAGCCCTGGGACAACACTAAGATGATGGAGCTACGTGGCTTTGCAGAAGTGCTGCTTGGTGTCTGGCCAGCTTGGTGCTCAGCGATGAGCCTGTGTCCGTCTGTGCGTGTCTGTGTACACAGGCGTGCTACCTTTAACTTACCTTCCCTGTGCACCAAGAAAAGGGCACTGCTGCCAGTTTAAACTGGGAGAACTGAGATTATAACAGACAAAAAAATGGTTGCATGAGACTTACAGCCTAAACAAAATTTAAAAATTGATTCTCAAAGTCCTATGGTGTTATATTGACCTCTCGGATGTGGGTTTTTTTTCCTTCTCAGTGAGAGACATTCCCTCTATGCTTCTGAATTCAGAGAAATTTTTCATTTTTCTGTGGAAGTATTTTTTCTGTACTAAATTGCTTTTGTGGTGCCAATTACAGCAACCACACTGTTTTTTCGGTGTAACAGGAGAGGTTTGGAAACGAAACATTTTGAACAATTAACTAAGATGAGACATGATAATTTGGTATCAGCTTTCTGTCTGTCAAGTGCAATCCTAAAGGAAAGAGAGATAGACAAGGGAATCAAGGGACCGCTTTTTAGGGAAACTAAATTACTCTCCTGATACCTTTGCAAAGTATGTCTGCAAATGTTGTACATTGAAAGGTTGTATACAAATGTTCTTCATGCTTTCTTTCATTTGAAAATGAGGAAGATAAATGGTGTTGGCATGATCCTCTCTTGTTGGAACTCATACAACATGTACGTCAAAAAGAAATCATTTTATTTAATAAACACAATAAGAAAACCAAAAGTAGTTAAATGGTGTTTGCACTTCAGTATAGCCACACACAAAGTTCCGAAATATTTTGTTCACGACAGTTAAAACCACAAATAGCCCAAAGTTTTCACTTTTCTTGATTTTGGTTGATCTTTCAGAAAAAAGTGAATTTAACCCAATTACTCTATAGAATAAATGGCCAAACTGGGATGGAAGAGGAGGAAGGAAGGAAAACAACAGATAATTGAGAATTGACAATTGATCTTTCACAAACTAAAAAAAAAGCCTAGAGAATTCCATTATGAAGAATCTTAGCTCTAGAATATACTGACAGGCCAATTCGATCCAGCTCTAGAAATGTAGCAGCTGAGAGGTTTAAAGGTGGTGCTTTACAAGAACTAAAAAATCAAGTCATTTTCCTTAAATTTCTAAGTAGACGTACCAGTTCTTCAAGTTTCCTGTTCCAAAGTTGATTCTTCATCTATTACACAAAAAACAAATAGCATTTTTCACCTGTTTGGCTGATGCTCATGAGATGCTTTTTGTACATGTACCATGAGTTCTGACTCAGAGCCTGAGCTGGAACTCATTTTGGTCAATAGAGGGCTCTCACTTACTCGAACAGGCTTTGGATCATGAGTGCTAGATCAGAATAGTGAGTATCATAATTCAAATTATAAATTTATTTTACACATTTTTTTTCTAGTACTGGTTATTTTCAAAAATGTATCAAAAGTACTTATCAGGTTTTTGAGCTCTCAAACATGATGTTTTCAAGCCTTAAAATAGAATTAAATTTATCTTAACAAAATCTAACTTAACCAAACAGGTTGATTATTTTGTCTTTTCTCCATGAAAACTGTCAGATAGAACATATTAGGTTTTAATCTTTTTTCTTTTCAAATTTTTTTTTTGTCTTGAAGTGCAAAATTTTTATACCAAAATTTCTGCTTTTTCCTTTTTCCAACTTTAGAGCACTGAGAAACTAGCTGGAGATTTTGCAGAGAGAAAATAGGCAAGACTTTTACTTTTCAAACTGGTTGTTACCCTGAGCAGCTCCAGGTTCTGCAGAAAGGCAGTTTGACAGTTCTTAGCAGCTCCTGGGGACAGACTTCCTCTCCAGTGGCACACTTCCAAACCTTCTGTGACTCTAAAGCTGCATGCTGATGGATCCCTTATGGTATAGAAAAGCTAATGTTGTCTTTCACAGACAGAAGAAGGAACTAAGAGGGGAGGAAGCGTGACTGACCTGGACAGCTAAAAGAAGAATCCTTTTTAAAGAAAAGTGTGGAATAATGAAAAGACAGCCAGCAGAGGAGAGATGAATGAGGAACAAGAAGAGGAATTTTCCTTTTCTAGTACAGCTGGTGAGTACTGGGTGTGGGAACCATTCTTATGAATGTACCTGTCTGAGTTCCTCGGCCTTTGAGAAAATACCAGAGACAACTTCTCTTCAGACCATGAGATGGGAGCAAGTGAATCTTTCCCAAAGCCCAGAATTGAGCTTTTGTAGCAGAAAACCACAGTGATTGTGTGCATATTTATTTCTGATAGCTGAAGAATTACTTCCTTTGCTGCTTGCTGACCAAGCACACTGAAAGTTTCTAACAATTGTCCGTGTCTGCCCTGTATATGATTGAATCTTCCCTTCTTTTATTTTGGGAACTCATGAACACTTCTGCTTGTACCAGGTGCTATGAGAGTCCTTCAAGCCGTCCTCCCTGTAACAGAAACATCCATTGCCTTTTTCAAACCAAAGGCTGTCTTCCTATTTCTTCATTTGTGATATACCCTGTATACTTCTTTTCTTTCACCTTCTCCCTATTTTCTTCATTTTATGTGTTGTGTCTTTTACTTCTCTCCAAGTCCCATTTCTTACTCCCACCTGCCCTGGGCTCTACCATTTTCTGCTTCCCCAGTGTTTTATGTAGCTTTATAATCTTCCTCCTAGTTCTGCTGTTCCACCCATCTCATCCTTATTGTTATCTTTTATTTTTCTCTGGGGCATATATCTTTCATGGTGCCAAGCTCATTTAGGATAATGGCAGAGATGCGATTGGAGGCCGTGTCACGCTGGAGGCTGTTTACGGATGCCTACAACTCATTCTATTTGTAGGCAATGACAGACAAACAGAGAAATGTCATCACGTGTAAGTCTCAAAAAAGAAAGCAGAAGGTATTGCAAGGAAGGAATGAGGCTGTTGACAGAGCAGGTGTCTTTAGTTTTGCTTCAAATTCCTCAGCAGAGTCTCAGCTTCTTCATCTTCTGAGCCCCAGCAGAAAGAACCTTCCTGATGCTCTTACATCTGTGATACAAAGGTTACCACACCCTAAAAGACTCCTTTTATGTTTACTATTGCTCAGGCTATTTTCAATGTTTTGTTCTTGTCATTTGTTTTGTATAGGCTATTAGTTACTATGGCAACCTTAACTGCAATTTGACCAAGAATATAAATGAGAAATATGTACACTATACAGTAATAGTTCTGTATTCATCACCTTCCAGATATTTCACAGGCAGAAGAATTTTAAAAGACTTTTTAAGTGATCAGACAAAAGCCCTCAATTTATTTATGAAAACAAACTAATTGCAATACAAATTATTTGAGCCCTGCGCTTGTAAGGAATGAATGAGACACAGTTTGAAAAGGTAACTTATTACAAATTATTAGAATTGTATCTCTGTTAGTGACTCTTCCATAACAGTGACTCAAAGCAATGCACATTTTATATCAAACAAGGTAAAACAAGACAGTTCAGACTCATATTGCAATTAACAGAAAGACTGGATTAAAAATCTGCAAAAGAGATAGAAGGTTTTGCACTGTTCAGAGGAGCCCCAAATATTAACTTGGGGGAAAAAAAAATCCCCAAGGTCTAAGGAATTTGATAAAATACAAAATATTACTGGACCTGAATTGGAGAGCCTGGATTCTTAGCAAATTCTAATTTATATCACTGTAAACCAGAATGAGTCTATGGAGGTCAATGATCACAAGTTATAGTGAAACTCCTGCTGTGTAAAAAGCAGCAGCTCAGGTTATGCATGCCTTGAAAGTGTATTGCAACCAGGTTTTGTGTGAGGCAAAAGTCTCTTATTATAAAATCATGACGTAGTCCTTCCAGTGACAATTTTCAGGTGGTACATCTTGAGCTGCACATGCAGTGTCCTGTGCACATGCCTACCTGCTAAGGTGCAATATACAGGGTGAGAGACTTGCTCAGAGGAGACAGATCCTGCTAAGTCCCTCTGCAAGGTCCAGCTGCTAAGAAGGACATGAGATAATCACGCTACCACAGAAATTTAAGCACCAGCGCAGGTCACACTTTAATGACAAATACATAATCAGTTTGGAAAGCTTGGGTTGGGATTTTTTTCAGAAAATTTAAGCAAGAGTAAATAAGATTAGTAGTCAGATTTGGTCATTTCAGTAGTTAAGGTCTTAAATGGCTGATAAAAAATAATGACAATAGCTTGTGGGGGCCTTATCATTAATGAACTGACAGTGTGCCCCCAGAGCAGTGGAGCTTCAACCCTGATCTCTCTGTACTAGGGGGAGTTAAACCCCGTGGTATATTATAACATGCGTAACTCACATAGGTAAGTTTTCTGAGACCTCAGTCTAACAGAGGAACTTGGCTTTCAATGCTATTCCAACATAACCCAGGTGTATTCAGTAATTCCTTCAAAGTGGGCACAACTTCAGAAGGAACATGAATTTATAGTGGGGTATTTTCCTTATTTTCATGCTTTTGGAGCAAACCTAGCAAAATTACTATTACGGAGTATCTGGCTGTTTGAGTTGCCGGTGTTCTTCCAACGCAATTTCCACCTTTTAAACTTTGTGTCACACATTCTTCTTAGTTCCATTCTTGCAAACACTTCAGTGCTAGTATGCAAACATCATGAATGGAACTCCAGTAAAAATAAGCAAGAACTTAAGTGCTTTCAAGAATGGAGAACCGGTGAACATCTCATTCAAGAGCAGTCAGAGCTCTTTTATGTCTAGCTGATTCCTTTTGAGTATAAGAAATAAATATTTTGTATCATGCTAAATTTTAGGTGAATAGGAATTAAATGACAGCAGTACAGTGAGACATGCATTCATAAAGCTACTGCCAAGGGATAGGAGAATTTTTTCCAGTCTATGTGTTTTGGGACAGGAATATGCAAGTCACATAAATTAGCATTGTTCCTGAAAAATCAATGGACTTGATTTTTCAATTTCTGTCACCTAAAATTCTTGTCCCTGCATTGATCATAGAAGCAGATTGGGAAACAAAAACGGATCAGAATGGTTGCTGATTTTTCTTAGAATTAGAGCATAAGGGAAATGGCATATTTTTGAGGTGTTTTCTTGCCGTATCAACTGGACAAGACTATGAAATAAATTCCCCTAAGAGCAAATGGTCACAACTTCATTGATCTGAACTGCACTGCCCTCAATTTATACCAGAAGAGGCAATATCACAATTTCATGAAGGTGCTTACTGCTTCTTATCTGCACACAGAGCTCATGGGAACAGCAACGAAATCCACAGAAACTTTAGGTGCATAATGCCAAGCATAATTTAGGCACACAACACTACCATTTGCAAATACAGATTTCTGACACAGAAAAATGCTCAAGCCCATCCCCAAGTGCAATTTTTAGTAATTATGTTTATAGATATGTAAAAACTAACAAACTGTCCCAGATCCTCAGAGTGGGTAAAACTCTGTCCTTGACTGCACATTGTTTCACAGACATTTAAAGCAAGCAGTGCTTTCACAGTATACAAATCATCTCCTGTTCTCCAGATGAGATCTGTGCCTTTTTCTATGCCAGAAAAAGTGTAGATCTCCACATTCATATTTCTTAGTAGAGGGATTGTAAGAAAAGGTCATTTATTCTACACTTTTAAATCAGGATGCTATTCCAAACAGAACTTCAAACTGATGTATCAGATATAGCTGCAGTTCTGGGGAGATTAATCCACCTGAATGAAGCAGTCTTAGTATGTAAACAGATGAAAGCTGGTGGACTTTGTAAACACAGTACCATAGTATTTGCATATCTTTACATATAAAGTAGACATCAGAATGGAACTTAGACTTTACAGTAACTTGTGGAAATCAAAAAAATACTATAAATAGCCCTATGAATATAGCCAAGTATCCTTCAGTCCCATTCCCCATGACTCAGACCTGTCTTGCAGAGTCAATGCCATTGAATAATGTCAAATTCTCCTTAAAAAAATCAAAATTTAAAAAATCTAAAAGCTAATTGCTAATTTTGCTTAGGAAAAATTGATAAAGGTACAGAGCTGTGAGTCACTTGTGATAGATAACAATATAGATCACCTTAATTTAATAATCAAGAAAACGTCAGCTGAATACAGAAGGTATTTCTGTAGCTCGGAAACGGTGACACTGTTTCCTTTGTATAAGAGGATTCAGGGAAAGCCTGTGGAAAAAAGCAAACACATCTTACATTTTAAGAAATAATGATCAAATTCGATTTACAACATAATTATGGTGCTTGTTTGTGGGTTGCTTTTGTTTTGGGCACTTTGTGTTTGCTTGAATTTAAACTATTCAGAAGCCAATTTGTAGATAAGGTGTTAGAGACATGGGTTTGGCAGTGTTAGGTTTACATTTGGACTTGATAATCTTTAGGATCTTTTCCAACCTCTATTATGCTATGAAATATAAGAAAGAAGAATCTTGTCTGAATATTTTGGCTATCAAAACCTAGCTTAACCTCTGCAGAGATCTTTGTGATGTCAGAGTACACAAAAGTTTCCACTAGAACTGATCAACATCAAAGAACTACAGTTCCTCTCATGGTTCAAATAAATGTAATCAGGCTTATACCTCTGCCTAGAACAGCTGGTGCTGTCCAGGAAAAGTTATAGTCAGAAATGCATTGAATCAAAGAATCATAGAATGGTTTTGGATGGAAGGGACCTGAAAAGTTACCTAGATCCAACCACCCTGTTTAACGATGGGGGCGTTGGTGGATCGATGCCGCGTTTTTCCCACAGAATTCTTCGTGGAGACACGCTCTTCCAGCACCCACGGGTGCACATGATCTCACCCTTGCAGGTAGTCGTGAACAGCCACTCACACACACAGTCTAAGTGCAAACCAGAGACGAAAAGGCGAGAGGGGTTCTCTGCGTGCAATTCTGAGGCGTTTATTGGACCCAACATGCTCGAAGAGAACACAGGCAAAGAACAAAGAACAAAAGCCCGCATGTGATTTTATCCTGGAGGGTCCAGGGGTGGGCAGAGCATCAGAAACCAATAATCTGAGGGCTAGGGAGTAGAGGCAAGGTTGAGTGACATAACAGGGGCCAGTGGGAGAAGGGAGGGGAGGCGGGAGAGGACCAGGGGCCAGTGGGGTCTTGTTAAAGGGAGAACTTTCTGGTGTGGGGAGAGACCACTTAGTAGTAACACGGGGGGTGTAATGTGGACTTAGCCACCGCAACAACCCTGTCGTAGGCAGGGACACCTTCTGCTAGACCAGGTTGCTCAGAGTTCCATTTATCCTGGCCTTGAACACTTTCAGGGATGGGTCATCTACAACTTTTCTGGGAAACTTGTTTCAGAGCCTCACTGCCTTTACAGTAAAGAATTTCTTCCTCATATCTAATCTAAACTTACTGTCTTTCAGTTTGAAGCTACTCCCTCTTGTTCTACCACTACATTTTCTTGTCAAAAGCTCCTCTCCAGTCTTCTTGCAGATGCTCCAGCCTTTTGGTCACCATTGTGGAAGTAGCTGCATTTTCCAAGTATATGAGAAATATCTAGAACAGATGTTATAGAAAGGGGGTTCTTTGCAGATTGAAGAGAATAAAAAAAATTGGAGTAAACTTTTTTGTTAATTACTGTAAACATTGCCATATTTTGGTAGATTTTTGAGATATTAATAGCAAGAAGTGGGAAAATTACTGAAGATACACACAATTATTAGGCAACTTGAATTCCTACAAACTCTAAGAATTCTTCAAATTTTAAAGTAAGAATATAGGCCGGCATGAATATATTAAGGCTCCCTGGAATTATGACTGGAAAACCCCATCACTCAGGTGCAGTGTCTTAGAAGAATGTTAGTCCATATCTGAAACAAACCCATGCCCACTACGGTAGTCCACAGGTGACCAGGTTATATAAACGTGTCTGCTCCAAAAGTGACGAGATTGTTTGAGAATGGATGGCCCACAGTGTGAGCAAGATGGATCTGAGAAAATACACATTAAAAAGTAGTCTACAGAACTACGTATTAACAAAATCAAAGAAAACAAATCCATTATGATCAATTAATTTTGAATAGGGATCAAAATATTATCATAATTTTAAAATACAAGCAATCATCAAAATTTACTGTAACAGGTGATGCTGCCTCTAAATTGGACACATAGAGCTGAGGCAAACCCCAGTGAGCAGTGCAAAGGGGCCATGTCTTTTCAGAATCAGGTGTGCAGAACTGGTACTGTGGTATCCTGCCCTGTATGACTAATTGCACAAGCATTGTCTTTTTAGTGAGAAAGGCAGCTGTACCCTGAAGTCAGATCTCAGGTTTCATTACTGGTGGTTGTTCTGGTTACATGCCCTTGAGGTTTGGTCCAGCTGTGAAATCTGAATGTAACAGTTCACTTAGTTTATCTTTAGTGACAATGCATTCTGCTGTAGTTACTAATGTAGTTTGGTAATAGCAATGGGGAAGTGGAAGCTGCCCTTTCAAGGCTGAGATAGGAGCCCTGTAGCTTTTTTTTTTGGTGAAGGATAAGAGAGATCATCAGAGCATGTGAGCTGTGCGGTGCTGCATCCAGACCTACACTGCAGTGCCCTTGAGGAGGCTGGCCTGTGGCACTGAGGCAGGGAGGTTTCAACCTACCACAAACACCTATAAGGAAAGGAATACAATTGTAATAAACAGGATTTTCCTTAAAAATCTGAGTCTTGTAATTAAAGGTGTAACATATGGAAACCCCACCTACAGCCTGATTCTCACAGAGACCTACTCCAAGCAACTGCAAGAATATATTATCAACATACCCTTTACATGTCTGAATAATTCTTAATATTAATGCAGGCTCTGTGAGTGCTTTAAGGCACGAATAGAGCCCACAGTGAGCAGAGGTCCACTGATATTTCTTTTTCTGTTTTAAAAACTTTATTCTTCAAAGGAGTATCTTTTTAATAGTCAGAAAAAGACAGATTGTAGTTTTTTTGTTGGTTTATCCATTACAATTCAACCACTTACTGCTATTCAGAGAAGATTTCAAAAGCAGAAATAGGCAGCTAGATGCTGAACACGCACTGAACACCAAAGGAAGTTTTGCTCCTAACTCCCTTGTGCCTTTGAAAATCTGCCCCAGAAGCTTTAAGTATAACAAATCAATTCAGTGCTGACTCCGTATTACGTGCTCTCGAGGAGCCCTGTAGCTTTAAGCAAATCACCTATTTCACAAAAGAACACAACATTTTCTTATTTTGCAGTAGACTGCATTTTAAAGCCAACGGACTAAAAGACAATGACTGACAGACTCTTTGGTGTACATGCAAAATAAAAAGATACCAGGAACTGCTCTCCTCCCGTGCTAGGGATCATACCTTATCCCCAACTCCCAAGGTCTTTTTTCTGCTGTGGAAAGCACAGCAGTCCAGCTGAGATGACAAAGTACATGCTATCACTTTGGATGGATCACTAGGGATAGTCACTCATCCACTTAACAAGAGGACCAAGGCCATCCACCTAATGTTAACACATAATTCCTGCAAGCTACCTATACAGCAAACACAGAACACACTCACAGATCATGATCAGACACTATCTGAATTCTTGCTTTCTCTCAGCTAGGGGCCTAAAATTGGGCAAAATGGGTCTTAATCTCTACATGTCTTCGTTGATATACAGGCAGCAAAACCTCTGAATGTCAAGACCTGGACCAACATGAATGCCTCCTGCACATACTATGAACTAGGAATACACTAACACCGTTATCACCCACTTCTGAATATTCTAAATGAAAATAAAGTAATAATAAATGATTGAGAACCAAAGTCCTGTGGGAAAAAAAATTATCACACCTCATCATTTCATTAGGGTCTTTCAAAACTGACACACCTATTTCCAACAAACTCTAAATTGGCAATATTCCATTAAGTTTTCAATGAATTTTTTAATAACTGCCTGTAATGAAGTGATCCAGTTCAATCTCGTGGACCTAAGAATCCCTATGATATGGCAGGTCCCTCCCAGACACTAATGTATTTCACACTGATTTTAAGACGTTGCCATGAGAATGTGTGGGGTTTTTTTGATCAAATGAATTTTGATCTACTTCCCAAAATCTTCAAAGAACTCTTATGCTTCCTATTTCAGAAGACTCATGTTCTCACGAGGAAGGACCACAGATAACCACACCCAGAATTTCTAGTTCTTGATTTTTTTCTAACAATAGTCACCACAAATATTAACAAAATTCTAAATTGATCAATTACTTAGTAATTTCCTTAAAAAATATTTGAAGACATGAAATTATTGCATGCTTAGAATACATGCTGGTTAAAATCCTTGTTTTGATCTTCTTTCACTCCATTTTACTACCATATTATGGAGGGCTGAAAATACAGAGATTTAAGGCAATGGCAGGTAAACATGACTTGTGTGTACTACAAAGAACTGATGATAACTAATTTAATCAGAAATCTGTCCATGTGAAAAATGACAGTGATGCTATCTTGAATTCAATCAGAACTCATCTGATTTTTTCAGATCTGCACTCTGGGAGTTAAGCTCCCTAGAAACAGAGACATAGAGACTTGATACAGGAAAAGAGAAAGGTGAATCTGAGAAGCAGGTTGTTTCTGTGATGAGTTCTGATCTTAGTGTGTAGAAGTCCCACAGGCAGACTAGGTTACTGATGTTCTCAAGAAGAAAAGCCCCTCTTGTGCATCTTTTTTAGACAGAGAGGAACTCTAATTTAGAAGCTGGGAGAGAAAAGGCCATGGCAACTTAGAAAGTAGATGAACTGCAAAGGACTAAGTAGGGAGGATAGATCATCACTGCTTGGAACTCGCTGTTTTAGAACAGCTGGCTAAAATGCTGTTCAAGAAGGGAATGAGATGACAAAGAACAAAAAATTAATTCAGTAAAAAAGGCTAGACCTCTCTTAGTTTCATGCATGAAGGGTAGAACATGGTTCTGCCTTCTTTCCAAATGAAAAAAATGACTGCTTAAAGCAAGCAGGAAGATACTTAATCTCATTATTTATGAATATCATTATGCCTCTCTTCAGAAGGGCATTTTGCCAGCTTTACTTAAGTAGCAGTTAGGCTCTTTCTCAAAACCCCATCTTTGGATGGTATTAGCAAAGCGAATCACTGTCCAGTGTCAGGCCATCCAATATTTGGGAAGATAATTGAGGTTACGCTGATGGGTCAATGCTAGCAATGTTTGCATTTCAAAGATTTAGGTGGTCCCTATCTAGCTTCGTCAATATGTGAGTAGAGAAATGAGAGTACATGATCATTTCCTAATGACTCTATTCTGTTGATCTCTTAGCTTTTTCCTGTAAAGGGAGATATTATTGATAATGGGCTGCTGCAGGAAGAGCACATCAAATTCTTCCTTTACAGGTACAAAATTCCACCAGCAGGTCCCATACTTATACACAGCTGCTGGGAGTAATGCTGCATTGTAACTGAAACTTCAATGCAACCGATACTTTGATTTTATAACTCCTTCCCACTCAGTCAAAATCCTAGACTTATTACTCATATAGGACATGATCCTGTCATCACTGAAGTCAGGGGAAAGGCTGCCATTTAGCTCAGGTTAGCAAGGCTTTGATGGATAATTGCAGTAAGCATTCACGTGTACTCTGTTACTTTGCAGTAACTGTGAGGCTGTTTGCCTTTGAAAAAAAAGGGTAATAAATCTCTTTCCCCCGCCCCCCCTACTGAAAGGTTAATATACATAAATGGGGAAGAAATCATTTCAGTGTATCTGCATATGCACACCCCAGTTCATGATGCTGTAACTCCTCTGTGCAGCCACGAGATTGAAGTAGGACTTAGAAGCAGATTAATACATAAAAGAAAAAAAAAAACACTTAAGGAAACAGTTTAGAGACATTTACGTCATTTTAAACCTGATGTTGTCACGCAGTTTGCTTAAACCAGACTATCAAACTCTTTTTCAGTTAATACAGGGAGACAACTAGCTGTGAAATCTGGCAAGCACCTGAACAGACTGTCTCCCTCTGCAGGCCTGTACAGACCACTCGGTGTAAGGAACTCCTGAGCCAGAAGATCCCTGAAGTGTGAATAGGTACAAATTCAGTGATTGAGGTACATAGGTGAAATTCATCTACTCTGAAGAAATATTTTCAGGTGTGGCAGAGGCTATTTCCGCAACATCTATTGGGAAAATAAATATAAATGTGGACTTCACAAGATTATTTGTACCCCAGATGTTCTACTGGGACTGTCAGTTACTACTTTCCAGCTTAGCACATCCAGTGAGCCCACCGTCAAACTCAGGAAACTGCAGCAACATCTTCCCGATAAAAAAATCACAGAAATCATCTCTGTCTTTATTGCAGGACCCTTTTCTTATGAGCGGGTGAAGCATACCCAAAAGTTCAGTTAGTGTAAGCCATACAAACTCATTTCTTGGAGCAGCTGCCAAAGTGAATATATCTCTAGAGATTAAGTCACTTCAGTCAAGGACTCTTTGAGTCTAAGTGTAATTTGTTGATAGTGATTAGTTTTAAAGCACCAATGATTGCACACCTGGTTATCTGTGCATTCTCCCCATTTTCCTCTCATGCCTGTTAACACTTCTTGTGAAGACCCTGCTATTAAAAGGTAAGCCAAACATTCAGTGTCAAGATAGAAGGACTGATTCTATTTTTGAAATCTCTTTCATCTGGCAGCCTGGCAGAATTTAAGTGCAACCAAGCAGTCTCAAGGTAGGATGAAAAAAAGAGATGCAAGACACTTGACTAACTGCTCTTGCTGACGTTTGATTTTTTATTTCAATATATTTTCTTCTCTATTTATGAAGCTTCCACTACCACAAGAGTGGTCTAAACCTCAGTTAGGAGCAGTATCTAATAAGGAATAAAAAACTCGAGTACCCTAGCCAGAAGAGGTGCTTATGACAATTTTGAAAGACCTACTTAAGATTACCCTTGCTTTGGCTTTACTCCTCTCTATTTCCTCTTTTAACCATTAACCCTTTATCTTTTTTTTTCTGACCATGGATTCAAAAGTTTCTTCTGTGTTTGCCTCGTTTTACTCCTCTAGTTGCTTCAATGCCTCCATTCCACCCAGCCATCCAATTTCTTTCATGATCAGTATCATAATTTCTCACCATTTTTCTCATGACCTATGTTCTTATCCTGTTTTCTCTCTTCTGACAATTTACCCCTCTATTTATAGATTAGTCTTTGCCATGTTAGAAATGGTATGATTTTACCTACATTTCCCTCTATTTCACTTTCAACTCAGCTGTCAGCTCATTCTTTATGAAAGGAGAATGAGAACATGAGAAGAGTATTAGAATTACTGGAACACTCAGAAATCCCTTTTGAAACAACTTGTTTTCTCTGATTTAATCTTGCCCTTCTTCAGGACCATATGAAATTATTAATTCCTCAATCTCCCAGAACTCAAGTTTAGGAAGACACCATTTTTATCCACTTGGACCTAACATAGAGCTCTTCTTAGAATACTGTATGTCCATATCTTCATCAATTGCCTCTTCACCTGATTACCAAGGTAGTATATTTGAGAACTTACTTCTCATCCACTCTTCAAATTACTGTGTGGGTTTTCTGTCCTTGTTTTCCTTCTCTCTTCTCTCTATACCTTGTTTCTGTGTGATCTCATCAGCAAATACAAATTCAACTACCATCTGTTTGCTAATGACTCAGAGATATACTAGTCTACTCCAGACTAATCTCCTTATGTCCGAACTGAAATCTCAGCCTGCCTCTTTGACATATCCTCATGTATATGTAGCCATCATCTCCAGTGCATCATGAATCAAACAGACAGCCTATCCTTTCCTATGCACTAAACCATTCTTTCTCAGCCAGTTAGCTCAAAAGGATATAACTTAACTCTTTTTCCTAACATAAGAGAAGATCTTTAGTTTCTATCAACTGGGTTGCAAGACTAAATGAGATGTAAGACTTAGCACGAGGAAACCACACCAAGAGAGCTAGGTTGAAGCATGACTCTTCCAAAGGCTTAAACACATAGTATAGAAGAGTCATGGTAGCTCAAGGTAACAGCAGTTCACTAGATGCTAAACCAAGCACTTTCTTAATAAGTCAGTGTGCTCATAATTAAGACGCTGCATAGCTGTGCATCATTCAGCACCATGGTCACTCTTAGGTAAGACAGCTCAAGGGATGCAACGAGACTCTCAATACACTTGGGTATGGAGCCCTCCTGACAGGTATGACCAAAGCCTCCTCTTAACCAAACATCTATCCTGTCTCAATGAAAGCAGGATCTTTCCAGCTCTGACAAATGTGGTGTTGCCCTTCCCATATCCAATGAGATTTCTGCCAAGAAAAGATTGTTTTCTGAGCTATTTTTGGCCTCTCTTCTCTGCTTCTTCCATATCTCTCCCATCTGATAGGAGTTACTACTTTTTATTCTCAAAGCCTGCTGACGCTGTCACATTTTACTCGCAGTCAAGATACTGACTTACTTGTCTGTTTAGATCATTATCCTAGCTACTGTTCCCCGCGTGATTAGCCTTGCATAGTCATACCTCATGCTTTGCAGGATCTTCCTATGCTTAACTAGAAAACAAAGAATCTTTTTTTCTTGAACTACTTCAACAAAGTTCCCTTTTCCTCTGTTAACCCTCCAAAGCTAAAATGTTTAAACCTCTGAGAAACCGCTCCTAAGTGGAATAATGATCTTGATGTTGTCTCCTACAGACACCCTGAAGGCTACTACCTACAAATTCCACCTTCCCTCAAAGGCAGAAGTGTCTTTCAGAAGTCTCATCTTTCTAACATCAATTATTAATGTCACCTTAAGGACAGATGGGATCAGTGTAGGTGCTCTGAAAAGAAAATGTGCTAGAGCCTGCCCCTGAGGAGCTATGTAATGCTTGAGATTACTTTAAAACAGGCAGCTTACATTTTCCCCAACACTTTTGCCGACTGTTCCCCCTAAACTAAGCATTCCAGAAGGGAATACAATACAGCAGCGCAGGAGCAGGAGCATGCCCCCCAGGGGTCCTCTTGAACAACACTATCATAATATCCTCTGTGCTGACCAATACTCCCTTGAAGTGTCCTGCCGGACAGCCTGTAAACACCTTTTCCCTGTTTTCTCCTTCTTTCTCCAGCTTAAAAGACTATCGATACTTACATTTATTGGCCTGTGCTGGTGGTATATAAAACAATAATGTGGTTGTAGCTGATATTGCAGATGTCATCGTTATTGTAAGTCTTAAAAGAGATTCTAGTTTGGACACAACATTACCACAAAAAGAAAGTGGAATCCAATCTAAGCCCAAGCAACAAATTTTTTAACTGTAGACAGACTGTGGGTGGCATGGCCTCCTTTTTATAACAAATTTGGATTAGCAACGTATGTTAATATAAATATTTTTTCATTGTTCCAGCCTGGAAGACTGGACTTTAGTTATGACTAAAGAAATCATTAAAGGTTTCAAGTCTGAAAACAGAGTTCTTGAAAAGAGAATGTGCTAAGTGAGACTATTTGGAATTCCGGTCTCTGTTTTCGCTCACAACTAAAGAGGCTTATGTGACAAAAAAACCATGTGGATGAAATTGCTCGTGGAGAACACTGTTCTACTTTCTGACTTCCTCACACTAAATCTCTGTTCTGCTGAAGATTTATCTTCTTATAGACTTTTTTACCCCAAAATAATATTTTGAATTTTTAAGCTTTCACATTTTGAACTTAACAATAACCTTCTGGCAGAAAGCTACAGACTTCTGTGTCCGGTGGCAAGTACAGATTGTGGTTATGGGCTCCCATAAACATCCCTTTTTAATAAGTATCTAATACATTTTCAGATATGTTCTGAATTGGTAGTTTTGCTTAGATGGGCACAAATATTCTTGTGCCTTACGGAAGGATGCTTCTTCCTCCCATAAAATGACAACACAGAAATGTGGATTAAATATTGTTAACATAACAAGCTAGAAAAATTAAAAGAAATGAGAAAATCTAACCTTTCAGACCTTTGTTTTATATGGCATAGAAGAGCAAAAGGACAAGCTCTCAGTTGAAAATAAATCCCTGTCAAGCTACCTTTAAATCACCCTGATTAGTACAAATAGTCTTGACATATACACTCCCCATACTGTCTATAGGGAATAGAGAGAAATATTGCCTCTGTTCAAACTCATAAATTCATGGATTTTATGGTAGTACATTAGGTACTTAATATACAACAGAGAGATTACAGTCATTAGGTTAGATCATATTCTGTAATTACCATGTTTAGGAACTGCAGTTCCACACTGAGCTCAAGTCAGGTTGGTGGAGATTCCTCCTGGAATGCCATGCTTCAGTTCCACAGTCATCTTCTGTTTTTTTGGTTCTGGGAAAGAAATTACGTCACACAAGGTTTGTAAAAGTCACTCTGACAGCTACCCGAGTCTGTTGAGAGGCTGAAATCTTCTCAGGGGGGTCTGTGCTGTCTTGTTTATCTCAGTAAGGCACTAATTCAGGTGACAAATGGTAACATGCTAAATACCGACAATGTTTATGCATTATGGTTTACTGTCATAGGCTGTAAGAAAGGAGAGAAGGCATCTTTTGCAGTCATAATGACTGTGGTGCTTAGTTATTTTACCTTATTCAGGTGCTTTGAGGGGAAGAAATTAACACTTGCATAGCTCAAAAGAGAAGGAATTGGGTCCCAAAAGCTCAGTGAAGCCCATAAAATCCTCAGAAGAACAGAAGGCCTATACAGTAAATCTACGCTGTGTGAGTCAAGACCAAGAAGGCACATATCATATCATATCAATCATATCATATCATCATATAATATCATATCATATCATATATCATATCATATATAATATCATATGGGAGCTTTGGCAGAATCTGCCATGAGCAGGATTGAACAGCAACTTCTCAAGAGTGCTTACTGAAACAGCATGGCAAGAAATGATACCATCATTACTGCTTTCAACTAGATGCGGAGAGCTATAAATGGTGTTTATTTATGACTTTTCAACTATCCCAACTCAATAGACAATACAACCAAACAAAACAAAAAATTATTGGGCCAGATGCAGTGCAAACAATTGCTCATTTCAAAAACCTGAGCCTCAGACTACTGGATGCCAGAAAGCAAGAGCCTCAGCTTAAGCTTAGTGCCTGTTTCCATCTTTCTCACAATCTTTAGTGAATTCCCCCCGGTCCTCTGACAAGGATAAGTGGAGAAGCCTGAGCAGCTCTGACTGGGGAATTCTGCACAGCAGTTTGGCTACATGATGTCTGGTACTAACAAGTATTAGCATCATTTTACTTTCACGAATGGAAAAAAATGAGTCCCCGAGGTGTTCTTAAAATATGGATGAATGCTAACTAAAACCAGATCCCTCCTGTGGAAGTGTTCGGAGGGCAGTGGGTTTGGGAGCTGTGGGGAAAGGCAGTGTGCAGGGGCTGCAGCCCGGGCCCGGCAGGGAGGGAGAGCTTGCCACGAGATGGCAGCAATGCCACGTCTGGCTCGGCAGCTCTGCCTGGCTCTGCTTTTTTAATTTTTTTTTTTTCCGAGTAAGAACCACAATGTTTTTACATAAATACAAGCTTATTACAAAGTCAGCCTACCTCGTTCAGTGCCCATTCACCACCTTCGTGCAACTTACAATGAGAAAACAACTTTGCATATTTCCCCACCAAAGAAAACTCATCATAAGTGAATAATTACAACCTTGAAGCTACCTTTCCAAAAGGGCTTGTGTTTCTGTCTTTCCTTCCTATGAGCCTTTGTGTTTTAATTACGTATTAAATTAAGCATTAATTATGGAGTCAGGCCCAGGGTGCAGTGGTGGTGACAATTCATACTGGTTTGAAAGTCAGGGTTGGGCACTTTTTTGCCACCTGTTTGAAGGTAGGCCTGGCACAGAAACCCTTGTTGGAACCATGGAGCATAGGCACCTGTGACAGGCCAGCCTAGGTTCACCATTTCCTTTCCCTCGGGCTCAAGGAACCAACCCCACCTGCTCCAGGCTGGTGTTGGGGTAGCCTCTGTGTGCATACTACCAGGTCATATTTTGATTGGTTTTTCTTTAGTTTTGGAAAGGATTGTTAATGGCAGAAATTCCTCTTGGCAACAACAGCTCTCGAGAATGGCAACATAAAGACAAAGCAATGTTCTGCAAGGAGATATTGGCTCGTCTCCTTCCTCTCAGGAACAGCTTGTTCTGCTGAACAACTTAGAAGGAACGAGCAGGGCACATTTTGGACCTGAAAGCCTTCCTCTCTCAGGAGCGGGGACGAAAGCAGAGGGGAATTTCACCTAGGACGAGGGACCCCAGCACCCGCACCGCTCGCACCCCGCATGTGGCTGCGGGAGGCGAACTGCAGGCAGAGCCGGGGGACAGGGCACCGGGGAATCGCAGCAGGAGCCACCCGGGCAGGTGTAGCCCTACAGCCACTACCCTTCTCCGCGCCGGGGGACACCGGGCCTGGGGAAAGCCATCTGTCCCCTGGGGCCTTTAGGTGGCCAGCAGCAGC